>JADLZL010003672.1:0-324447 GCA_015844335.1 Chrysopogon serrulatus | reverse complement strand
ACATGCACATCCCGATTTGATTGTATGACTTGTTTCTCTCTCGGATCCATTGTTTGATTTTACAATACATGTTTTGCAAGTAAGTCATCCCATGATTATTTCTGCTACCTAGTGAGCTCCAGATAAACCCTTTTAGAATTAGGGTTGGAGAAAGGCATACGCTTTTATTGCCTAGGTGAGGAACCAAAATACCACATATATGAGAGACTTGAGAGTGCTCGTAAAGTATCTCCGAGTTTTATTTTCTGAAAAATCCATAAAAACTCCGTAAGATTGGTTGAATAGAAGAGTTTGAGACATAGTACTTAGCTCTGATCTCGTCTGCTTTCCAATTGCTCATGCGACCCAAGGTGAAAAGATGTTGAGCTCCATGGTTGAAAAGAATAAGAGTAAGTTTGAAAAATGAGGCTAATGACTTTCAACTCGAGAGAAGAATTTTAATTTTGAATGCTGAGTATTTGTTGGAAGTTATCAAACAAATATGAGAAACCCTCGAGTATTAATTTTTCTATCATTTTAGAGTTAGCTTTGCTAGGGACTAGCAAAGGCTTCTTAGCTTGGGGGAGCTGTTGGATTCGGTAGAGCAATCTATCACTTTTTAACCACGTCAACTAAATGCATAAAAGGAGATCACTACTAGAAAACATAGGGGTACGAGTAATTTTCTACGAAGTTTTGATGATATTTATATATCCGTAGATTATTCCGGTAAGAGAAATTTGAGGAGTCATTGCAAGATTTGTCCACACTCTAACCGCGATCGGAAATATCATCAACTGACCTCGGAAGGATCCAGTAGGACACAGTAACGAAGCTTTGAGAAGCTTGAGCCCACCTGGTGCTCAAGCCAGCTGATCGCGCTAGGCTCGGGCTGGCTCCTCCCTCTTCCACGGCCTTCCACCAGCCTATCCGGAGTATTCCTCCACCGCCTTTGAGGATCAAATCTTGGCCCCTACGTGAAGTCGGGTTTGATCCGAACGGCCAATGTTTCTTCTTCCACCGGCTATAACATGTACGCCCGTACTCGTGAGCAATTAGGGTTTTGCCCTCAATTCATTTGTCCAGATTAGACTAGAAGCTAGGTGCTCCAGAGATCAGAATTAGAGCTCCAGTTCTTCAAGTTCTAGGATTAGGCTTTAGCTAGCAAGGTTCAAGTAGAGTTGGGCGCCACTCGAGCTCCCGATCTTGGCACAAGAGATCGTAATTTCGTGATCTTGTATTTATGACTTTGTTCTTAATTATTATATTGCAACTTATTAAGTTCTGACTTTGCTCTCTAGAAGTAGCATTCTGACATAGTTATGATTGGTGATGTACTATAGTCATATGTTCGTAAAGCTCTAATTCAAAGACTCGAGCGGGTTAGGTGGCATGTATTATGTAAGCTGCAGTGCTTAGATATCATATATACCTACGATTGCATTCCGATATGCCGGTAGTGTGGTAGATCGTAGGCGCATGTGCCTATTGAGTCCTCCTCAGATTCCACTCGCATGTAGGCTAGCAGAAGCGCCGGTCGCTGAAGGAGACTGACTATGTCTCAAAGATCCTCCCTAGTTGATGCTCCTTATGCGTCGCTTTTCCTCCTATAGCAAACAAAGGTAGCATAAAAGCACATAGAGATTTATTTAAATAGAGACGAAAGCATGATCACATCAAATTTTAAGTCCATGAGCAAGACTTTTTCTCACCTTTTTTTATCATACTTACCATGACTCACAGTGGTATTTATGAGTAGCGCAGCTTCTTTATTCGTCACATGTGATGAACTTTGAATTCATGTGATGATGACTTTTCTTTTCCAATCTACACATGGTTAGAATAATATATATGTTTATACATACCTGTGAGATGGCAGGGTTCCATTATTGATGGATCATGAATGTTTAGGCACCTTGAGTTCTTTAATATCTCCCATGTCTTGTTCTTGTGAAATTTTGCCAGAATGTTAGAACGGTTGATATCCTGTTTATTCCACAACTCAATAAAACAGAGGGTAATCCTACTAAAGCTAGTGGCAGACTAAATTAGCAGATATCAAGATCATTATCAAAATTTTTACGCCAATTGTTTTTCCCGACAACGGCGCCAAAAATGCTTGTTGGTATTTCTTATGCACAATTAAAATATGAAAGATTCTGCAAGCGCACAGAATAACATTATAGCATTTTACCGGGAATATTCTAGGTATCGTTATTTATATTTTACCACTAGAAAACAATAGATAAAGACATTAATAATTCACCATCATGTATCTACTAACTTAATACACCAACTAGACTAGAGTAGGGGGTAAATGATAAAATGATAGGAGTTATGCGTAAATAACACAGACACACAGAAGAATTCTATGATAAAAGAGTAGATAGCTAAAGTGAGAGGACAACGGGAGAGCTCAAGGTTCCTAAATACTTCTCTATTACTTTGGTTCTATATAACTAATTCATGGGTAGATATAGCTATCACACAATAGCACTTTAGAGCAACAGTATCTTTCCAACTCTTGAATAAGACTGGAAAAAAGGTAGTTGGGGAAGACTGCCAACGAGCTCTACAAAACACCAACTCCAACGTGGTGGAATATGAAGGCCTAACAGAGCTGTCACCTCTAAGGCTACCACAACTAACCGTAAGAATTGAGCACAATCTCAGGTAACCTATAGCTTAGACTCCATGTCTACACTATCAATTACTACCCTAGTCACAGCTAATAACTAGAGCACCTAATACAGGTGGAGATCTTGTGCTAAAGTATAACAACTATACTAGCCAATCAAATGTAATGCATAAAAGTAAATAAAGAAGATAATATATTAAAGCATAAGTCTTAAAAGAATAGATACAAAGATATACCAGAACTCTGATGACTCCTCCGAAGACTCCTCCGGAACCCGGGCGTAGTGCCGCTCTCCCTAACTCTCAACTAGAACTAATTTACTACATTGGAAAGTCTAGCCTTAATTCTCTAGAGATGAGAGGTCATCCATTCGAGGGACGCCTCTACATCTCCATAATAATGTGGTGCCCCAGGGAGGGGGGTCTGACCCTATATTTATAATTCGGTGGGATGCACGATGGCTGTTGGATCAAACCGACTTAAGGTACAGTGGATATTAACCCTCAAAGGCGGTGGAGGAAGAAGGGCGTAGGGTTTGGTTTTAGGGGGAGGCCGCCCGGTATTTCTCTTGGGGCTGGCCGGCCCAACACCTTTTCCTCTGGGCCTCCGCTTCGTCATGGTGTTTTCTTGATCCTTGTAGAGCCCAATGGTGTATGTTTGCGTCACGGTTAAGTTTCATTACTCCGTTTGATAGTTAGGCCCTTCTCCGTGATTTTCTGGAACAATCCCTAGAAAATAATAATTCACCAAAACTCATGAAATTTGTCAGATAAAACCCTAGACTTCTCTATTTGCAAGTGGATTGATCATTTATCATGTTTATTGCACTATTAAATGTTGACGCTTTCCACCGTCAACAAAATTCACACAAAATTCTTCTTAGATAGATGATTTCAGATGAAAAGGTTATCAACTATAAAGTTGCATAACCTTTTGAGATCTACAATGTTTATTTTGGTTGCTTCTCTATCAAGGTCATTTGAAGAATTCAAATTTCAATTGTAAGAATTCAAACTTAATTTTTGTTGCATGGATGATTTCAAATGAAAAAATTATCACTAGAAAGTTGCATAAACTTTTGAGATCTACAACTTTTGTTTTCGTTGCTTCTCCTTCCAAGATCCTTAAATGGCACTAACACCCACTTATGACTATAAACTATTTGGACTATTTTAGTATGAACTATGAAATCTTGTATATCAAATATCTTAGCATCAAAATGACTTTAAATAAAAAAAGTTCTGAACTACAAAATTGCATAACTTCTTGTGATCTATAGCTTTTGTTTTGGTTGCTTCTCCATTGAGATCACTAACTACCACTACACACTCAATTGTCACTACAGAGCATATACACTCAATCATATTGACCGTCAACCGTCGTTCATTATTCCTTGATCCTCGTGAGAGTGGGGTTTTATTTTTTCTTACATAGTTACTTCATTTTTCTTGTGTTTTTCTTGTTTGTCATTTACTAGATCTTGTTTTCTTAATTTAGATGTTTGGAGTTGAGGATAATCCTTCTACGCCTTCACCTTTTATTCATAACAAGATAAATATGTTTCAACTTCTATGTTTTAATTAGTTCATGATGAAACAAAATCATTGAAGTTTGGCAAGTCTTCAATGTTGAAAGAGGTCCTCCAACCACAAGTAGATAGGAAGACTTCGAGCAAAGATCTAGTCAGCTTGCAAAGGATGAGAAGTTCCAAAGCCAAAGCCTGATGAATGTGTTGTCTTCAAGGGTTACTTTACTGTCGGGCTTCACTTCCCTACACAGGATCGACTGGAAGAGATTTTGGATGCATACAACATTGGGATGCACCACTTAACACCCAATGGTATTCCAAAGATTGCCTTATTTATATGGGTTGTTAAGTCTCAAGAAGCGATGCCAGATATAAGAGTTTCTTGCTCTTTCATGAGATGCTCTAATAATTTAAGTATGGTTAATGAGGCGAATATTATGAACTACTTTGTATACTATAGGTTTAACCCATGCCGAGGTGCAAAGCAAATTTCTCCTGCTAAGAAGAATAGGTGGAGCGATGATTAGGCGAAGTACTGGTTTTATCATAATGTGCCCATGGTTGAAGAAATGGATAACATGGAAGGATGGTGAAAAGATATCCCTTGGCAGCGAAGATGGGCAAAAGTGCCTTTGAATGTAAGCCCATCTTTGAAGACACTGCAGTTTCTAAAATTGTGGAAACAACATACAACCTTGCAGCTTCACTCCAGGGAGCACTGCAGACGAATATAGCTACTCAGATTTGGCCCCTTCGCAAAGCTAGGAACCTTTGCTGTTAGCATGTGAAGAAAATTGGTACTAAGTCATACAAATTTCCAAATTTTGATTTCACTGGACCTCTACAGTTCAAATCTAGTGAAGATTTTGTTCAAGCGGTTGAAGAGAAGGCTTGTGAGATTCTTGGTAAACTTATCAAGAAGGAATGTGATCTTCTTATTGATATTCTTGGCATCGATTACAAGCACTTGAAATTGAGATTGCTAGCATTGGTTATTGGGAAAGACCTCCGTCTGCATCCCGATGCTCGAAGCTAGATATTACAAAAGTAACTTGTTGTCAGAAGAATTAGCTTTGGTAATACCTGGCAGCTATTCATGTTAGATGAGGTAGTACACAAGACAACGGTAATACTGATTCAAACACGTGGTGCCCTATGTCCAGTTTGTAGGTGGATCTCTCTATACTCGTATGCTTAGTTATAGTGGCTACTGATCTTAGCTATGCTCTAGAATGTAGAAGATGGGATCTCGATCGAGAGGCTCCTACCCCTCCTTATATAGACCGAGAGGTAGGGTTACAGCCGATCAACTAATAGATGAGTTTCCTAGTTTGTTTATGGAATATGCAACAAATAATTCTATCCTATCGCCAAGATATGATGGTGCCAGATATCCTCAGAATGTCGATCTCCAAGTTGGATTTGGCTGGCCTTCGACTTCATCCCTCGTCGTCTTTAGCTCGGTAGATAAGTCAGGATATACGGGCAGTGAAGGTACCTCGATCGGCTGAATTCCCTATGGTACATCTAAGAATCACGTATATATATTAAAAAAAATGTATACAACCGTACTTAAAACATATTAATTCACCAAAAAATATATATTTTTTTTCTTACGATTAGGCTCTGCAATTGGCAATCTTGGATGGAGTCCCCGATTATGTACATAGCCCCAACCTGGTAATGTCCGGCCATCTCTTCTCACTAAAGTCAATATTTAGTATATATGAAAATTCCATATATACAATATATCACTAAAATCATTATATCTATATTCATATCACTAAAGTCAATACATCAAAATTCATATATATACATAATATCAAAATTCATATATATTTTTTCATATACAATTTATCAAAACTCACTGAAGTTAATATTTTTTCATATAGCAAAATTCATATAAATACAATATATCAATAAAGTCAATATATCAAAATTCATACCACCAAAGTCAGCTTTTTTCCATATATCAAAATATATCACTAAAGTAAATATATCATAAATTTATCTATTTTTCTACATTTTCTACAACTACATATTTTCTATACAAATATATCACTAAAGGAAATATATCTCTAAAGTTAATATATCAAAATTTATATCACTGAAGTCCTATATAAAATTTGATCTATTTTTGACATATTTTCTAGAACTATTCCAAATTATAAGTCGCTTTGACTTTTTTATACATCTATTTTGCTATGAATCTAGACATACGTTGTCTCTAGATACATAGCAAAATAGTTGAACCAAAAAAGTCAAAGCGTCTTATAATTTAAACGGATGGAATATACAAATATATCACTAAAGCAAATATATCTCTAGAGTCAGATAGCGTGGACATTTAGTCCTGAACTAGTTCACCAACCCGTGCTCCCCACGGGTTAGATCTTATGAGATAACTAAAAAGAATTACTTCCATAATTTTTTGTTGAAACATTTGCTTAAATTATGGTAAACCTAAATTTTGATTCTTCTCCCCGAATTGAAAGCTTATTCATTTCTCATATAGCTATTATTTACAATGTTGATTAAATTCTATCGAATTGATGTCCAAATGTTTTAAGAATTTTATGATTCTTTTCGTATTCCTACTATTTTCATGTTTTACATTTTTTGCGATTAATTTTTTTTAGCACCATATGTATCGAGTTCAAATATAAATAAAGTTAAAGTTCATAACCTCTTATTCACCTTTACGTGACATCATGACAATCTACACTTGCCCTTTAACAATATATTTCTTGTATGTATTAGTTTGAAATTCTAATGCTTATTGTATTATTCATTCTTCTATATTTTATTTTATTTAAAGAATATATTAGGTCCTAGGCCACGCTGTTAGTTTTGATAATGTCATAAATAGTTGTTTCAGCATGCACCATGGCACTCAAATTTTTTATTTATTGTATCGTATTAGTATTTTTTATTAATCAAATAATTCTTAAAATTAAGTTACTATATGATATAATGTTTCGATCAAAATGTTTAAATATTTTAGGATAACGACTCATAAAATTTATGAGCATGAGTGTTAATATAAATTAAAATGTTGTGCAAGTGTCATTACTACATTTGCTAAGGATATATTTCCACGCTTGATAAGCCTACAAAAATATTTGTATACTAATGTATGTTTTATTGACTTATGCATGTTGAATTCTTGTTCGTAATAGCTTATATAAGAATTTATAGGTGGATTTGAGAGACTTTTGTTATTTTTCTATAACTGTTGAGATGTGGATAATTTAGGTACAAATTATATAGATATGTATTACTTTACATAATATTTCTTATTGCCATTTATGAGTAATTTGAATGCAAACGTAGGCGTTGAAGCATTATCTTTCATAATGACATAGATGAATAATTTATAAAAAACTATTATTGGATTAGTTTAATTTTGTTTTATAATTGAGGAGGTTTGATTTTTTTGTTCCAAATAGGTTTTATTGGCAACTCCACATATCATGGTCCTTTTTTTAACAATAGGTAGCATGTAATTCAAGGTAATAGAGTGACATTATTGAACTTGTGAACCGGCCTCTAGCCTAGTAGTCGGGGCACCTTAATAGCAACCCAATAGAATAGGTTCAAAACCCATCAGGATGAATTTCTAAGGTAGGGTACAAAAAGGTTTGGGGGCTTCCCTGTCGATAGTTAAAATAACATTATAAAAGCGTTATTATTAAGTGATTCAAAAACATATACCTAATGCTCAGTAAGGATCATATCACAATTTGCTATGCGAAGTAATCCAAGGACACATTCCAATAAAAACTATACCTAATGGTCAATATAAGTATCATCTCGTGCGCACATATGCTAGCCGTCGATAAATTAAATTGTAATTATTGGATCAAGCAAAAAAAGGTCATACCTTTAGTCACCATGTGTTCTAGATGCCGTGAATGCTAGACGCCATGGCAGCGGTGGCCTACATGTTCCTGCCTTTCCTTTCTCAAGGACCGAATACGGCGACCCGAGGGGGGGGGGGGTGAATGGGAGCCGATC
This sequence comes from Chrysopogon serrulatus, assembly GCA_015844335.1. Classification (NCBI taxonomy): domain Eukaryota; kingdom Viridiplantae; phylum Streptophyta; class Magnoliopsida; order Poales; family Poaceae; genus Chrysopogon; species Chrysopogon serrulatus. The sequence goes on along the minus strand of JADLZL010003672.1, from coordinate 316,285 downwards.
AAAATTTCTTTCGAATGGCCACTGTCCCAATCGACCCTCCAAAAACCCAAAACTCACACGTGAGTAGTTCTCGAGTCAACAAGTGACTGGATGTTCTCCGGTAGTCCCCGGGAACACAGCGAAACACTCAAGGCAACAAAAAGCCAAGCGAAAACAAAGAACTCCTCAAGACCGGAAACCGCAATGGACCCCGAGGTTCAGGGCGGTTCGATCTTTGAGGTTCAGCAAAATGACTTCGGGCAAAGAAAACGCTACTGAGACCGGCCGAGGCTCGGCACCTCTAGTGCCGAGGTTCAGCACTTCTCGAACTTCGACAGAAAACGCTTCTGAGACGGCGAGGCTCGGCGCCTCAAGTGCTTGAGGTTCAGCACGGGCTCCAAAGACAAGAACACCAAGAACGAAAAATCGCCATGATCTTCAATTCGCCCGATCTCCTTCAAATCTCAACCAACTGCACCCAAATTTGAACCGTGTGTTCCCAAGGCAGTGGAGAAGCTCCCTCTAAGAGATCATAGCTTGAGATTGGACGAATCAACGGGAATCACAAAGGGGACGAAGAAAACAAGCAAAAACAGGGCGTCACCAAGAATCGCTTCGATCTCCTTGCACGGGACAAATTGGAGGAAACCCTTCGGTGGAAGTGTTCTCCTACAAGCAAGGATCGAGCAGCAACAAACGGTGAGCAAAATGATCAACCATAGCTCGAGAAATCAACTCGGGAACAAACGGGGAGAAGAGGGAAAACGAAGAACGCGAAGAACACCAATCAAAACGCGAATCAACACATCAATCTGACCCAACGAGGAAACAAGGAGGATTCGGGACCTCCTTTCCCATGAGTAAACTTGGTTCTTACACTAATTGCAAAGATCAGTGGACCTCTCTCTCACTTAGCACCTAGAAGAGGGAAACCCTAGAAAGGATGAAGAAAAATGCAAATGGGAGAGGTGAGGGAGATGGAGCTCCCTCCACCTTACTTATCGACCGGGCTTATTTCATTTTCCAGTTTTTGCCCCTGATACAACTCTGAGCAAACCGCCTAGCCCTAGGGACATTGCGGTCCAACTCGAACCGACTCGATGCAATCTTTGATCCGACGGCCACCGCGCCTTCTCACCGGTAGCCGCCTCGACGCGAACTCCCCGATGCCGCCACGTGCCGTCCCGGTCCGCCTCGGGACCTCCGTCGGGGTTTTGAGGCTCAACCCGAGAAAACCCGCCGGGTGGTTTTGAGGCCCAAACCACCGAAACCCGCCTCCGTTGGTTTTGAGGCCCAAACCAACAAACCGGCCCATGTCCTTGCGCTTGTCGAAGCCAAATGCCAGCAACACGATCCCGCCCGGCGATTCCGGGTCCCTCAGTCCAAGTCTCGATGCGTCCGCCCTTTCACCGCTTCCGGTCCATTCGGCGCGGCCCGCCATCACTTGACCTTCATCTCGCCGTCGGCCACCGCCTCCATGCTCGACACCTGCACAACACAAACCAAGACACATGTGGAACTCGTGGCTTTCACCACCGTCAGTAGCACCCCATACGAGATGCTAGTAGTTGAATCAATCACTCATCATCACAACTGAACCACAAGTATAAACCTTGTGTTCGCAATCTCCCCCTTGATGAGTGCATTGTTCAACACCAACACACCACGGCTGAGAAAAAGAAATAGAAGAAGAAGAAGAAAATAAGAAAGCTTACCAAACGACCAAAAGCCAAAGAGAAGCCAAATGTGGTCATTTGAAGCAAGCACAACTTGGTCCCCAAAGACATGGGCAACGGCTCGACGCAACCAAGCAAAACATGGCTAGCCCTCAAGAAGAGGCGTAAAAAACGGCTCAACACCACTAGCCAAGCAAGAAGCACTCAAAAATGCTAGATCCTCTAGAAAGAGGCAAGACTCAACACATCTAGCAAGAAACAATGCAAAACAACTCCCCCTGAGCAAATGCATATATGAGTGCACACAATTTTCTCCCCTTCAACCCTTGAGAACTAGTCTCTCCCTCTGAGAAGACAACCTTTCAAGACATGTCAAGTGACTCCCCCTTGACATAAGCATGTGATGTGTCAGGCATATGTGTGTGTGTGTCAAATTTCTCTCCCTTGTTGAATAATGCACACAGCAAGCCTAAAATGCAATGACATGCATAAATGCGAGAAGCTTCAGGTATATAGCAATCGAGTGAAAAGATGCTCTAGCCGGTAAGACAAATGAGTATAGCAACAATATACAAGTGCTAGCAAATGCTCAAACCGATCAACTAATATGAAATATAAAGTGTAAGCGATTTTGAGTAGTTTTCAAGCATGTCAAAGAGGGTTCACCACCAAAGATAGCACATAGCAAGCATAAGCTGGAAATCAACCTAGTGCTAACAAGGATATACAAGGTGAACTACCCCAAACAAATGCGGTCACACATCATGTCAAAGATGAACCTAAGACTTGTGTTTTTTTATTAAATTTTATCGAGTTTGCGGTTTAGCACAAGAATTAGTCAAAACATGTGTGTGCGAGAGGTTATCTGTATTGTCAAGCCTAAGTTTTCAACCAAGCGGAGCCTATGTCAAAAGACAATCGGGAGCTCAAAGCAATGGCTTCGGTCATCCACTACAAGGCTCAAGTTCATCCAAATGTGCAATTGGAAGCGCCTCGATACCTTGATGTGGGACAATACGGACCCATCTCGATCTTTTCATCTCACTTAGCTTAGTTATCAAATTTTAGCACAAGTAAAGTGTCTAAGCAAGTGAATGACTCAAAGCATGAGACATAGCAACCTAGCATATACAAGACAAAGATAAAGGGATCTCAACATCCTACACATGCTAGGTACCATCTCAAGCGGTGAACATTTTCAGATTTCAAGAAGCTTAATCAAGTTCACATTAGAAAATCATGCTCAACTCATAACATATACCGGATGATCAATAAGAGCCTAAGCTGACAAGCACCATAAAGTACTCACAAGGCATACTAACAAGAGCATAGTTTCATTCTAAATGTTATATACATGAAGCTCAAAATGCAAGTATATCACAAAATGCAATGCAAATGCACTATCATACAAAGACAAATCAAAACCTAGACTACAAAAAGAAACTAAAACTAGTGTACAACAAACAAAGTGCTTCCCTCCTCTAAAAAGGGAAACATACACCCAGTTCTCCTCGCAAGCGAGCAAAAGTCGCTTGATCGAGGGGCTTAGTGAGAAGATCTCGCAAGCTGATCCCGGGTGGCTACGTGATGCAACTCAATGTCGCCTTTCTCTTGATGATCACGGAGAAAGTGAAAGCGAACATCTATGTGCTTGGTCTTAGAGTGAAGTACTTGGGTTCTTAGCAACACCGATGGCACTAGTACTATCACACGTTAAGGGGCACTCTAGAGAACTCAAGACCAAAATCACGTAGGGTGGCTATCATCCAAAGCAGCCAGGGAACAACAAGCGGCAAAGCAACGACATACTCAGCTTCGTAGTGGATTGTGCAACGCTAGACCGCTTCGGGATGACCAAGACACAAGGGACGAACCCAAAAACCGACAAGTCCCCGACGTGGACTTCCTATCTAAGCGGCGGCCCCAAAAGAAAATCAGCATCCGAATAACCGCAAAGAGAGAGCGAGGAAGAAGCGAGTACCAAAGTCCAAACTCGGGAGTGAAGCGGAGGTACCTCATGATGCGTTTCACCGCCTGACGGTGAGAGGTGCGCTTGGCGACGCTGGCGTGCACGAGGCACACAAAGAAAGCGGATGTCGGGTCTTGTCGCCGTCGGTACATCAACGACCCGATCATACTTCGGTACTCCTTCGATCGATCGCTTCTCCATCCTCGTCGGCGCCGAGGGGTTGTCGTAGTCGACATGGGCGTCGAAAGAGGCTTGGCCTCGCCCATGTCAAACTTTTTCAGGACGTCCTTTGTGTACTTGCCTTGATGCACGAACGTCCCATCCCGTGTTTGCTTGATTTGTAGGCCGAGGAAGAAAGTCAACTCGCCCATCAAGCTCATCTCAAACTCCCCGCTCATAAACTCTGCAAAACTTAGCATTCAAAGCGTGAGAAGAACCACCGAAGATGATATCATCCACGTAAATCTGAACCAAAAAGGATGTCATTGCCTTGCTTGAGGAGAAACAAAGTCTTATCTACCGATCCCATCCTAAACCCCTTCTTAAGCAAAAAGGTTTTCAGCCTCTCATACCACGCTCTAGGGGCTTGCTTAAGACCATACAAAGCTTTGTGCAACTTGAAGACATGGTTAGGATACTTGGGATTTTCAAAGCCTGGGGGCTGCCTAACATACACTTCCTCCTCTATGTACCCATTCAGAAAAGCGCTCTTGACATCCATCTGAAACAACTTAAAGCCCTTAGCAGAAATACGCCAATGAATCGCGGATAGCCTCTAAGCGAGCTACAGGAGCAAAGGTTTCCTCAAAGTCTATCCCCTCTTTTCGGCAATACCCCCCGAGCAACAAGCCTAGCCTTATTCCTAACAACCACCCCATCTTCACTATGTTTGTTCTTAAACACCCACTTTGTACCTATAGGATGACACTGGAGGTGGAGGAACTAAGACCCGGACTTGGTTTCTCTCAAAGTTTTCTAACTCCTCATGCATGGCATTAACCCAATCGGGGATCGGATAAAGCATGTCCAACATCTCGGGGCTCAAAAGAAGCTACAAATGCAGAATGAGCAAAGTGAGAGATGTGATACGACCTGACCGCGTGACTCAGCGGTCAATGTCACCGATCATCGTCTGAAGGGGTGACGACGCTGAATGTGTCGAGGAGCCTCTTTTGAAGAAGTCGCCTCCTCCTCAACAAAGGTGGTGCCTCCTCGGGTGCAGCCGGCCGCTGGCCGAGGAAGCTGCTCGAACGGTGCCCAAGAAGTGGAAGTAGATGGGTCCGGACCATGAGCTGAAGTAGTCGCCGCAGGCTCGATAGGGGCAGCCGGTGGAGTCGGCTCGGGATCACCCCAATCGGCATCGTCCCGCTCCTCCTCCACAAAAATGCTTTCTCCAAGCTCTTCATCACCTGCACGCTCAAAGACGGGGGGTTGTACAAGGCATAGTTTCATCGAATGTGACCTCACAGTCTCCACAACACGGTTAGTTTCAAGGTTAAGTACTCGATAAGCTCTAGAATGCAAAGCATAACCAAGAAAGATACCGTCGGAAGACCTGGACTCAAACTTGTCTAAATTACCTTGTTTCAAGATGAAGCACTTACACCCAAACACCCTAAAATGACTCACCTTGGGTAACCTCCCAAATCGCAACTCATAAGAAGTTTTATTCGTAAAAGCACGGAGAAAGATGCGATTGGAAACATGACAAGCAGTGTTGATTTCTTCGGCCCAAAACCTCCTAGGAGTCCTATGCTCATCGAGCATCGTCTTGGCCATTTCAACAAGGGTCCGATTTTTGCGCTCAACAATGCCATTCTGTTTGAACATAAGGTGAGGAAAACTGGTGCTCAAGACCCAAAGACTTGCAAAAGGTTTCAAAATGAGTATTCTTGAACTACGTGCCATTGTCACTATGAATAGCTCTCATGGCATTCTTAGGGAACTCATTTCTCAACCGAAGAATCAAATCTCGAGCATGTGAAAAAGCCTCATCCTTACTCTCCATGAAAAACACCCAAGAGTATCTCGAAAAGTCATCCACAATCACTAGCACATACCACTTCCCACCTTCCGACCGAACCCGAAGCCGGACCAACTGTGTCCATGTGAAGTAGCTCGCCGGGTTCCTTGGTCATGATTTGATTCACAGTGAGTGAGAAGCGGCTACCATCTTTCCATGACGACAAGGGTGGCAAACAAGATCCTTCTCAAATTTCAACTTAGGCAATCCTTGGATTAAGCCAAGTGAGCTCAACCTAGAAAGAAGGTCAAAGCTCAAATGACCAAGTCTCCTATGCCACTTCCAAAGCTCGAAAGAGGATCCGGCCACCAAACAAATGGGAAGAGCCAAAAAGAGTGAGAAAAATCAGCTCGAAAGACACGGCCAAATGGGACGATCCAACAAACAAGATCTCCCCGAGAATCGAGAACTCGAGAAAAACCATGTTTAAAGCGCACTTCAAAGCCATCCTCAAGGAGTTGCGAAACAGAGAGCAAATTAAAATGCAAGTTCGAGACCAAAACAACATCCTTGAGAACAAAGCTCTCGTTAACCCGAATGGTTCCACGAGAGACCACTTTACCTCTACTATTATCTCCGAATGTGATGTACTCTTTGTGTGGCACGGGGTCGAGGCCGGAGAACCATTTAGAACTTCCGGTCATGTGGCGCGAACATCCGGAATCAATGAGCCATGTGTTCTCCAAGCCTCCATCCTACATCAATAGAAAGACATAGGATGAGCAAATGGCACACCACCGGGGTTAGTAAACCGAGAAGGATACCGGTGATGCATCATTTGCCCCGAAAAAGTGTTAGAAAAAACACCAAACATGCCATGTCCCATTTGAGGAAAGCGATCACCACGAGAGGGAAAACGTGGTCCGCTAGAGTCGTGGGACTCAAAAGCACCGCCGTGAGGTTCATAGTCATATTGACCACGACCCTGAACCCCGCCGTGCACGACCACCACGTGGTCTCGCAACCTGAGGCCTAGCACCTTGAGGCATTGCACCTCTAGGCCTAGTAGTGCGCCTCTGAACAGGCGGTACATGTACGCCATGGGGAGGACGGTACATGTTCCGGTTGTTCAACTCAAACTCACGCTTCTCATCTCTCTTCCTCCTAAAAGCAAAACTCAACCAAGTGACCATCCCTATGACAATACTCACAATGGTACACCTCTCTCTTAGGTGTTTGGCTCACTTTCTTGTGGGTATGGTTCACTCTTGGAGGTGGCTTGGCTTTGGGAAGGGGTTCCTCAGAGATGGAAGGGAGTGTGTCAAGTGGGTTCCTTAGGTGGTTCGGTTTTGGAATCCACACTTGTTTCTGGGGTGGAGCTCTTGGAGGTTCTTCAAACACTCCATCTTTGGTGGGAGGCACAAGTGGCTTAGGTGGAGTGATTTTGAGTAGCTTGGGAGTAGTGGAAGGTTTTTCACTCGGAGGCACACCACTAAACTCACCAACTTTGCCATAAAGATCATCACCCTTCCCACCTAAAGCAAAGCCTAATCCCGGTCCACCAATTCCCCTCCCGAATTGGTTGACCATCATGCTGGTTGCGGCTCACCGCAAGACACCCAACTCAAGATGGTCCGAAGGTATGTGTTTTCCTCCTCGGTACGCACCTTGTCATGCCGACAATTTGCAAGTTCAAGCTCTAAACCCTCACAAAGAGCACACTTAGCCACACTAGTGCTATCTGAGTTGGCCTTTTCAAACAAAGCAAGTTTGGCATTCTTCTCTCGCCAACTCAGATTGCAAGTCCGAGCAAGACTTGCACGCACTCAACGTAACAGTGAAGCATGCACACTATCAAAATCATCAACCAACTTAGCGTATTTGACCGCAGACTAGCAAGATCAGCCATGTAAACGCTACAAAACTCACACTCGGCTCGTCGACACTATGGGAGTGTTCTTAACTAGCTCAAGCTCCTTAAGCGCATCTTCTAGCTTAGCCTTGTACTCTTTTCTATCCCTAGCAGCATGCTTAAGCAACTTATCTTGACGAAGCAAAGTGGCAGTCAAGTCATCAACCTCAGCGACAAGAGCATCGACGGAAGGTGATACCTTAGATGGGTCGTCGTCGCCGTCCGGGGGAGCATCGCCGTTGCCGCTCTCCACCTCGTCACCAAGTGCCATGGTGCGAGAAGCCTCCGTGGGTGGAGTCGGCGAGGAAGCAGAGTCCGTTCAGCTTGTCCTCGACCTTCCTCTCGGACTCGTCGTCGCTCGAAGAGGAGGAAGCATGCTCGTTGTCGGAGTCGAGGTCGCCGAGGGAGGCGAGGAAGGCGCGCTCTCTTGCCTTGAACTTCTTCACGAACTTGCGCTTCATCGCTTCCTTGTCAAAGCCTCCCTTGGACTTGTACTTGCCGGAGGTGTACTCGCGCTTCTCCTTGTGCTTTGTCGGAGGTGGACTTGCCGAAGGAGTGCTTGTTTCGCTTGGGGACAGTTGGCGACGAAGTGGTCGGGTCGCCGCATCCATAGCATCCATCCTTCGGTCCACCTCGCCGACGATTCAAGCGGTTGTTGTGGAACCGCGAGAACCGGCCGATGACGAGGGCCAGCTCATCGTCTCCGAAAGCACGCCCAACTGCTCCTCTGTCACTTTGTGATCAACGAAGACAAGGCAAACATCGCAGAGGAGGGGTTAGCAAGAACTAGTGACACCGTTACCCCGACACCAGCGCCATAGTCGGAGCGGAGAGGGGTTGTGAAGTTTGGCCTTGGATCTGGTGGTCGATCTCACCGGACTTCAGCTTGCTGAAGAGCTCGTCCACGCTGAGGGTCTCGTCGTTCTGCGACTCGAGAAGAGTTTGCACCTTCGCATCCCAAACCCTCCGATCAAGAGCATGTAACAACTTCAAAGCTCTCTCATGATCGTCATAGGGCAAGTTTGGCTTGTTCGCACGCATCTTGTTGACAATGGTCCGAAAGCGTGAGAAAATAGAATCGATGGTCTCGCCATCAAGCTGCCGGAAACTCTCATACTCCCCGCTTGTATGTGTCAAAGAGTCTGGTCTTAATTTGGGGGAGTCCCCTCGTGATAGCTCAGTAGCTTCACCCAGCATCTCTCTAGCAGTAGTCAAGTGTCCGACACGCTCAAACTCGGACTTCGAAAAGACTCGAGAAGAGAGCATTACGTGCCTCGCTATTGGCATCGTGTTGTTCCATTTGCTCCCCGACCAACACGAGCGGGGAGAGAACAACGTAAGCCTCATTCTCACAAATTTCCCATACCCTCGCACCGAGACTCGAGATATGCGCACATCCGAATCTTCCAAAGACGGGTAATTGGTTCCATCGAAAAACGGTGGCTTCCCCGAACCACGAGCCATGTCGCCTTCTCGGATCAAGAACCGGTTAAGGTGGAATGATCCTTAACCTCCTTCCTCGATACCAATTGAAGGACCGAATACGGCGACCAGAGGGGGGGGAATGGGAGCCGATCAAAATTTCTTTCGAATGGCCACCGGTCCCAATCGACCCTCCAAAAACCCAAAACTCACACGTGAGTAGTTCTCGAGTCAACAAGTGATCGGATGTTCTCCGGTAGTCCCCGGAACACAAATAAACACTCAAGGCAACGAAAAGCCAAGCGAAAACAAAGAACTCCTCAAGACCGGAAACTGCAATGCACTCCCAGGAGGTTCGGCGGTTCAATCTTTGAGGTTCAGCAAAATGCACTTCGACAAAGAAAACGCCACGACCGCTAAGGCTCAAGACCTCTAGTGCTGAGGTTCAGCACTTCTCGACTTCGACGTAAAACGCTTCTGCACCGGCGAGACTCGGCGCCTCAAGTGCCGAGGTTCAGCACGGGCTCCAAAGACAAGAACACCAAGAACGAAAATCGCCATGATCTTCAATCCGCCCGATCTCCTCCAAATCTCAACCAACTGCACCCAAATTTGAACCGTGTGTTCCCAAGGCAGTGGAGAAGCTCCCTCTAAGAGATCATAGCTTGAGATTGGACGAATCAACGGGAATCACAAAGGGGACGAAGAAAACGAGCAAAAAAAAACAGGCGTCACCAAGAATCGCTTCGATCTCCTTGCACGGGACAAATTGGAGGAAACCCTTCGGTGGAAGTGTTCTCCTACAAGCAAGGATCGAGCAGCAACAAACGGTGAGCAAAATGATCAACCATAGCTCGAGAAATCAACTCGGGAACAAACGGGGAGAAGAGGGAAAAAACGAAGAACGCGAAGAACACCAATCAAAACGCGAATCAACACATCAATCGACCCAACGAGGAAACAAGGAGGATTCGGGACCTCCTTTCCCATGAGTAAACTTGGTTCTTACACTAATTGCAAAGATCGTGGACCTCTCTCTCACTTAGCACCTAGAAGAGGGAAACCCTAGAAAGGATGAAGAAAAAAAATGCAAATGGGAGAGGTGAGGGAGATGGAGCTCCCTCCACCTTACTTATCGACCGGGCTTATTTCATTTTCCAGTTTTTGCCCCTGATACAACTCTGAGCAAACCGCCTAGCCCTAGGGACATTGCGGTCCAACTCGAACCGACTCGATGCAATCTTTGATCCGACGGCCACCGCGCCTTCTCACCGGTAGCTTCGCCTCGACGCGAACTCCCCGATGCCGCCACGTGCCGTCCGTCCGCCTCGGGACCTCCGCCCGGGTTTTGAGGCTCAACCCGAAAAACCCGCCGGGTGGTTTTGAGGCCCAAACCACCGAAACCCGCCTCCGTTGGTTTTGAGGCCCAAACCAACAAACCGGCCCATGTCCTTGCGCTTGTCGAAGCCAAATGCCAGCAACACGATCCCGCCCGGCGATTCCGGGTCCCTCAGTCCAAGTCTCGATGCGTCCGCCCTTTCACCGCTTCCGGTCCATTCGACGCGGCCCGCCATCACTTGACCTTCACCTCGCCGTCGGCCACCGCCTCCATGCTCGACACCGCACAACACAAACCAAGGCACATGTGGAACTCGTGGCTTTCACCACCACCGTCGAGAGCACCCCATCCGAGATGCTAGTAGTTGAATCAATCACTCATCATCACAACTGAACCACAAGTATAAACCTTGTGTTCGCACTTTCTTGACATAGACTTCCTCGTCGTGCCCATAATGCCAGCACACGACCTTCCTTCCATCCACTTGATGTGGTTGGATCAAACGCGCACGGCCGGATGAGGGCTTCCTCCATGCATATACTGTGCTGCATAGAAATAGTCATCTCATTTGAGAACTGATAAGTTTTCTTGATGTCTTGATTTTACAGTATTTTTGTTAGTGACTGGGGCACATATATATCTTGACCACCTCATTGGCGTTGAGTGTTGTGTGCTTATCGATGTACGTCAAGTGTGACCGCATAAGCATCATATTGGTGGCGACTGGTGTAGTGTCGATTTGGATGGTCATCTCCACCGGCAATAGTTTCCTCATCGGTAGACAGTTGGTGTAGCATTGCTTGCCTCGTTGGTGTCGGCCACAGTGTAGCATTTCCCTCTCTGGGCAATGGCGTCCTTGCCAACTCTGTGCATCCAGGCAACACCACCCAATATACATGGAGCCATGCAAGAATAGGTAAAACATCATATTAGTTTCTTACCTATGGAGGATGACGTGCACGCCATCACCCTCCTCAATTCTGGAATGTGCCGTCTTTGATCTCCAATGGACGGCACAGACCATGCAATGATCCATCGGAGCTTCAAATGTTAATAGATGAAGGAGGTGTTGATCATAAAAAAGCTACTAAGCGCATCGTCCAATCCAATCTTCCACCAGCTTGCTCTGTACGACATTGACAAAGAGCTGAGGCCTGACTTTCTCCATGTTGCCAGCTCATGTGCATCCGTGGCAATCAATGAAATGGGTGCACTTTTTTGTTTTAGTGTTAGATAAGGCTCTCGTTTCCTCACGCTCCCGGGGAAAGTAGGGTGAATTCCCTGCCAATGGTTAGAAAAACATTATCATTAAGTTAATAAAAATATATATATGCTGCTTAATAAGGATTATATCAAATCTTATTTATGCGTAGTAATTCAAGGGCATTAAAAATAAATGAAAATTATATCTAATGGTCAAGCATGTTGCCGTGCATGACAGATCCTTTCAGACTAATTATGCAAAAGTTCATTCAAAGTGATCATCACTACAACCTCAGAGGCCATAATAAGCAATACCATGAAAGAAGAGTACGTCGTCTGACACAGGAACATTGTTTGATCTTGCATTAGGCCTCTAGGAAGCAATCAATGTGAAAACACGGCAAAGCCTGATACTGGGTAACACGGTGACACCATGGAAACCTCCTCATCCTTGAGAGCCGCAAGCAGATCAACAATAAAAACTGGGAGCAGGTGGAGTGCAGACCTGGTGCCGGTATATGACGGGGATATCGCGTGCCTCTAAGACGAAGGAGTTGGCATGCGGACGCCGGTGTAGATGTACCTGCCTAGCTGTGTTGGCCTTCCTCTCTGCTTGCTCGGCCAGGCGAGGAAACGACCACAAGAGAGCTGCCTGGCGGTGGGTGCTGCGTGGAGCTATCCTGAGACCGGCATAGCGCCGTCTTTTTTTTCCTCCTTACGCGCGGAATACGTGTGTGCTGCTCCTCCATGTGCGTCTACCTTCATATCAGTGCACAGGAGGCCGGAATCCTCCCATAGACGGCGCAACACTATTGTTGTCCATCCGATCCGAGGAAGGACGCCGACGCAGATGTACGTGCCTGTGATGTGTTATCTTCCTCCATACTTGCTCGGACTGGCGATCACTTGTCAGCTGGCCGGCGGCGGCCGGCGGTGTTGCGTCGAGATCCGTCTTGAGGCAATGCCCTACTTTTCCTTCTTACTTGCTATATGTCAATTAAAATATAAATAACAGATTAAAAATAGATAAATAAGTTTTGTAGAGAAAAAATCCCGTCGTGAGAAATCTATCCACCGAGGAGTACCCACGTCATATTCGATATCAGAGTCAATATAAACATGGAGAGTCAATATAATCATGGTGGCGTCCATGATTAGTTATAAATATTTATTATTATTAGAAAAACAAAGATACCATATGCAATCTATTGACGGCAACAATACGTAGATTTAAAAAGAAAATAATGGATTTATTTTTCTTCTTCAACCATTCCATAAAAATAATAATAATGGCATGGTGGGTAATTTTTTAGAAAAAAATAATTTAGATCTAATGGTTAGAGATTGTTGGAGTCTAGATTTGATGGCCAGATGCTTCTGATTAACGTGAGAATTTCTAGCATTTATCTTTTTTTTAGCGCTGCCCGTGGTGAGAATTAACGTGGAGGCTTCGTTGAAGCCTCCAATTAGTAATAGTAAGATGGCTCATGCTTGGGACAGTTGAAGCTAGATATATAGCGAGGACATTTAGTCATGGATGATGGAGCCGATCGGACTAAAGGTCATCCAACACTTACTCCGGTTGAATTCGCTAACTAAAACTAAAGTTCTCTCTAGCTTTAGTCTGGTTGGATTCTTCACTAAAGGGGACTAAAGTTCCCTCCAACAAAAGCATGTGGAGCAAGCCATTGGGCCGGAGATTTTAGTCCTGTTTGGTGGCTTCAACTGGTAGTAGTTCTTCTTTTGGTCCTGGCCTAACTCTGGCTAGGGCCAAAATTATAAATGGAAGGTCCATTCTCTACTAGTGTTTTGATCGAAGTAAGCCCATCTGATGCACTCATCATAGTTTGATGCAATTAATTAAATAAGAAAACAGCACCCGCTAGATCTTGCATTGGGTTTGGAAGTCAGTCGTCACCAACATCGCCATGATGCTATAAATATGCATGCACAGTCCTTGGGTCACCATTCATCGCTAGCTTGTCAGAATTTGCTATAAGGTGCAAGTCGCAATGGCTAGCACCAACAATCTTGTAGCACTTAGCCTCTTTCTTCTGTTGATCGTTGGATTAAGTGACGCCATTAGGGTGGCTAGATACTCCAGTTCTCAAGGAACGGGACAAGGAGGGGGCAATGGTGGGGCGTCTGGGAATGGTGGAGGCTCAGGGAAAGGACTTGGTTCGGGATCCGGTGAGAGTAGTGGTACGGATGGAGCCTATGTAACTGCCGGAGGCGGAGGGGAAGGCGGTGGTTGGTCAGCGCCTGCTGGTTCTGCGTTTGGTGGTGGGTCTGGCACGGGATCCAGTTCCAGCCAGTATAGCTCAGGATCATCTTACGGTAATGGTGGGTCTACCCTTGCTGGGGGCATCGGTGGCGGCGGCGGCGGCGGCCAAGGTTCGGAGAACAAACGCTCTCGTGGGTACGGTACTGGAGGTGGCACGGGATCCGGCTCTAGTGAGGCTAGCTCTGGCGACCCGCCATCGGCCACGCCACCATATGCAAGTGCAGATGCTTCTGGCAATGGTGGTGGCATGGGCGGTGGTCGCGATGGTGGGAGTGGTGGTGGTAAAGGCAACGGATCTGGATTCGGCGAGGGACACCCTTGAAGTTTCCTATAAGTTTTCAAGCTGGAGGCCAAAAGATGCTGCTATTTCACTTTCATTTGCTTTGCATTTGGTTTTCTTTTCTAGTTTTGTTTGTGCCCCCCTTTTTTTGTACTTCTAGAGAGGAACTAAATAATGGTTTCCAGCAACCCCTAGCCATGACCTAAGCAATGCAAGTTCAACAGATCAGATGTGAAGATTGTGTGGTCATAGTAACTCATTGTGTTCTATGTTCTCATATCATCCCGGCCATGTATCCCTGATATTGTGTCCAGGACCGTTTTGTCGAATCTTGAACTGATGTGCTGAAACTAATGCGGCATCAATAGAAAGGAAGAGTGCGTGCCAATACAGGACTGCAATTTATTTTGTTTACAACGACCCTCTCCCTGTATAATGCAATAACGCCCTCTCACATTAGCTCTCCTGGAAACCCTGAACCCTAAAAGAAACGGTGGCAGATCCTCTTCTTTTGAGAGATTAAGGGCATTTTTTGGTAAATTGAGAGAAAATATAGAGAAAAGGGGATTGAGGAAGGAGATCTATTGGACTGTTTTTTATCTTATATATTCCTCTACAGACAGCTTTTAGAAAAAGAGGATTGTTCTTCTCAATCTAGTACTGTAGTTCCTTTTAGACAGTAGACATGAATCTCAGGTTGCGTTTTGTGTACAAAGTGTTAGGTATTGGCACGGTCGCTCGGATATCGGAGTATCGGATGTGCCTACCACTAAAATTGCTTATCTTTCCAAACTTTCTCTAATCAATTTAATTTCTACCACTATATAGATACATGGCGTCAATCATAAGTCATGTTCCACTACTTCAGAACTGATTTGTAATCAGGGAGTCCCTACTGTGGCACCCAAACCTAACTGCCTCTAAAAACCCCCCGTCTCTAAAATTTAAAGCCGTGTACCCCCGTCTCTGAAAATAGCATCTCTGGAAAAATATATATTTAGTTCCTGATGAAAATAGCATCTCCGGAAAAAAATATATATTTATTAGCTCCTGAGCAGGTATCAAAGTATCATCGTAGTGCCTCCAGTAAAATATTTAACTGACGTTTTGGACAACCAAAATGACCTGCAGTTAGTGTTCTCTTGCTAGTATCACACAGTGAGTATACCCTCTTGACTTTCCAAACTGATATGCGAGTAACTTACTAATTATACAAGTCTGACAATAGGACTTATATTGTAGAACATTGAGTGTACAACAGTGAACTCTTCTCGATTTCTCAACTTGTAAAGACTGGCAGAAAAATAGGAAATGAAACTCACCGAAGCCATCGAGGCCTCCTAATTACTTCTTGCAGTGTGACATAAATGATCCAATGTCAACTCTCTTGGACTTGTAAATCAATTGATCGATTATTGTATATTTATAATCAGAGGATCAGTTGAGCTGCAGTGACATGTATAATTGATCATCTTAGTTAATTGTATATATATACAGAGAATCAGTTCAGCTGCAGTGCACAGCGTGCTGATGGCTAATGGCCCATCTGAAAGGGCTCCTTAATAAGTGCCTATTTAATAGAGCTCCGTCACTATAAAACATAAAGCTGGATCTAGGATAGAGGTGAATTCATGGTGGATCTAGAATTCACCTAAGTGTTTGCTACAGCTCCGCCGCTATCTTTATCTCACTTTTAGTGAGCATGGACGTGGTTGATCCACAGAGCCGGTAAAGAAATCACACTTAGCCAAATTCTAGGTTGTCTATGTCATATAAAAAACATCTCATGGTAAATTTAGATATCAAAATCTTGATAATTAGGATGTCCTCTATGTCATGTACTTCTGTGACCTTCAAGTGTTGTCTCTTAGATGCTTTGCAATTTGCACCCTCAATTCTGTGAAAAATATATTGAGATGGAGTCCCTCAGCTTCAATGTTAACCTTAAAAAACTTAGAGTTACATTAACTTCAGAGCTTGGCACCTCGACTCGCTTGTGCTAAGGCTTGTCTCGTTGAATAATGCGCTGAACTCTAGCCACGTCAGTGGCATATCGCTAGCCACACCAAACCTGATCCTCAGCCTCAGCCATGGCACCAAGCTATGTTACCTTGGCATACGCCATAGCGCCGAGCTCACAGAATCTAGAGATGATTTTACTATGCTGAAGGTATAAATATGATTTTTTTAGGCTCCGCTTGATTCTATGGTCTCAAAGGTCGGAACGATTTTCAGCCAAAACTAGTTCTTCACGAATTTATATACGGCAGGAACTTTTCCAAACACGGTTCAGGTCCGTTCCGGTAAAACCGAATGAAGCCTTATGGAAATGAGGAAGCTTTGAAAAAAACTAAAGATTTATCAACTTCTCATATCCGTAATTTTTTTTCTAGGGCATAAAACAGTCTCATTCACTTAAAAAACAGCCCTCATTCACTTAAAAAACAGCTCATGTAAAAAATAAAACAGCCCATGTAATCGAACCTGTTAAATCGTCGTTTTTAAATGGAACCGGTAACCGCCCCGGTCTGCGCGTGCTACTTCGGCTCTGCTATCTGCGTAGCGCATCGCTGGTGGAGCGCCTGGAATTATTTACTTTAGAATTATTTATTGCATGGACGGTGACGCAGCCGGCTGCTATGGTTCGTTGACTTGTGGTAGTGATGATGCATAAATGGGCTTCAAAATAAATAAAATATATCTATTTTGATTATCTCAACAAGCTCTTCGTATTAGTGCACTCCATTTTAGCATTTATGATTATTCTGAGATGGTGAATATTTAAATTACTATTCTAGCCATTTTTGCACAAATTTGTAAGTGCTTCATATATTATGTTTTTATATACATATTTTTTTTACATATCTGATAAAACAAGACCACCTATATCTTAGAGTACGTGTTGTGTACTTGTGGGTAGATTAGTGAGAAGCAGGTTATATAATTGTGTTTTCTATCATCCAGTTTGTATATGTGATCAAATATATGTTGCTAATCATCTAATCAGTGAGAAGCAGCTTAGATCTTTGTAGTATCATGACAACTACTTCTTCCATCCTAAACTATAAGTCATTCAAATATTTTTGGAGAATCAAAATATCTCAAGTTTAATCAAATTATATAATAAAATAATACTTACATTTATGATACCAAATAAGTATTATTAGATTATTTATTAATTATATATTTTCATACTATACATATCTGATGTCATGAATTTTTATAATTTTCTCTATAATTTTGATCAAATTTAAGATACCCTGACTCTGTAAGCAGGGCCGTCCTAGAGAGATCTGAGGCCATGTACTAAGCTAAAAAAAATGAGGCCGCGTAGCCTTGAAAAATTAGGACTAGCTTCAAATTTTCTGGACCGATTTGTAGAGGACAAAGCTTCAATCTTTGAATACTTTCGCTAGGCGTCTAGATGAAAAGAACAAGATTTAAGCCCCCTCCCTAGGGAACACGAGATTGTTTTCCCATTTTTGCATTTTTCTTATGAAAATGGACTGATTCATGTGAAATTGCTATATAATTTCTATGAAACTAGGTGAATACTCCGCGCGTTGCTATTGAAATTGCTGATCATTTGGAATAAAATTACTTATATAAGGAGATAAATAATTATAAATGAATATTAAAAGATGACGTGGCACGCTGATATGGACAACTAAATGCATGATGTGTCTTGATCATAATTGTAAATGCTAGTTGACCATAAATGCATATAATAGTAGGCTGATGAGGTGGATAGCTTGCATGTTGAGAGAAATAACTAATAGAATTTGGCTTTATAAAAGTTTAAGATTTATGTGTTCCAAAGGGCACTTAGAGATAGATCTGCTACTCCCTATAGTTCGTTTTGAATGAATTGAAAAAGAAGTTAGAGTATGCACATGAACAACCGCGAAAAGCCACCGCCTTAGATCTGATAGGAAAATACCGCTGCCGCTTCCAATCATCGCGCCTCTACCGAGGGCCTCTCTCCTTCTTCTCCAATGCGTCTGACGGAGACAAGAAGGGGAGGGAAGCCATCCTTTTCCCAAAAAAAATTTAGTGTCTTAGGGTTGAGTTTGAACAAATATTCGGCTAAATCCAATGATTTTCGATCGGGGTTGTGTGTCCTATGATGACTTCGGTAATTGCCATGACTAAATCATCGTTGCAGGCGTCAATATCATCGGTAGACGGCCTTTCTATGGCTTTTGTCTTTAGGAGAGGGGTGCTTCTGGGAGCCCCTACAACGATAGTATCAGGGCATAGATCTCATCGTCAAGATGCTATGACTCTGCATCTATGTTCTATCTGACGATACAACTGCTGATATTCTTTCAACAATTTAGATGCAGTTTTGATTGGTTCCGATGCGTTGGATTTTATGAAGACGATAGAAGAATCTAGATAGAATATTGTATATTTTTTATTTTAGACTCTTCTATGTATAGTTAGGGATGTAATGTGCCAATGTTTAATATAAATCTCACTTCCCTTTGAGAAAAAAAAGAGAATGGAAAAGGATGAAATATGAATGATTAGTACTCCTTTAGTCAAAAAAACATTTTCTATAACAGCGAAGCGGGTAGGGTGGATTGGGCACGGTGGAGCAGAGCGGTGCGGGTGGCGGTGGGGTGGCGGCAGCGCCGCTAGGGTAGCAGGGGGCGGCGGTGATGGCGCAGGAGCAGCAGGAGGAGGCGGCATTGGCGCAGGGGAGAGGGGGAGAGAGAGGCTTTCTAGTATTTATAGTCCCGACTAGACTTAACTTGTAAGCAAAGTTGGAATATCCTTATCAAACATGGATACTTCCTTTCCATCTAATGACTAATTATTCTTAAATTAATATAATACTAAAAAAGGAAGTTTGTGGGATGTAATGAGATCAGCCGCGGTTGAGGCGTCGGCAAAGAACGACGGCGGCAGGGGCATTGCCGCCTCTCCCTAGGGCATGCAACCCCTAGGGTGGGTTGTGGACCACCCTTGGGAGGCACCCCCCCCCCCCCTAGGCCCCTTCCAGTCCTTCTCGCTGTTGACGGTCACCGTCCATGTTAGACATGTGACATTTTTGTTCCAAAAAATCAACGATAGTTAATTTTGACCAACTATATATATAACAAAATATTAATATTAATGGTATATAATTAATATGGATAGATCTTTAAATATATATTTTTATAATAAACTTATTTAGAAATATAGATGTTTTCTGTATTTTCTATAAACTTGGTTGAAGTTAAGAAAGTTTAACTAACGGCCATCCTATAATGATTTTTTTTTTACGAAACTCTAACGCGCTACGGTCGGTCGTGTAGCGTTGATCGCGCGACCTGCGTGCAAGCAGGCTTCAGGCCCGCCTAGCCCGGTAGGCACGTGCAGGAGAGGGAAAGACTGTCTGGCTTGGCCCAACAAGTAGATCCCACGTCACTAGAGGCCATGTGAGATGCAACCAGCACATGCTGAAGTAAGATGCTAATTGTAGTTTTAAATTAAGCCGCCTAATTTTTTAAAATAGAATAAGTTTCTTACAAAATATTACTTTTTAATTTCGTTTGCACGATTGTGTTTTTTTAATAAGATCTACAAAAATAGACCCATGTTGCATATGTATCTTGACAATTTTTACATAGTGGCAACTTATATTATAATAGTAGCTACTTATGTATTAAGTGGTAACAATTTATGTTGATATTTTTAGCTACATGTGGTCATTCAGTTATGCTGATTAGGAGCAACATATCAATTGGATCTACAGTAGGCATACTGATTAGGGTTGATCAGCACCGCAATTCTAATTTTGTTTGTCTCAATATTTTCTCCTTAGTTGCTACTTAGTTCTTTTTAGTATTTTAATTTTAGAAGTTGTTGTTTGTTTATTTTTATTGTCAGTTTCAATTCCTCTTTACTTCCAGTATTATTAGTTATAAAATTAAGTCATTTAGTTTCATTTTAATGGTTTACAAGATTTAGTCTTTTAGTTTCAGTTTAGTGGGTTCTAAGATTAAGTCTTCTAGTTTCATCTTTTCTTGTTCATTTTTATTTTCAGTCAAAATGTTTCTATTAGTTTCATTTCAATTATTTATGTGATTTAGTTATTTAGTATCAATTTAATGAGCTATATGATTCAATCTTTTAGTTTTAGTTTTAGTTCATTTTCATTTTCAATAAAAATATTTATTTTTTTAGTTTTAGTGTTCAGTCCAATTTTTTAATATTTTTTATTTTTAATTTTCAATCACCTTTTAAAAAAATGGAATGACTTACAATTTGGGATGGAGTACATATTAGTTGTACAATAACATACCCTCTAAGTTAGCATCTTATGCAACATTTCTTCTAATAATTTGTTTTTAGGGTACAACTTGTCTTATTTTAGGTCGCTACTCTTTTTTTTAATTAGTGTCTCTCCAATTGTTTGCTACCAACAATGTTTCCCTACCTATATAGTGAGTTTTATAATAACTTACCTCTCTAATTGGCAGCTTATGCTCTAATAATTTGCCCTAAGTTTACATATTGTCTTATCTTGTATTGCTACCCTCATTTTTTTAATAAGTGCCCCTATTGGCAGCAAGTCATGTATAATAACTTGTCTCGTCATTGCTAGCTTATGCAATGTTTGTCCCTCTAGGTTACAGTTTATTCTTTTTGGTCTCCTTTACGTTGCTATATAACAACTTATTATATTCTCATGGTAGCATTCGATGTGTATACCATGTAAAAACTTTAGTTTATTTTTAGAATAGCAAGTTTAATATTTCGTGGTAGCAACTCTTTTCATAAATCTCTTAGCATAATTTTTACATATAAATTGCTACTAATTTTTTTTTGAAATATAGGCTAGAGGGGTCTAGTTTTGTTCGTCTCGTCACATAAAACATTACTGTCGAAACAGAATTAAAAACTAATACACTATCTAAAAGTTATAGGAATTCAAAGAAAAGTTTGTTTTTATTTTCGTACGTCAGCTTGCATGTATGTGGCGGGCACGGGACAATATTCAGCGGACATGCACGGGACACTATGCAGCAGGGAGCGGACAGACAAGAGTGGGATCCAGCGAGCTGCGGTGTCAGATGGACAGTCTCGCGGCAGGTTGCGGGCAGTCTCGCGCCGGGTCGCGCGATTTCGTTCCGGCGCGACGGGTCGCGCCTTATCTGCCAACTCTAACGCGCTACCGGTCGCGCGTAGCGTTGATCGCGCGACCTGCGTGCAAGCAGGCTTCAGGCCTGGCCTAGCCCGGTAGGCACGTGCAGGAGAGGAAAGACTGTCTAGGCTTGGCCCAACAAGTAGATCCCACGTCACTAGAGGCCATGTGAGATGCAACCAGCACATGCTGAAGTAAGATGCTAATTGTAGTTTTAAATTAAGCCGTCTAATTTTTTAAAATAGAATAAGTTTCTTACAAAATATTACTTTTTAATTTCGTTTGCACGATTGTGTTTTTTACAATAAGATCTACAAAAATAGACCCATGTTGCATATGTATCTTGACAATTTTTACATAGTGGCAACTTATATTATAATAGTAGCTACTTATGTATTCAGTGGTAACAATTTATGTTGATATTTTTAGCTACATGTGGTCATTCAGTTATGCTGATTAGGAGCAACATATCAATTGGATCTACAGTAGGCATACTGATTAGGGTTGATCAGCACCGCAATTCTAATTTTGTTTGTCTCAATATTTTCTCCTTAGTTGCTACTTAGTTCTTTTTAGTATTTTAATTTTTAGAAGTTGTTGTTTGTTTATTTTTTATTGTCAGTTTCAATTCCTCTTTACTTCCAGTATTATTAGTTATAAAATTAAGTCATTTAGTTTCATTTTAATGGTTTACAAGATTTAGTCTTTTAGTTTCAGTTTAGTGGGTTCTAAGATTAAGTCTTCTAGTTTCATCTTTTTCTTGTTCATTTTTATTTTCAGTCAAAATGTTTCTATTAGTTTCATTTCAATTATTTATGTGATTTAGTTATTTAGTATCAATTTAATGAGCTATATGATTCAATCTTTTAGTTTTAGTTTTAGTTCATTTTCATTTTCAATAAAAATATTTATTTTTTTTTTAGTTTTAGTGTTCAGTCAATTTTTTTTAATATTTTTTTATTTTTAATTTTCAATCACCTTTTAAAAAAATGGAATGACTTACAATTTGGGATGGAGTACATATTAGTTGTACAATAACATACCCTCTAAGTTAGCATCTTATGCAACATTTCTTCTAATAATTTGTTTTTTAGGGTACAACTTGTCTTATTTTAGGTCGCTACTCTTTTTTTTTTTTAGTGTCTCTCCAATTGTTTGCTACCAACAATGTTTCCCTACCTATATAGTGAGTTTTATAATAACTTACCTCTCTAATTGGCAGCTTATGCTCTAATAATTTGCCCTAAGTTTACATATTGTCTTATCTTGTATTGCTACCCTCATTTTTTTTTAATAAGTGCCCCTATTGGCAGCAAGTCATGTATAATAACTTGTCTCGTCATTGCTAGCTTATGCAATGTTTGTCCCTCTAGGTTCTGAGTTTATTCTTTTTTGGTCTCCTTTACGTTGCTATATAACAACTTATTATATTCTCATGGTAGCATTCGATGTGTATACCATGTAAAAACTTTAGTTTATTTTTAGAATAGCAAGTTTAATATTTAAATGGTAGCAACTCTTTTCATAAATCTCTTAGCATAATTTTTACATATAAATTGCTACTAATTTTTTTTTTGAAATATAGGCTAGAGGGGTCTAGTTTTTGTTAGTCTCGTCACATAAAACATTACTTTGTCGAAAACAGAATTAAAAACTAATACACTATCTAAAAGTTATAGGAATTCAAAGAAAAGTTTGTTTTTTATTTTAAATGCGTCAGCTTGCATGTATGTAGGCGGGCACAATATTCAGCGGACATGCACGGGACACTATGCAGCAGGGAGCGGACAGACAAGAGTGCCGCGAGACTGTCCATCTGACACCGCAGCTCGCTGGATCCCACTCTTGTCTGTCCGCCTCCCTGCTGCATAGTGTCCCGTGCATGTCCGCTGAATATTGTCCCGCGCCCGCCACATACATGCAAGCTGACGCATTTAAAATAAAAAAAAAACAAACTTTTCTTTGAATTCCTATAACTTTTAGATAGTGTATTAGTTTTTAATTCTGTTTCGACAAAGAATGTTTTATGTGACGAGACGAACAAAACTAGACCCCTCTAGCCTATATTTCAAAAAAAAATTAGTAGCAATTTATATGTAAAAATTATGCTAAGAGATTTATGAAAAGAGTTGCTACCACGAAATATTAAACTTGCTATTCTAAAAATAAACTAAAGTTTTTACATGGTATACACATCGAATGCTACCATGAGAATATAATAAGTTGTTATATAGCAACGTAAAGGAGACCAAAAAGAATAAACTGTAACCTAGAGGGACAAACATTGCATAAGCTAGCAATGACGAGACAAGTTATTATACATGACTTGCTGCCAATAGGGGCACTTATTAAAAAAATGAGGGTAGCAATACAAGATAAGACAATATGTAAACTTAGGGCAAATTATTAGAGCATAAGCTGCCAATTAGAGAGGTAAGTTATTATAAAACTCACTATATAGGTAGGGAAACATTGTTGGTAGCAAACAATTGGAGAGACACTAATTAAAAAAAAGAGTAGCGACCTAAAATAAGACAAGTTGTACCCTAAAAACAAATTATTAGAAGAAATGTTGCATAAGATGCTAACTTAGAGGGTATGTTATTGTACAACTAATATGTACTCCATCCCAAATTGTAAGTCATTCCATTTTTTTAAAAGGTGATTGAAAATTAAAAATAAAAAAAAATATTAAAAAATTGGACTGAACACTAAAACTAAAAAAAAAATATTTTTATTGAAAATGAAAATGAACTAAAACTAAAACTAAAAAGATTGAATCATATAGCTCATTAAATTGATACTAAATAACTAAATCACATAAATAATTGAAATGAAACTAATAGAAACATTTTGACTGAAAAAATAAAAATGAACAAGAAAAAGATGAAACTAGAAGACTTAATCTTAGAACCCACTAAACTGAAACTAAAAGACTAAATCTTGTAAACCATTAAAATGAAACTAAATGACTTAATTTTATAACTAATAATACTGGAAGTAAAGAGGAATTGAAACTGACAATAAAAATAAACAAACAACAACTTCTAAAATTAAAATACTAAAAAGAACTAAGTAGCAACTAAGGAGAAAATATTGAGACAAACAAAATTAGAATTGCGGTGCTGATCAACCCTAATCAGTATGCCTACTGTAGATCCAATTGATATGTTGCTCCTAATCAGCATAACTGAATGACCACATGTAGCTAAAAATATCAACATAAATTGTTACCACTGAATACATAAGTAGCTACTATTATAATATAAGTTGCCACTATGTAAAAAATTGTCAAGATACATATGCAACATGGGTCTATTTTTGTAGATCTTATTGTAAAAACACAATCGTGCAAACGAAATTAAAAAAAGTAATATTTTGTAAGAAACTTATTCTATTTTAAAAAATTAGACGGCTTAATTTAAAACTACAATTAGCATCTTACTTCAGCATGTGCTGGTTGCATCTCACATGGCCTCTAGTGACGTGGGATCTACTTGTTGGGCCAAGCCTAGACAGTCTTTCCTCTCCTGCACGTGCCTACCGGGCTAGGCCAGGCCTGAAGCCTGCTTGCACGCAGGTCGCGCGATCAACGCTACGCGCGACCGGTAGCGCGCCAGAGTTTGGCGTTTGAATAATTGAGTCAGGGCCATCTCCAGAAAATTAGGGCTCTAGAGTGAAATACAAATTTGAGGCCCCAAATATTATAAAATTTGTATGTCTAATAAAATCAACACAATTCTTCACTCATCAAAAACATAACTTCAATATGCGATTTCCTGATATATGTACGGGTGAAAACAGATCGGATACGAACGAATATCACTGATATCACATTTATTTTCACTTTTTTTTGTCCAGATTTAGATTCGAATACGGATAGTGTAAACCATGCCAGATGTGATACGATTGGATATCGACATCATAAATATACGATTTGAGTATTTGGATACGGATATGGTACCGGATGTTGAATATCCGGACCAGATATGGACGGATCTAAACCCCACTAAATGAATTCGGTCTCGAATACGATTGCAAATATCTGTACGTTGTCATCCCTAATGATATGTATAAACATAGAAGCTGTTCGGTAGGATAGCCGGCTGATAAGCCAAAACACCAGAAAAACGGCTGATCTTACGTGAGAAGAAAATACGGTTAGTTTATAAGCTGAAATAGTTTTTTAGCTGAAGCGAATAAGCCCATAGAGATTGCCGTTAGTTATATGTCTCCCTCCGTGCAATAGCTGCCTACGTTGCCATGATTGCGGCTTATGTTGCGCGCCATCGCCTGTTGCATTTCCTCTCCCACCCACATGTGCTGCTAGCCCTGACTAGCGAGCCTCCCCTGCGCTCTCCTCGCTCAGTCGCCAGCGTGTGCCGCAGCTGCCGACCATGCTCGTCGTCCACGGACACAAACATGCCTTCTCGCGCCTGAGGGGATGTTTGGATGGAGGGCAAGTCTAGTAGGTGTCACATCGGAACGTCGGAGAGATGTCATCGGGGTGTTCGGATACCGATAAAAAAAACTAATTACAGATTCCATCAATACTCCACGAGATAAATTAATTAAGTATAATTAATTCATCATTAGCACATGTTTACTATAGCACAACATTGTCAAATTATAGACTAGTTAGGCTTAAAAATTCATCTAGCAAAATATTAGCAAACTGCGCAATTAGTTATTTTTTACTATATTTAATACTCCATATATGTGCCCAAAGATTCGATGAGATAGAGACTAAATTTTAGCAGCGGGAACCAAACACACTGGTTGTTTGCTCAATGTCCACCACTGGACCGTATAGCAGCAGCAGTGAGGTTTATAAATAGCTTTGTAAACAGGTTTAGGGTTTAGGTTATTAGCTTTTTAAATTAAAAATAGGTTCTCTTGTCATCATTTCAGCCATGATATGAACACCTTTTTAAAAATTTTAAATGCAGTTGAAATGTTCAATTCAATTTATAAAAGGGTAAACAAAACATATATCTTTAATACGCCGTTGATATAAATTTTTTCAAAAAAAATAATATATAGTGGGAATGTTCAATTCAGGGTTAAACAAAAAAAGAAAAAAAAAACAAAAAGTTTGCAGTTATTGTGCCAGAGGCCAAAACTATGGTCAACCTCGCAACAGCCAGATAACCATGTGAAGAGCGCCCAGGATCGTCAAAGTTACACGGAAATTGAAGGTGGTCACTCTTATGGATGAAAATGGAACGGATATTTATCCGACCGTCTGTTCGACCGAATTCGTTTAGAAGAGTTTAGATCTGTCCGTATCCGGGTCTGGATATTCAATATCCGGTACCGTATCCATATCCGAATACTCAAATCGCATATTTATGATGTCGATATCCAATCATATACTATCCGACATGAATGACACTATTCGTATTCGAATCCGAATCCGGACAGAAATATGAAAATAGATATGGTATTAGTGATATCCGTCAGTATCCGATCCGTTTTCATCCATAGTCATTCTCTTCATCTTTAAGCTGCGTTTCTTATCTCTGAATGGATGAAGTGGTACTAAATCTGCATTTCCATGTACAAACTTTGCGCAGCAGTCAACGAACCAGTTAATGGGCTGGCCGGCCTACTTCGTTTCCTTATAACCCTACCCACCAGACTGCGAGACCCTCTCGAAGGCTCTCGTCCTCTCTCGTTCCCCTTCTACGCTTTGGGTGAAAAAGGGCGACCCTCCCAAATAATTTTCACCGGATTCCTCATCTCCAGCAGTTTTTCCGGCGCAGGAGGGGAAGGGATTTGGTGATTTTGATCTTGGTGTTTATGCTACTTAGTAGTATATAGCTTGAAGTTAGGTAGGTTATTTCCTAGTGGTTAAGTTAGTGTGACAACTATATATAAGCAACGGGCCCATGTCAGGCACGACGTGATTGGGCCTGCCGGGCCACCAGGCCATGCCTCAACAGTTTTCTATGCTCGGTGTTGATATTTGTTAACGCCTACTAAATAATTGCAAATATATTGATACCGTTGTACTCCCTCCATACTCATGAAATTTGATGTTTTTAGACAAGAACATTGTCTCTAAAACCTAACTTTATCCATTATTTTTTATTAAAATATATAAGAAAAACTAAAAATAAAATTACATCTATAAAAATAGGTCTCAAGGTGAATCTATACATATAAGTTTCATCTTTTCAAACTAAATATTTTAAAAGTTATTGATAGTTTATGTTCTCAATGTTTGACCCAAACCTTATCCAAATCTTATCCAAAATGTAAGTTTTATGAATATGGAGGGAGTAGCATTTATTCCAGAGTATTCTAGTATCATATCTACAAAGAAATATGTGAGGTTAACTACGACAGCTAATTGAACCCGAAACAGCAACAAGACCTTAAGAAGGTTGAGAGTATACAGAAGATTGCCAAAGTTCTCACGTTCTAATCTCGATAAGCTATGTCTATACTATTCTATCCGAGGAAATTGCATAGAACAGCACAGACGAAACTGTAACTCTCCTACCAATTATACTCCTGCTCGGCCTACCGACAGAACAGTGGGATACA
Source organism: Chrysopogon serrulatus (assembly GCA_015844335.1). NCBI lineage: Eukaryota > Viridiplantae > Streptophyta > Magnoliopsida > Poales > Poaceae > Chrysopogon > Chrysopogon serrulatus. The sequence continues at coordinate 288,571 of JADLZL010003672.1, read as the reverse complement.
TAGGATTTAACGAGGCTCTAAAAGTCACCCCCGCGAGCTACCACCAAATCCAGAAGATAGAATACATCTATGAGTAACCCGAGTCTAAGCACCACGCTTACACTACAAATTATACCTTAACCTATTGCAATAGATTAAACCACTTAAAAGAGACTCATGACTAGGAGAACAATATAAACACAATTGCTTAAAGAAAGAAGAAGATTACCACTATGGTACACGCAATAGAGGGAGCATTGATAGGCCGACACCTCATCCAAAGTCCTTCCCCTCTCTACCTTTCTATTTCTACAGACTAGATCCTAATAAGGACTAATCTTGTCTTCATGGCTAACTCTTGAGTGGTTTGTCCATTCAAGAGACACTTCTCAGATCTTCCTACAGAGAATATGAATATAGGTTTCAGGGGATACCTCACTCTAGGGATCTAGGGCTGCTTTTATAGCATAGGGTGAAGAATCATGGCCCTTGGATCAAACCGACTTAAAGGGATGGCTCAAATCAAAATCCTAAGGCGGTGGAGCTCGTGGGTCAAAGAGGCCCGCGAGTGAGGCCCCTGGGGTCCACTCCGGTCCTACCTCAGCGTGGTGTCTTCTCACACCTTCTAGAGTGTTCCTATGTTCCTATGCGGTCCGATTTCGCATTGTTTGCTCTGATATCATTTCGGATTTACGTCTTTTCCAGTTTACACCTGCAGAAATAGAAATTCACCAAAACTCGTGGAATTCTATCAGTGTAAACCATATATCTATATTGGTGATCGCAATGCACCCTTTTCGATAGCTAGTTGATGGGTAGTAGTTTTGGTACTTCACAACCGTCAACACTCGGTTGTCAGCCCAGCGTGGCCCTACGGGCTGATTTTCGTGCCGAGCTAGCACGAGAAGCATGGCCTCAGAAGACAATCGGGCTGGACCAAGACTAGCTTGATAAGGGAAGGGAGGAAGAATAGCCGCGCGTGTTGAGGTCGTCGCCTTGTGGCCACAACTCCGTCGTTCCATGGCTGCCTTACGCTCGCCCCTGACGTAGAAAAACCGGTGCTCTCACCCACGACGTGGATTCCGGCCGTAGGTGGCAGCAACGGGAGGTGGTGGTGGGCGTCACCGTGCTCGACCATGTGCCAGATCCAGCTAGTAGGCGGCGTTCATGCGCCTGGGGTAGAGAAGAGGGCCGCACACCATCTTTGTCTCGGGGACTAAGGGAGGGAACGAGGAGGAGCGAACAGACAGATGGCCGTTGCGACTCACAAAATGCCCATGTGGCGCTGGAGAAGTAACGGGATGGAGCAGAGGATGGGTGTCGCGACTCGAGTACTGCGGCACTAGGGAAAGAGATGTAGAGTAGAACCGTAGAGTCTGTTGCATAGGGTTAGATAGCAGGCATGTACTAGGCCTCTTGTTAATTAATGGGTCATGCGGTGCTCGTCATGCCTAGGAAGCGGCCCAGGCACGCCCTTGTGCAACATACCGAGCCCGTCCCAGCCCGCTAGTCATCGTGCCATGTTGTGCTCGTACCGAACCCGTCCTAGCCCGCTAGTCACCGTGCCGTGCCATGCTCGTACTGGGCTAAAATACCGAGCTTCGTGCTATGCCAACGGGCCACGAGCTGCATGTCATATATAATGACAACCACAAGTTCTCTCTCCCTCTATGGTGCATCCACCATCGGCGGCAACTTTAGCAGCGCCGAAGGTTTCAACGGAGATGCGTTGTGGAGGTATGTTATCTTCTTGCTCATGTGTATGGGTTGGAATCTTCAATACTGCAACCTTCAATTGGGTTGCTGGTTTTCTTTTCCCCTTTTGGGTTCTTCGCGTTTTGGATGGAGTTGGCCATCGAAGCTGCTAGCGTCGGGTCTTCTATTCAAAGGCGAAGCTATGACATTGGTTGCACTGTCGTGTTGGGGCGTTCAATGGGCCAACAACGCATGGCTTGTGTTGATGTGCTACTGCTTAAGGAGCTTCAAAATTTTGTTGGTGCTTCGTCTGAGGGACCAGTTTCCAACTTCATGCAGCGGGTTCCACCGGAGACGAGGAAGAAGACATGGAGGACATTGGGAGACCTAAAATGTAATTTTATAGTTTCTTTCAGGGGTTCTTTTGTAAAGAGAAGGATGTAATCGCTATACTATGCTTATATATAAAAAAATTCCAACCCTTATCTAAAAAAAACCACCGGCCGGCTGTCGCTCCCGTCTCCATAGTACCGTCCCGTACACCCCGACCCAGCCATGCCTGCCCACGGACGATGGCAGCGACGTCGGAATGAAGCTATGAATGGTGTTGTGGCAACAAGTGGCCATCGCCGGAGTAAAAATGCAAACAATTGGAAAGCTTTCCATTGTTGAAACCAGGAAACTCAAATCACAGCGCTATAGATCAAATGGCTAACCTAGAACACAAATGAAAGCACCCAGCTAACTGTGCGATGACAGTGCTATTTTCCACTGATATCTAAGAGCAGTACAAACACCAATGATTCGGTTACAATGCACTAATATGCTCTCCAAACATCCTGCTATTTATACCAATAGCTAAAACGCACACATATTTAAACCAAACACGAAATAAATACGATACAAAGAGAATACAATGAAACTGTCTACTGGTGCGTCGTGTCGTGGCCGCGATCACCAGGCTCAGCTCCAACCGCTCCCACGCTCTGCACTTGAATTTCAAATGCTTCGTGCTCCCTCCTTGGGTTCTTACCTTCACACCACCATCACACTCAGCAGGCTTACATCAACATCTATGAGTCTCCATGCGTTGGATTACACAACGGCCGCCTAGTCTGGTACTTTGGTCTTCAAGCGTTTGCCGGCGGCGCAAAAAAGGAAGCAAAAAAGATCCGAGACTCGGCGTAGCTTGCGCGGGTCTTCCCGTGGTAACAGCGAAGTAAACTGTGCATGCTTGATCGGTACGTATGTAACGCCTTGATTATATGGCCGTCCGTGCTCTCGGAAGCAGAGGTAAGATCGGACTAGGAGTAGTAGTTTAAACTTGTCCCAATTGTTACTTAAAGAATGCACTAGTACACTATAGCTGATGGTTGACCCGTTGACCGGATCACAGCGTTTAGGTGGAACCATGAAAAGGGACCTCACAGCTCGTAAGGTTTCAGCAACGTGGCTTTGCGCGAGCTGCTTCGGAGCGAGATTCCACTAAGTAAGTATATGCATGTATGCATTTGGCCATGAGTAAGATCATATCTGTGAGAATGTGCAATGCTGCGAATATCCGTTATGGTTTGTATTGAATCTCTAGCAATCCTAGCGATAGTGAGATAGCCAGATAGGGATGGAAACTATCCCATCCAACAGAACAATGGGATTCTTTCAGATACTATTACTCTTTGGGATTCTGACCGGTTTTACTCGATATGTGTTCTTCACTTGCTTGGTATGCAAATTTTACACGAAAAGCTTAGTATTTCCAGGTAAGTAAGTAACACACTGTTCCGCAAGTCATCGGCTGCAGATCACTGCGAACCCAAGCAATTGACTGACTTCGATCAATACCAACTTGGTTAACTTGACTGGCATACATGCATGCGTACGTGTGAGACATCAAAGAAAAATTCAACGAGCTTTCCAACCTGTGTACAATTCAGAGATCCATTTCAGGAAAAAAAAAAGGACCATAAGCAAAAAGGAAAATGTTGAACGTTAAAGCGCAAGCAAGCCCGCATCTAGTCTCTCGCAAGTTTAGCCTGTCGCTCAAAACGAATTAGTCCAAAGATCTTGAAGAATCATCAAGTTATGAACACAGAGTGATCGGTGGGCATAATAAGGTGATGATACTAAGATACTACAACTTGCATTGCATTGCCGCAGACAGCACAAGGTACCAGTAATAATAGCTCTCAATGGGACAACAGTTATGGGCTTATGGCACTCCACTAGAGAAGAGTTATGGCAGTAACAACAGAACACAGCGTTCAAATGCCCTTTATTTGGAACAATGCCATCCCTGATGCATGGAGACACAAACACATATGGAGACAGACATATATAGTCGATCCATCTTGTTTGAGCTCATGTTTTCTTGGAATAAACCGTGAGTCTATTATGAATTGTACAGCCTAGTTATGGGTTGTACTAATTAATAACGTGGCCACGTTATGATGCATGCTTGCTGTTGATGTGTCAAAACGTGTATGTTTTGGTTGCAAATGTTTAATCGCATATATGTTGCTTTCTAGAAGAAATGATTCTTTCCTTTATTGGAACATAATGACTGCGGTTTATGGCACTGTTTGTGCCACGAGGATGCAAAGGAGACTATCCAACTAACGAGCTGAGCACTCATGTTTTGCATCAGATATTTTTGGCAAAAATAAATGGTGGAGGCGTGGAGCAATAATAGATTTTGCTTATAAGCACCTTTGGTCACTTTGTGTTCTCGTTCCCTTTTCTTTTAGCTAATTAGCTGAGAACTTAGTTGTGCGCATTGCAGACGAACCAGAAAATATTTCTATTGTCTAGCTACAAATATAAATGCTGTGAATATTTGATGATTCATTGAGTATATAGAGGGCATGAGGGTTTGAATCTCAAAGAATCCTATTGATTGGGATTCAAACTAATCGCATCCTACATAACAACTAATCCGATTCTTTAAAATCCATGCCATATATACACCAAGAGCATCCTGCCAATTAATATAATTCCGTCAAATACTATTATTTATTGGGATTATTCTGACAGGTTTTTATATTCACACTTTCATTTGATTTGGAAATTTTAGACGAAAGACTAGTTGCCAGGTTTATAAGTAACGCAGTTCCGCGATTCATCAGTTGATTACTGCGAACCCATGGCTAACTTCAGTAGCATCTTGGTTGACATGACAGACATATATGTGTGTGAGATATCATAGAATTGAATACATCATAGCTTTCCAACTTGTACAGTTGAACGTTTCAGAGAAAAATATCTAAGCAATAAGGAAAAGAGGGTTGAAGGTTAAAGCGCAAGCAAGCAGCAAGTCTCTAGACAAGTTTAGCCTATGGCAAAGAAAAAAACAAATTAGTCCACGAGATCACGAGGAATCAAAGTTAACACATGGTGGGCATCAAGGTGAAAGTAATTAATATATTGCAACCATGCATGCACTACCGCAGGTGCTATAAATAACCATGGAACCTCCTACTAGCTTTCATCTCATCATATTTCCTCTGCTCCGTAGCTACTGCTCCGTAGCTACTAGCTAGCCTAGCTCGCCATGGCTACTTGTAAGCTCTTAGCTGTTGGCATCACTGTCCTGCTAAGCATTGGATTAGCCAATGCTATTAGGGTGGTAAACCATGCCACAGCTGATGGGCAAGGCAGCGGCGGGGGGTGGGGGTGGAGGAACGGGAACTGCCTATGGGTCTGGCTATGGCTCTGGGTCGGGCTATGCCTCCAGTAGTACCTATGATGGCTATACATATAGTTCTCCTGACCCACCAATCAGTTACGCCACTCCGCCAACTGAGGGGCCGTCTCCGAGCCCAATCAGTGCCTATGGCCCCAGCGTTGTTGCCGATGGTGGCCCGTATGGTAGCTCCACATATGCTAGCGGAGCTGGTGAGGGCTCTGGCAGTGGTGGATGGCAAGGTAATAACCCATCCGCGTCCGGGTATGGAGCAGGGGGTGCGTCTGGCAAAGGCCATGGCGACTCTGGTGATGTTTATAGTGATGGGGCTTCCAATGCATATGGAAGCGGTGGTGGTGGCGGCTATGGAGGAAGTTTGGGCAATGGTGAGGGGAGTGGTGACGGATCAGGAAGTGGGGATGGCTCAGGTTATAACAACGGGCCATATGGTAATAGCAATGCAGACAGCCATGGTAGTGGAGGTGGAAGCGGTGGTGGCCGTGATGGTGGGTTTGGCCATGGTGCTGGTGGTGGGAAAGGTAGCAGTATTGGCTCTGCATGGGACAACAGTTATAGTCTTCCATGGGACAACAGTTATGGCGGCGGTAACAACGGAACACCATCACCGCCTTAAAAATGTCTCGTTTATTTGGAACAATCTCAGCCTCCAACGAGACACACACTTAAATAGTCGTTCCATCTTGTTTCAGCTAATGTTTTCTTGGAATAAACCATGTGCCTTTTTTGTTAGTTATACAACTTAGTTATGGGTTGTACTAATTAACAATGTGGCCACGTTATGATGCATGCTTGCGGATGATGTGTCAGAGCGTGCATGCATGTGTATTGGACTATTGGTTGTAATTTATTAAACGCACAATATGAATTCTTTGCTTTGATCAAGGACAATGGATTTGGTTTCTTGGATAAATGCGCATCATTTCTTCATGGTTCGCTTGATCATGACATTTGTGGAATTCTCGTTGGTAGCAAAATGACCAGGATTATTTTTTATTTTTTAATTGGAAATTATATGGAAGCCGATCGAGAATATTCTGAGCTTCTTCATCTCTCTCGTAACATTTCAACTAGGTGGTTTTTGTGTCAGCCAGAACAAGTGCAAACAACATAACTAACTATCCAGTTCTCTCTTATCCATTTCTAGCGTTTACATTTCTTTAGTTTGTCTTCTTTGTTTGTGCTTAAAATTTTAAGTGGCTCTTAGACATGCTTAAATTTTTAAGGGTGGAGCATCTCCAACAACTCCTTAAATTTTACTCCTCAAATCTTGAGTTATAGCAAGTTGCTATTTTGTTTGGCAAGTGAAAAAATAATGTGTCTCCAACAACTCCCTATTCTCACTTGGTAAAATTAAAGGATGACAGATGGGACCCGCCTGTCATGCCTATTTCTTCCCCTTTCTTCTCTCCCTCCTCTCTCTCTCTCTCCTTTTCTTCTCCCTCTCCCCATTGAAGCAGAATGCGGCACACACCACCACCAGCAAGGAAGGCGAGCGGGCCGTGGGCGAAAGGCGGGCGCGGGAGAGCACCGCCGGCCGGCAGCGGGTGAGCGCGCGGCGCTGGGCGGCGACCCGCACAGCTCGGCGGCCAGCGCGGGCCGCGAAGCGCGCGCGTGCGGGCCGCAAAGCGCAGGCGGGCTCCGGCGGCCGCGGGCGAGGCGAGGCGGGGGCGAGCTGCGGGCGCGGGAGCACGCCGCCCGGCCGCGGGTGAGCCGTCTTGCGGGCGGCGACCGCGCGCAGCTCCGGCGGCCAGCGGCGGGCCGCGAAGCGCAGGCGGCTCCGGCGGCCCGCGGGCGAGAGCGGCGGCGCCGATTCGCGGCGGCCGAGCTCGATTCGCGGCGGCCGAGCTCGATTCGAGGCCGAGGTCGATCGCGGCGGGCCGAGCTCGACTCAGCGGGGCGGCGGTGCTCGATCCGGAGGCGGCGGAGGTCGATCCAGGCGTGGCGGAGCTCGATTCGCGACGGGAGAGGCGCGGGAGAGGAGGGGGGGGAGGCGCGGGAGAGGCGCGGGAGAGGAGGGGGGAGGCGGGGAGAGGCGCGGGAGGGAGGCAGCCACGCCGAAATCAGGCGGTCGCGCTCCACCACCCGCGGAAGGATACGCCGTCTTGGGATGGATGGATAGCAAGTTGGAAAAGATAGGGAGTGAGAATAGGGAGTTGTTGGAGAAGGAAATTTGTGCTTTTAGCCAATTTATAAGAATAGTAAGTGAGAATAGGGAGTTGTTGGAGATGCTCTATTTTAAAATCTTGAGAAGTGAATACTAGCGAAATGAATATGCTAAGTGACTTAGATTAGAAGTAGAGTGGTTAGAGCAGTCACATCTGAGGACATAGGTCTCATGTTCGAACTCCACCACCTTTGCAGTGCACAGATTTTTCTAGAAAAATTGTGGACTTGTAAAATCGTAATTATCACTGGCTAGTAGCATGAAGCATTGGTCATAACCAATAATCACCACCGGTTCCCAACCGTCGCTGATCACCATTTTTATCATCAACGACTTTTAGTAATGACGGACCGAAACAGTCAGACTATCAATGATGAAAGTTCCGTAGTTAACTAGTATGTATATATTTTTTTTATGAGGAAGCGCATTTAATTGGAAACAGCCAATGAAAACCGCCTTTGTTATCATAGACTCGTCTAGTTGGAGGTTCTTTGATAACTTGTCATTAATATTACCCGTGTCTCTAATCTTCCCACTATGCTAGAAAAGCTTATTAGTGATGTCTTGATTAGTGACTCAGAAACGAAATGCGTCACTAATTACTATATCAGTGACGTGGATGAACCAGACGTGTCACTGATTAGTTGTTACCCATGCTCAGGAACAAGATGCATCACTAATTACAAGATATCAGTGACTCTTCGTAAGAAAACACATCACTGATAATAGCTGTGACACGTATTATCTAGGTGCGTCACTGATATATGACCGTATTAGTGACTCTTCTCAACAAGACGCATCACTGATAAAAAAAGTGACGCGTGTTGTGATGATGCGTAACTGATAGGGAAATATATCAGTGACTCTAGTCAAGAAAATGCGCCACTGGAAGTGACGTGTTTTTTCGAGTCACGTCACTGATTACCTGGACGGAATTATTATTTATTTATTCAGTGACATCAGGTCTTCATTTGGTTTTGCCCAGCTACCGCTGCAGCCCACCATGGCGCAGCTGCAGCTGCAGCTCGGGCCATTCATGCCGCTCAGCTCCGGTCATTCATGCACACATAGTGGCTCTTGCTATAGCTCAGGCCACTACAGCTCTGGCCGGCTGCAGCTCCACATCGCGGTGCTTGCTGCAACTCCGGCCGGTGGCAGCCCCTCTGTTTGTGCTGCTATAGCTCCTCATCGCGGCGCTTGCTACAGCTCCCGGCCGATGGCAGCCCCTATAGCCTGACACTTGCTGCTCCCGCCGGCATAGCTCCATACCCTGGCCAGCACCTCTGGCTCTGATAGTCGTTGCCCACCTCAGCCCCTACAGCTCCCCACCCCGTCCTCAGCTTGATTGAAGCCCACCGCCTACAGGATTCTCCATCTATTCTCCGCCAAGAGCTAGGACCTGCCTTTCCGCTGTAAGAGGTACGTACCCAACCATGGATGAGGAGGTCAAGGTCTGGCAGATTCACATCATGAACACACCACAAGCCTACGAGATCTGAATGTTTTTAGATTTTTAGGTAATTTATTTACCCTTTCATGAAGGTGAAAAATGCTTGCAGCTGCCGCCCCTAGGGCGCCACCCGCCACCGCCGCTGCTTTCCTTCCATATCCCGCGAGCTTCCTTTTTAGTATTTTACTAATTTATAAACAATTAGCTATTTAGATGGAAGTTAGACAGAGTTGGTTAAGGGAAAGGAGGAATCTGTATTCGATAGAGATTCCTCCGTCTTCTGGTAGCCTAAGTCCGATCTGGACAATAAATACAAGGACCATGTAACCGAATTAACCAAGCAATAAACGGGTGAAAACTTTTCTATTCCTCTCTCTCCCTAGCCGACATTGTCTGGTCACTCCTGTCTTCTTCAAAAACCGCTAAATCCTGCGTTGCAAGCTCGACATGCAGGAGGGAGAAAGACCCGAACACCTCAACCCCTTGCTCTCAAGTGCCAACACAATTCAAATCATTTTTCAATGGATTAGGTTAGCTTATTAGGCCCTAATGCATATGCACGAAATACGAACACCTAGTGGCACTTAGATAGTCTTTGCATCAAGATCCCCCCTATTAATAGTATGACGATCTATCCCAAATGTGATCACGTCCTCTATGGTGTCTTGATCACCAGAACAAAATGAATGTTTGCGTTTTGTAACTGGGTCTCGCAAAAAGTATATATCTTTGCCTTGAACCCATTTTGTTTTTCTCTTTCTTCTTTTTTCAAGTTGGAGGACTTGATTACCATCTTTTGGATTTCACCATCCATCTCTATGGTCTCCATCACTTGTCTTGGACCATCCTTTCTATTACTACATACACTTAGCCATAAAAGATTAGTTTCAAAGGTTTTATCAATTATCAAAACCAAACTAGGGCTTTCAAACCCTAGTAACCCCACAGTCCGGCCATCGCTTCCTTCTCCCATAGTATCGTCACCATATTCCCCACCACACCTATCACTCTATGAGCCAACCCCCACCGCCACCCCACCAATCATGATTACTGATAGTGATGTGAATTTGGAAATAGTTCAATTTGCCTATGGAAACTCTTTATCCGAAAGCGAAAACAAGATTTATGATTTGCAGATTAGTGAGATTGTAGACCTGTTTGGGTCTCATTGTTATAGTGACATTATAAATTCTAGATAATGAATGTAGAATCTAGATTCTAGATATAAAATAAAACAAGGGGTGTTTGAATCTCATTCGCATTGTGATCGGTGCCTTTGTACAGTGAAAATGTTAAAATAGTTCAATTGGGATAGACAGTTTCGATTCTACGGGTCATTAGCTTATTAGGCTTGTTTTCATCAAGTATAGTAGGCCCCAGCATCAATCCATGGTGGGCGGCTCCGCAGCAGCCACCGTCGAGCGGCCACCCCACTAGCCCCACAGCCTTGCCGCTGCCGAAGCGAGGTGGAGTCAGGAGCCACGGCCTCGTGAGGATGGTAGCGGCGGGGCTATCTTCTTCCCTAAGAGTCAGATGGTGGCCATGGCGGGTAGATGGCTAGTGGCGACTCGTCTTGGCAGCCTTCATCGATGCTTGCATGGCTAGATCTAGCGGCCTCGGTGGTGGATCTAGTGGCTGACACTATGGCGGCGGCAGTGGCCATGCCAGTGTGGGGCTAGAGCCTTTGATGCTTGAGCGGCTCACTGGACCATGTCCGGCGACCATGGCGGCAACTCAGGTGCTCTTTCGCTAGATCTAGCAGTCCTGAAGTTGGATCTAGCAATCCTGAAGCTGGATATAGTGGGACTTGCTTGCGGTTTCTCTTGATGGACTTGCTTGCTGTTCGCTAGATCCAATAGTCCTGAAGCTGGATCTGGCGGGACACTTGGTGCTCAAGCTATGTCTTGGCAGCCACTGCGACAGTGATGGCTCTAACCTAGGTCATCGGCGCATGAGGTGTTTAGGGACGCATCCTAGATGCGGAAACTGCCAGTGGTCTTGCGCGGTGTGGTTGATGCGGAATTGGCTTGACAGGGGTTGGGATGTTGGTGGGCTGGGCAACTGGGACTTCTTCTGATCCTAGCCCTGTTCTCCCTGCCAGCTGCCTTTCCCCTTCCTTAGACTGGCTTTTGTGGTGGAGCTTGACGAACTTGCTTGCTCTTGGCTAACCTTGTCGGTTCTAGCAAGAGCGGTTTCTGTGACATGTTTCGCTCGGCACCTCCCCCAATTGATGTCTCTAGGGGCAACAGCGGGGTGGGTTGCCACTGAACCATCGCCGTACACTGTCTCCCCGGCAGGTTTGGGGCCTCTGGTGGTGACAGCGTAGAGGAAGTTTGAAGTCAGGACGAAAGTTTTGATGATGAAGTCTACAGATGCTGTTCCATTTTTGGAGGCATCCTTTCCTACTTCTCCTATCGTACTGGATGGTATAGGTGAAAACCTTCCCCTGACAGGCTACCTAGTTGGCGCTATTAGTGTCTTTTCTTCCTTGGAGGCATTGCTAGGTTTTCTAGTTCTGCGGTTGCTCCTTGTTGTTTGGCCATGGTGGTGCCCCAATCTGTGTTATTTGGTGCCGCCTGTGAGGTCCACATGTAACTTCTTGCTTTGTAGTTGCTAGTTGAGTTGTTTAGGTGGGTCGTTTTGACTATGTTGGAGCTACTAGTGGTGCAAGTTGTGAAAGTTGTCTTCTTATATATAAGTTGTGTAGGATAAGTGATACACTCTCCGCAGTTGTACTGTTTTTGGGTCTAGTTTTCATTCAAAAAACTGGACAGACGCTTGCCTTTTTCTTTCTTTGTCTAATAAAAATCACGGCAAAGCTTTTGCCGTCCTTTCTAAAAAAATTGGATTTTATGGGCTGTCATTTTAGAATTGAAGTCTTTGCATTATTATTTTTTAGATATCAAATCACAAGCTTAGCAAGCAATTGGAAAGCATTCCATGAGTCTCCATACGTTAGATTACATAACAGCTAGTCTTGTAAGCTGTGGCGTGTTCGGCTGGTAAGATAAGCCAGCTCATAAGAAAAGCCGGCTAATTTATTGTCAGAGAAAATAATGTTCAAACGGCTGATAAGTTCGGCTAATAAGTCCGGCTGATAAGACAAGCGAATAGGACCCTCTTCAAGCGTTTGCTGGCGGCACGCGGAAGCAAAAGATCAGAGACTCAGCGCATCTGATGCGGGTCTTCCTCTGGTAACAGCGAGCCGAAGTAAACTGTGTCATGCTTGATCGGTACGTAACTACGTATAATGTATGTAACACCTTGATGTATGGCCATGCGTGTTCTTGGAAGCAGAGGCAAGATCGGACTTGGAGTAGTTTAAACTTGTCCCAATTGTTACTTAAAGAATGCACTAGTACACACTATAGCTGATGGTTGACCCGTTGACCGGATCACAGCGCGCGTTTAGGTGAAACCATGAAAAGGCACATCACAGCTCGTAAGCTTTAAGCATGCAAATGCAAGGTGGCTTTGCGCGAGTTCGCGAGTTACTTCGGAGATTCCAGTAGTAGTACTAGTATGCATTTGGGACAAGTTTAAACTTTTCCTAGTCCGAGGTTGGTGAAGACTTTCTAGTGTGTGGAACCTTCAAAATAGGAGGATAATTGGGTGAGCTCAAGTCCCTTAATGTCCTGTTTGCTTCTACAGGATTGAACCCTGGAAATGATTTCTATCCGGATTCGTTATTTTTGAGTTGTATAACAACTAGAATCATTCCTGCTAAGGAACAGGCCAATCCGATAGAAACAAACGAGACCAACGTTAGTAGCTTCTATAACATAGTCAATTCAGATTGCAAATGTTAGAAAAAATTGGAACTGTAGCATTTCGTTTGTATTTGGTAAATATTTTTCAATCGTGGTCCAACTAGACTCAAAAAAGATTCGTCTCGTGATTTACAACCAAACAGTACAATTAGTTATTTTTATTTACATTTAATATTTCATGCATGCGGCTAAAAATTGATGTGATGGAGAGAGAGTGAAAAACTTGGAACTTTGGCCTAATCTAAACAAGGGCTTATAGGGGGATAAATTTTGACTGCTTGGTATATAATCTAGTAGCTAAAATTGGTAATATTTAGCTTGACAATATGAAGAACTTCTTTTCCTAGGATCTATTTAGACAAGGGTTTTTTTTGGTATGATCAAACTAGGGTTCCCTTTCATGACTACAATAATTTGGAAGCTTATACTCCCCTTGAAGATAAAGATTTTCCTCCTTTATCTTCAAAGATGGGAGACATTAGTAAAGGATAACTTTGCTAATGAAAGAAATTGGCATGTGAGTCAAAAGTTTGTTTCTATGATTGGAATGAAACAATCAAACACCTCTACATTGATCGTTAACATGCTAAGACTATCTAGGGTGTAATTTCCATAGCTATTGGATTAACCCCCACTATTATGTAAATCTTTGTCCGAGGCTAACATTTTTTATTTTCTAGGGCGGGCATGCAAAACGCCTCGCATCGAAGCTCACAATTAATCACCTATTTACCAAGACAGTTCCAATGCCCACCTCGGTAAATAAAAAATAAAAGAAAAAAGCCCAGAGCCCATCATGGACCTGGATCTAGGCCTGGATCCGCCGTCGCTTGATGGAGCCGCGCCACCGCACCTACATGCCTGATCCGCCATCAACGACGATGAGGTTTTCACTAGATCCTCGGCGGGAGATGAGGTTTTTTGACCAGATCCCTAGCTGGAGACGTGGTGGGGGCTAGATATATTGATGGAGACAAGGTGGTGGCTAGATCCGCTAGCTGTTGGAGATGACATGGGGGCTGGATCCAATGCCAGAGACAAGGTGGCGACCGGATCCACCACCAGAAATGACCAGGAGGCCGGAACCACTGCCAGAGACGAGGTGGGGCTAGATCCACCACCGCGAGAAAAGGTTTGAGAGCCACGCCACCATGGTGGCTAGAAAAGGGAGCAAGGTAGGGCGCAGGTGTGATGGGAGGAAGGAGGGACGCTGCCATGACGGGAGCGAGGAGGGGCACCGACGTGGTTGAGGGAGAAGGAGGAGAGGCCACCACCATCGTGGTTGCGGGAAAGGGAGGAGGGGCTGGTGGGAATGAAACCCTAGGCTAAGTGTTTTATATATATGTTAAGCACTTGATCGAGCCAAGATGGGGTGTTTGGGCTCCAAGATGGGCTAGTATTATATGAGGCGTGTCTTATAGCATGCCTGCCTCAGTTAACCAAGACGTTTGTGTTAGAGTAACCACCTCGGCTAATCGATATTAACTGAGATGGGCATTTTATAGTGCCCGCCTTAGTTAATTAATTTTACGAGATGGTTTTTCTAATCGCCTCGGTTAAGCAAAAATGACTGCCTTGGTTAATCCCAGCCATTAACCGAGCCGGTTTAAAATCCTATCCTCCTAGGAAGTTGTTTTGAAAGGTCACAGTTAATTGTTTTTAGTAGTGCCGTCCTAGGTCTATATCTCATATATATCTTTGGGAATTGATTAACAGGTTTGGGAATAGTGAATGAAAACAGATATTTGTGCGTGTATGCCTTTTTCTGGGCTATTTGGTGTACACAGAATGATGTTAGGTTTTTTTTTTAAAGAAATGATTTTTGTTTTATTCTATGCTACCCAGGTATGGGAACATAGTGACCGCAGTTTTTGGCACAGTTGTAGCGTGAGGATGCAAAGGAGACTATCCAAGTACACTATACCACAACACTGAGATTAGTGATGGACAGTCTGATGCTAAAAGCGGTTATAGACAGAAGCAGTCTGCCGCTAAAAAGATTTAGCGACAGACTTGTGCAGCCGGGCGTAAGTCGTACCGCTAAATTTTTTAGCAGCAAACAGTTCTTTTAGCGACAGATCATCGGTTACCCAAAATATTTTTTAGTGACAGATCGTCCATCACTTATCTTTAGCGACAGACCATCCATCAGTCCTCTTTTAGCGGTAGACAATTTGATACTATAAATTCTTTTTAAGCGCAGATGGTTCTATGGGATCACTTAAATTGTTTTAAAAAATAAAAGGTAATGAGAAAATGAGAACGAAAAACCGAGAACACCGCTCGAATGTACCCTCGACTCGCAAGACCACCATTAGGTCATTGTTCGCCTGCTGTCGTCGCTGGGTGTTCACAGGTCGATGGTGAGGATTGGGAAGGTCTCCGAGGCTGGGCTGCCGCGTTCTACAACGACGACCCCGTGCCGAGGATAGGCTGCCGCGTCCCCACAGATGGGGAGACAGCGGTGTGCGGCGGCCTTTGCCTCTACGGCTGTGGCGAGGGAAATGGCTAGGGTTAGGATTACTGGGAGGTTGGGATGGTTATATTGCCCTTAACCGTTCGCTTACAGATCAAACAGGCAGAGTACACAGAAATAGACATTTTATAATATTCAAAAGATAAACTTTTTGTGAAGTAGCAATATTATAAATTTATTCGCTCACTCAAAACATATTAAACATTTTTAACATGGAATATACTTCATAATCAATGTTATCGAAGATTTTCAATAATTTTTAAAGAGATTTTCTATTCCAAGTAGATGCAGTGTGGTAGAGGATGAACTGGCGGCAACATTTTTATGGATTTGGGATTCGGGAGAAGTGAAATGTCTATGGTTTTTGGACCAGGCTAAATTTTTGTCTTGAGCTCAATGTTAGCTGGGCGCCAGCGAGCTCAAGTTTAGTGGGGCATATGAGCTAGGTGGGGGCCACATTTTTAGCGACAGACAGGGGTTGATGGTATATCTATTTTTAGCTACAGACCGTTTAACGCTAAATGTCAATATTTACAGCAACAGACAATCAATCCCTAAATAGAGAATTAGCGGCAGATGGTTTGTGAGTTATCTCTAGTGACTGATCATTGACTGATCATCCATCGATAAAAATTACTTTTAGCATCAGATGTCCGACGGTGATGCGGTGTTGTGGTATAGTGGTACTGGCGAGCTGAGCAATCAAGGTTTTGCATTGGACATTTTCGCCAAGAATAGATGGTGCAATAATAAGAGATTTTGCTTATAAACATCTTTGGACTTGTGTTCTTGTTTCCTTTTTCTTTCAGCTAATTAATTGAGCATCTTATAAGAATTTATGTTCTGCGCATCGCAGAAGCCAGAAATTTTTTCTGTTGTCTAAAAATGGATGATGTGATTTGATGATTTTATTGAGTTTATACAGAATCTCAAATAATCCTAGAGATAGAGATTGAAACTAATCCCATCCTACGTAACATCCCAATTCTTTAAGATCCATTATTACATCAAGAATGAAGCCGGCCAGCCGCAAACATCTTGCTAACATAATTCCGTCAAATACTATTATTCGTTGGGATTATTCTGACAGGTTTTTATTGACACTTTCATTTGATTTGGAAATTTTAGATGAAAATAAAACTAGTTGCCAGGTTTATAAGTGACACACACACGGTTCCGCGAGTCATCAGTTGATTACTGTGAACCCAAGCAAATTGACTAACTTCAGTACCATCTTGGTTCACATGACAGACATATATGTGTGTGAGAAGTCATAGCAAAGATCTACTAGCTTTCCACCCTGTAAAATTCAAAGCTCCACTTCAGATCTTGAAACTAAATAAGCGATGAGGAAAAGAGGTTGAAGGTTAAAGCGCAAGCAAGCAGCAAAGTGTGTAGGCAAGTTAAGCCTGTGGCAAAAACCAAATTAGTCCAAGAGATCACCAGGAATCAAAGTTAACAAAAATGGTGGGCATCAAGGTGATAGTAAGATATTGCAACCATGCACTACCGCAGGTGCTATAAATAACCGTGGAACCTCCTATTAGCTTTCATCTCATCATATTTCCTCTCCTCCGTAGCTACTATCTAGCCTAGCTCGCCATGGCTACTTGTAAGCTCTTAGCTGTTGGCGTCACTGTCCTGCTGAGCATTGGATTAACCAATGCTATTAGGGTGGTAAACCATGCCACAGCTGATGGGCAAGGCAGCGGCGGGGGTGGGGGTGGGGGATCGGGAACTGCCTATGGCTCTGGCTATGGCTCTGGGTCTGGCTATGGCTCCAGTGGTACCTATAATAGCTATACATCTGCTACCGGAGCTGGTGAGGGCTCTGGCCGTGGTGAATGGCAAGGTAATGACCCATCTGCTTCGGGGTATGGAGCAGGGGGTGCGTCTGGCTCTGGCCATGGCGACTCTGATGATGACGTTTATGGTAGTGGGGCTTCCGGTGCAAATGGAAATGGTGGAGGCGGTGGCTATGGAGGAAGTTTCGGCAATGGTGAGGGGACCGGTGAAGGATCAGGAAGTGGAGAAGGCTCGGGATCTAGCAGCGGACCATATGGTAATAGCAATGCAAACAGCCATGGTAGCGGAGGTGGACGCGGTGGTGGCCATGACGGTGGGTTTGGTCACGGTTCTGGTGGTGGGGAAGGTAGCAGTGGTGGCTCTCTATGGGACAACAGTTATGGTACTCCATGAGACAGCAGTTACGGCAATAACATCAACAGAACACCGTAAAATGTCGTTTACATAGTTGTTCCATCTTGTTTGAGCTAATGTTTTCTTCGAATAAACCGTGTGCGTTTTTTTTGTTAGTTATACAACTTAGTTATGGGTTTTACTAATTAACAATGTGGCCACGTTATATGATGCATGCTTGCGGCTGTTGTGTCAAAGCATGCATGTTTTTTGTTGTAATTTATTAATTCCACAATATGAATGATTTGCTTTGATCAAGAAGTAATAATGGATTTGGTTTCTTGGATAAATGCGCATCGTTTCTTCATGGTTCGCCTGATCCTGACATCTGTGGAAAGCTCGTTGTTGGCACACCTAAATGAACAGGATTTTTTTAATTGGAAATTACATGCAAGCTAGTCAAGAATATATTGGTTGCTTTGATGAAGAAGTAATGGATTTGGTTTCTTGGATAAATGCGTATCATTTCTTGAGGGTTCGCCTGATCCGATCCTGACATTTGTGGAAATCTCGTTGTTGGCACATCTAAATGAACAGGATTTTTTAATTGGCTTTTTAATCTCTGCGGTGGTTTTTGTGTTAGCCAGAACTAGTGAAACGACAACATAACCATCCAGTTGTCTCTTATCCATTTCTTGCATTTACATTTCTTTAATTTGTCTTCTTTGTGTATGACTAATAAGGTTTCATTTCCACAGTCCCAATGACATATTGCTAATATTTTTAGTGTGTATGATAAGGAGACGTGCCTTTAGTTTGATGGCTGTCCATCACTAGTACAAAGAAGGTTTTTACAAGCGGTTTTGAACCCATTTCTACTTGCATTTTTTCAAACTGTCAGTAGGAGAGGCCAGTGAAAATGGCCTATTTTCACTAGTGATTTGTTGAAAACCGCCAGTAGAAATTGTAGAAATTGATTTCTACTGGTGATTCACTTAGCAAACCGGTAGTAGAAATGACTGCCTAGAAAATGTGAAAAAATAGCAAAATAATATTTTTAAAACAGCAAAAAATATTTTTAAACTCGAGGAGACACCCGCCCGCCCGTCTCCATCAAACACCTGCCCACCCGTCTCCATCGAAGTCACAGGTCGCGTATTTTTGTGTAAAATCGTACGTTACGCGGTTGCCAGCCTTCGAGAACTCACGACCTCGGCCTCGCACGTTCCCTCCCCTACCACTGCACCACACACTCACATGTGTCCATATTCCATTTTATTTCCCCACATATTATCCAAAATCGGGTATAAATTAAGTGTTTGAGACCCTAAACAAATTCAAATGAAAAGTTTCACCATCCGTGGTTGTTTGCAAAATTTGAATTTTAAATTTACCAATTTTGGACGTAGTTTTTCATAAAAGATGATTTCAAATAAAAAAAGTTATCACCTACAAAGTTTCATAACTTTTCGAGGTCTACAACTTTTATTTTGGGAGTTTCTCCATCCGAGGAAGTTTGAAAAACTCAAAAAAATCAATTTCAAACTATTTCTCTTGGCAGATTTCTTAAGGAACCACCAGTAGAAATCGGCCCTATTTTTACTTGGTGGATTTCTTAAGAAACCGCTTGTAGAAATCAAATATTTCTATTGGCAGATTTCTTAAGGAACCGTCGGTAGAAATAAAATGCTAGTGCAAGAGAAATGATTTCTATACTAGTGTGCGGTTCAGAACAAAAAATAAATACTAGTCCCTCCCGTGTGCAATTGCAAATACATGCCGTTTGGGACAACAGCATGATCTAAAACACAGTTTGTTTTTTCTGCAATGAAAGAAGAATTGTATTAGATAATAGTTGGGTATATCAACATGTTACAAGCACTCTGAATTACATGAATATTCAGAAATTGATTCTCATGTAAATTGTACCCATACTTTGCCGAATAGTTCTAGATCTCAAAACCAAACCTTTATGGTGCTTTATAGTATGGATGACCGCCTGCACAAACAAGCGATCGGCAAACATGAGTAAGAAATGGTTTTTCTTGGCGTGGGCATTTTATTTTTCCAAGCGATTTTAATTAACAGCCGCTATTGAAAATCAAACGGTAGATCCCAATCAAGAATGGCCACTAGAAATAGATTTCTAGTGGTTGTTCCTTAAAAAATCGCTAGTAGAAATGGTACATTTCTATTTTTACAAAGCGATTTTATTAAGAAAATCAATGTGGTTTTTAAGAGCAACCGCTAGAACTAGCGGTGGTTTTCTTAAGAAATAGCCACTATAAATGCACTAGATTTTTAAATTTATTTTTTCAAATGACTTCAAATGGAGAAACACTCTACACGAGAGTTGTAGAACTTGAAAAGTTACAAAACTTTGTAGTTGAAAACTTTTTTATTTGAAAGCATTTAGTTAAGAATAATTACCTCTAGAGTTTGAAGATTTGAAATTAAAAAATTTCAATGAAATATATAGATCTTGAAAAGTTATAAAACTTTATAGTTCACCACTTTTTAGTTTGAATTCATTAGACTCTCTCAAAAATTTAATTTACTATGGTTTTGGATAATATGTGGGGAACCAAGGTGGAATATGCACACAAGTGAGTCTTGGGTGGAGTGGTAGAGAAGGCTATACGCGAGAAGGTTGCAGGTTCAAATCTCACCGGCCGCATAGTAGCGTGATTGTACACGAAAAAATACGTGACTCGCTATTGGGGCCAACCTAGGATAAATTTTTATCCTTTTTTGCTATTTTCTATATCTTAAGTTGTGAATTCTAGACAACTATTTATACTAGTGGTTTTTTTAGAGAATCGCCTGTAGAAATATGATTAGTACTGACGGTAAAACCACTAGTAGAAATCCGATTTATACTGGCGGTTCTCAAATCATCTTCCGTGAAAATCTATATTTTCACTAGCCTTTCCTACTGGTGGAACTGAAAAACGCTAGTAGAAATGGGTTTAGAACCACCACTAGAGAGTTTTTTGTTAACTAATGAAAAGCCCTGAGGACAAATGCCCAACAAACGACGACCAACATATATATCGGTGGAGCTGAGAAACTTCTTTCCGGTGCCTTCCTTCTTCTTTCTGCCACCAAAAAATGAGAAAGGTTGATCTGAAGCTTATTTTCCCTAGTCCTTCATCGTGGCCAGATCTAACTAAATACTGACGAGAGAAGAGACCGAAGAAAATTATTTCATGGCAAATAACACCATCTACGCCTTGGTGTCATCATCGCAAATAAAAGTCTCAATGTCATCATACCGATGAGAATGTCGATGCCGTAGTTGTCGCCTCCAACCGCAACAGAGTCATCATAGAGAAAACGATTCCACCTTGTTCCCTCGCCGTTGCTAGAGAAAAGGAGGAGATGAATCTCCAATACCAAAAAACTTGGTATGGAGAGGCCCTAACCTTAAGGACTTGATCTACAAAAAAATTATTAAAAACAGTAGATTCCCACTCCCTCCTGCCTCCGATGATATACCGGAGAAGGAGGGAGGAGAGCCAACGGTGGTAGATGCAAGGGGTCGAGGCGGCAGCGGTAGCGGCTCTCTCCGGGTGGAGCGTCACGATGAGGTAAAAGAAACCCTGGTCGAGGCCCACTAAACAGTAACCAAACCAGATCTAAAACATAGCTTTGACCACTTTTTTATCATAATATACTCCCTCTCTATAGGAAATGGAAGTCGTTTTGAACAAGATATAGGTCAAATATTAAAAATATAAATTATGAATAACTTTTAAATTTCACTGATACAGAAAACTTAATAGTGGTGGTTAAAAAGAATTAACCATAGAGGTTTTTCAACTGCCACCAAATAAAAGTCACAGTTAATCACCGTGATTGGCCCAACTGCCACGGTTAATCAATTTACCATGGCGGTTGACTTAATAGCAACCACCATAGTTAATCGCATAAACCATAGCAGCGGTCCAAAAAATGGTGTGATCTCAAGGAATCGAACCCACAACCTTATGCTCTACACTTTAAAGTCCTACCGCTGTAGCACTCAATAATTCATATCTATATATAATATGCTATCATTTTATATTAATATTTTGTAATTTTATATTAAATATTTTAGCTACTAAATGAACCCAATAAAAAAACTTTTCACTATAAAGTTTTAAATATTGTCAGTACTATAACATTGGTATAGAATATATCTCTATCAGAGATAGTTTAAAAAATTCAAAAATAAGTTTTAAACATGTATACTTCAAATACATATTAGACTCTAGAATACTTATCAATGTTAAAGATGTAGATCAGGTCAGCCACTAGAACTTTGTTATTAGCTATGTGAATATTTGAGATCTTTTAGGAAATCAAAATCTTAAATTTTAAAATCTATAACTTTTGAACACACATTTAGGACTCTAAACATCTACAAAATATAAAATTTTCAACTACAAAGTTATAGATTCTATTGAATACTATAACTTTTGTATAGACCATATCAACATTCGAGATCATTTGATAATTTTAAATTTTAAATTTCAAAATCTACGCCACGGTTAATCCACGATTTTATTTTGAGACCCGAAACAGTTTCAATTCAAATACTTTTCAACTACAAAGTTGTAGATCTTGTCAAGAGCCACAATGTTAATATAAAGTTTGTCTTTATCCAATTTTATATGAAAAATTATGAATTATTTTATATTTACAACCATTTACGCAACTGCCACGGTTAATCCACGATTTATCATGGCGGCTGTCTTAAGGTGACCGCCATGGCTAATTAATTTACCGTGATAGTTATTATTGACCGCTAGGGTAAATAAAAATGCCTACCATGATAAATCTAAGTATTTTATATGGCAGTTGGATTTTGTGATAGTCACGGTTAATAAAAGGGCACCGTCTTGCAAAATCATTTTTGTACTAGTGTTTTTTAGTTTGGAAATATGAAAACCATATCAACAGTGTCTTAAAAATTACTTTTATAAAAGTATAAATATATCACTTTGTGATGGGTATTTTTATAAAAATACAAAGTCAAAGTTACTTTGGAGACCATATCACTATCCTACTAAAATTAAGTCTCTAAAAATGTTTGTTGGTGGGGGGGACCGAAGGTTGCCCCCCTCCCTAAGGAGGCGAAAGGTTACGAGTACAGTGAACATGAAGATACATGTCGAATATGTCAATCCAGTTTTTGACCTCCCTAGTGAAATCCGCGTGCCCTCACCAATTCTCTTTCGGATCAGGGGGCATGACGAAAGCGACGGGCCTCACCTCTTCGTCGGGCCACCATGCCACCGAGCTATTATTCTCTAACAGTTGCTGCAGGACTTCATTGGAGCGGACCGACCGGATGACGAAACGGATCTCGGCTGCGAAAGGGAAGCTGGGAGGCGAAAGGGCTCTCGCGCTGTTGAAGCCGGAGAAAGATCAGGAAGCCCGGCGGCGGGAAAGACGGAGGCGCCCTTAGGGTTTAGGGGGTCTAAGTATGGAGCATCTCGCTCTTCCCCCTGGACAGTATGGACCTTTGTACAAAGCTCTCGACACTATATAACGGGGGTCAGCAACCTCCTGAGAAAGGGTTGACCCGCTAGGTCTAGGTGCAGTGTGTTTTTAGCCTGCTTGCCTGCTTGGTGGGGATATGTAACCACGAACTGATCTAGTGAATTCTATGTGTCCATTCCTTGAGTGTTCGTGTTAGCGCTTCCGGATCAGAAACCAACAAAGTTCTTGTCAAGAATAGTCAATAACTATAAATAGTTATGTTTCTAATTAAATGCTTTAAAGGTTAGTCACAACCAAATTGTCACGGGTTTATAATCATGGTAGGATTGTTTATCGGAGGTCTGTGTGGGTTTTCGGTGGTTTGGACATTCAAAACACACAAGGAACACGATCGATTTATCTTGGTTTCGGCTTCTGAGTCCTACGTCCTGCAGTAGGGTGTTCTTCATGTTAGGATTGTCTAATCAAGAGTAGTGGAATTGATTGCATCCAGCGGCGGACAGCGTTTTGGTGAAACCATGAAAAGGGACTGGGTTTCTCGGTACGGATTCAATTACATCCAGCCGCGGCAAGCTTTAAGCATGCAAAATGCAAGGTGGATTCGAGAGCTGCTTCAGAGATTCCGGTAAGTATGCATTTGACCATGAGTAAGATCGATCATAACTGTCAGAATATGAAATTCTGTGAAAGTGTGAATATCGATAGTTGGTATTGAATCTCTAGCAATAGTAGAGAGATAGGAATGGAAACTAATTCCATCCTACAGAACAATCGGATTCTTTCACATACTATTTCTTTGGGATTCTGACCGGTTTGAATTGACATTTGGTTTAGAAATTTTTCACGAAAAGCTTAGTTGCCTGGCAAGACCATCTCCAAGAGTTCCCTATTTCCCTTCTCAATTCTTGTTTCCGGCAAAAAAGAAAAGTGCCGCAAAAAAAACCCAAGTGGAACCAAATTTAAATTTTTTAGGAGTGGAATATGGGGTATTATTAGAGATGGACTTAATTTTTTTCCCTCAATATCTTTTTAGAAGTTGGCAAGTATATATGGTATTTTCGGAAGACAATTTAGGATACTCTTGGAGATGCCAAAGTAAGTAACACACTGTGTCCTGCAAGTCGTCGGCTGCAGATCACTGCAAACCCAAGTAAGCATTTCAGAGGTACATGAATGCATGGACATCGAAGAAAATTTCAACAGGCTCTGCAACTTGTGCAATTCAGAGGTCCATCGGGGAAAAAAAGACCACAAGCAAAAAGGCAAATTGTTGAACATTAAAGCGCAAGCAAGGAGCTAGTCTCTAAGCAAGTTTAGCCTGTGGCTCACAAAGAATTAATCCAAAGATCTTGAGGAATCATCAAGTGAACACAAAGTGATTAGTGGAGAAATTTAACGGTGCTTGGGAGGAATTCCTCCCGTTAAAATTATTTGCGGCATGTTTCACTTAAGAATGCTAATTAAGGGCAGTTTAGTACTTTTCTACTAGACAACTCCAATTTCATGAACTGCCCCGTGCCTCGTGAGATCTCTGCGTCGCCGCTTCCCACCTCGCCCGCCGCCTCATCGCCTCCCAAGTCGCCAGGTTGGCCACCTCGCCGCACGCCAACCGCGTCGGAGCCGCCCTCACCAGTCACCACTACTACAGAAAACCTTTCTACAGGCGGTGCTAGAGGCATTTGTACAGGCGGCCAAGCCCACCGCCTGTACCAGGGGTCAGTACAAATCGGCCCACAGTACAGGCGGCGGGCTGTGAGCCGCCTGTGAAAATCTGGTTTTCACAGGCGGCTCACTTTGTCAGCCGCCTGTGTAAATAGCTATTTACACAGGCGGTTTACTAAATGAGCCGCTTTGTGTAAACCAGATTTTCACAGGCGGCTCACTCAGGGCCGCCTGTAATTAATTTTTTTTTTTATTTCAAATTTTAATATTTGCCTCCACATTTGTCACTGTGCTATATTTGTCACATATATATATATATTTAAGATATGTAAACATGAACCATAAAATTGCATCATACAAACAACACATATAAATATTATAGATATGTACACATGAAATCAAACATCAAGCATAAAATTACATATAATACACATCATTTCATGTTATCCCTCCAACCAATTAGTGTTTACATATCATTTCGTTTCAAGTTTAGACCTGCTAGGTCTGTCGGCAGCGCTCTAAATCTTTCACTTGCCAAGTCGCCGGCTTCATCAAAATATGCTCCGTCACTTGAAATTATTTCTCTCATAATAAAACCGCACAAGTCTGCTACTATATTTTCCATAGTCGTTAGAGTGAATGGCACGTCCTTTCCTTTGCTTCTCGGCTGTAAACAAAGTTTAGAAGCATCATTGACACATGCATGTCCAATATTAATATTTATAACTTTAATGAGAAAACTTCATATACATAGATATTTTTTACCATATTTTTGTCCCTAACGTATCGTCCCCGCTGCCTTATGAACTCACACACATAGTATCCACAATGACCGATCCGGTGGTTGCTTGTGGCACTATGTAATTAATGAGCAAAAGATTATTCTAAAATTGTCATGCCTTGTGTATTATTTATATGATGATATGTGTTCGGACAACTTACCGGATAATTGTGTTGTATCGTCAATGGCACACTAGGATCTTTGTGGGCGTCGTCGACCGGTCCTTTTTGCTTCTTATAAAACCGCCATGCCCTGTAGATATCGAATATAAAACACTATAGTTATTTAGAAACTCTAATTCATATAAATACGGATGTGGTTGTATGTTGGCTCACCTTTCTAAATGAATCAGGAATGTTTGATATGACTGAGGAGGATAATGTAAGGAGTCTAGGACAAGCACCTTCCCTTCGAATGGATAAATATAAAAAACAATCCAATGGTCACTGCATGAATAAACGAGTGAGCGACACATGTACTTAGGGTTAACACGATAATTTGAAGTACGTATACGAGGTCACGCTTACCCAAAGTTGTAGGGTGCCAATATAATCCAATGGTCACGCATGAATAAACTTACCCAAAGTTGTAATTTGGGTGCCAATAAAGTTGTAGGGTGCCAAAAAATCCCCGTACCTATATCTCAGCATTGCTCTACCGATATAGTGGGCATATTCGTCCTCGTATTTTTTCATTGTAATTCCTTTACAGACTCCCCCGCAAATTGTTCTGGTGTTTTGTCCTTCTCTATCTTTGCTCTATCTTCATTTGTAAGTACAAATTTGTGCATATTTTCTTGTAACCTGATTGGACTCAGGTAACCGACCATCGATCCTGTAGTTAACGATCTCTGCTCGTGGTCTTGCAAACTACATACAACATCCACATATTAGAGTTTATCACATTCCAAATTTAATAATAACAATGTGTGTGCATGAGTGATACTTACAGGCACCAGATTGTAATGAGCTGGACGTCAAGTTTTCTATAGTTCAACAGTACGTGCATGTCATCGAAGGTAACAAATGCCCTGCTTTTTTTTCCGTGCCGATAGCAAACACGTCTGCTGGTATATCAACACTAATCGCATGCGGAGCCAGCATTCACTTTGCTCTCATGTACCAGTCATGAAATCTTTTTATCGTCCATGGACCCTTTTCAAGCACCGTCCATTGCAGCATAGGCCTTCCGGGCACATAGTCACTAGGGACATTGACATAATCATCAACCGTTGGCTTTCTTATATCCTTAAGGGTCAATGGTGCATCGCCACTTGGGGCTTCCTTTGTTGGTGGCACGGCTTCAGTTGCTTGGCCGGCGGCTTCCTTTATTCTCAGGACGGTTCGAGCTCCACGACTCGTTTAGTCCGCCGCTTTCCAAGCCCTTTCGAAAATAGAACGTACTGCTTTGCTTTCCCCTTTTTTTTTTTGGCTCATAGGGAGAAACCAATTTTGAAATTGGAAATTTCTTTGCCTTCTTGGAGGCCGGTGCTTGTGGGGGAGTTTGCTCTGCTTCCTTATGCTTTGGTGGTGGCGGGGGGGAGTTTGCTCATCTTCATTCTCGCTTTGGTGGTGGCGGGGGAGTTTGCTCTACCTCCTTCTCTGGTGTTGTGTCCTTCTTGGCTGGCGGAGTCTGCTGCTCAGGCATGTTCTTGGCTGGCCCCTCGAGCTCATCCAGCGAGAATGACAAATCATGTATTGGGGATGACGACGGTGGCTCATAAATATACGGGGATGCTGGGGCATGCATTGGCGATGCTGGCTGTTGACTTGTTTCGGCCTCTTGGGATGCTTGATGCACTTTGGTGGAGAGGGTGCCGTTGGTGGATCAACCAACCTTACGCACCGTCTCGGCCATTGTATGAAGTTCTTGATTGCTTGTCCAAGCTTCTCTATACCCTCAGAGGTCAGGATGTCGATGAAGTCGTCTTCATATCTACTCTCGACCGTCAACACTTCCACCCCTGCAAGTATGCATCTTGCATCTCAACACCATGGAACCTACGTCCGGGGGATGGCATTGCCTGTGGCCACTTGCTTTGTATGCTAATTCCTAAGGCCATATCCAATTAACAATGAGCAAGGCCAAGGTTTATCAATATCATCAACTGGATAATGGTCCTGATTTGATGTTGACGCTATACTGCTTGGAAAGGGCATAGATTGTGTGGCCATCTCCTGGCTACCCAAGGGTTGAGCTGGGACATGCTGCATATATGAAGGAGCTTGTGATGACATCTGTTGAGCGGAACACTTTGCTCCCCGCCAACCGCTTCATCACTTCAGGATCGGGGTTTTTAACGAAATCTTCCATTAAATCCCTAAACCTTTTGGCGGCCTCTTTGCTCAAAAAAAGTCCGCCAACCGCTCCTTATGTCGTTCTCTTTTCTTATACATGCCTTTCCACTCTTCGCCAAACCCTTCTTTCCGGGTGGTTTCGGATGAGACGCCCCGTACACGGCCTGGATGCTCGGGGTTACCTACAACATGATATTTTATGTCAGTGTTGATTTCTATTTTACTCGAACAAAATGGAAAATATAATTCTGTTACCTAGAGCATGGGAAAGGCTGTCCCTCTCCCTCTGTGACTTGAAGGCACCTGTCTTTTCCAGGTTTGTTGCTTCCAAAACCTTCTCGGCAACTGGCTTGATCTCATCGGGACAGGAGATCTCATCGCTCTCGATTAATGCGCCTTCCGAGCGAAGCCAATTCGCACTTCGTTCTGGCACTATATCGGTCAATGCCAACTTGCCCTCTCTCCTCTTTGCTTCGTCTTCTGCCCTCCATTTAGGAATCTTGGTCTTGTAGCCACCAGTGCCGAGGTGGTGGTGGTAAATGTTCTTCTTTGCAAGTTCCGAGGCGGCTTGGCTCTTAGCCTTGGAGTCATCGGAGTTTTTAATTTTACTAAAACGTGCCCACTGTTCCGCTGTGATAGGGTACCGCTTCGTCGGGTCCCGCCCCTTCTGCAGCCACTTTTTATTCATATCGTGCCTATAGCCCCGGAATGATATTGCTAACTGCTTCATGACATGACCCTTGACCAAACCTTCTGTTCCCTCCGGGAAAATGAACTTAGTGCACAATCGAGTCCAACAATTCTTCCTCTTTCCTTCAGGCACCATACTCCAATCACTCCAGGAGATATCAAATTCTTCCTTTACTAACCATCCAATGGCGGCCCTAAATTTGGGTAGCGCCTCTAGAGGTGCTAAGGGCTCTCCGCTCGGGCTAACCTCTGTAATCCTATAGACTTCTTCTGGAAATCTATTCCTTCCTCTATCTCCTCGTGCCCGATCACTCTTTTTCTTTGTACTTCTTCGCTCGGAGGATGTCCCGGTCGTTTGAGGCGCCGTGTCCTTATGAACATCTTGTGACTCTGCCTCCATTTCCGCAACAACTTGAGAGAACACCTCCTGTCAATTCAATTGTTAGGTACATCCATACAAATGCATTATTCTCTCATATTAGACAATCTATTATCACATATACCTCATCATCATTTGGCTCATCTTCAGGCTCGTAATTAGGGTCATGTTCTAATTCAAGACGGGCCTTCTTAGCTCTAGGAGATTCACGTGGTGATACGCTCGGGCTCCTATAAGGTTCGGATCCTGAGGAGTCAGATCCCGCCAGATCTATCTGCAAGATCGGCACCTTTCGGCATTTGATGGAGTACTCATCTGCATGAAATACAAGTATGAACTTGGAATAAAAGTATGTACTCTAATTACATAGCCTAATTAGCAAACCTATTGTTTAACAAACCCTAACCAAAAAAAATATTAATTACTAAGTAGAGGTTAATTAACCCTAACAAAAACCCTAAGTATACATGAAATAATAACAAAGACTAAATAGCAAACCTTTAATTACTAATTAAATTAATTAACAAACCCTAACAAAAAACATTACTAATTATTACTAACAATCCCTAATTTACCAAACTAATTATCTAACTGTAATTTACAAACCTAATTAACTTACACTAATTAACAAACCCTAACAACAAACCTATTTTTTAAAAAACCCTAAGTATACATGAAATAATAATTAACAAACCTCTTATTAATTAGAAAACCTATTAGAACCCTAACAAAAACATTACTAAATGGAGGTTAACAAACCTTAACAAAATCTCTAACAATACCCTAACTTACAAAAAACCAAAGTATACACTACTAATTATTACTAATTATCTAACTAAATTCCTAAATTTTGGAAACAAACCCTAACTAAATTAACTAATTAAATAACTAACTAAAACTAACTAAAGTACTAAAATTAGCTAATTACTAACAAAATTACCTAACAAACACTAATAAAACCTTACTAATAAAATAAAAAAAAAAAGCAAAGCGGCCTGCCAGCCCAGGGCAAAAGAAGGGCCCGCCGCCCAAAGCAACGCCTCGGCGCTTCGGGCGCTCGCGGGCGGCGCACATGGCAGCCGCCGCCGCCTGCTCGGAGCCGCCTAGGAGCGGAGCTTCGGCGGTGGCGGTGTGCACGGGCCTACCTCTCGGCGTTCCCGGCGAGGTCGCGGCGGCGCGCCAGGGCGGATTCCCCGATTCAGCGGCGGCTCGCCGGGGCGTAGCGGAGGTCCGCGGCGGGTGAGGCGTGCCGGGCGGGAGTGGAGGTCCCTCGGCGGGCGTGGCGGCAGCTCACGACAGTGGCGGTCCGCGAGCGGTGGAGGAGCGGCGGCGGATTTCAGCCTGACGCGGCGTCCCAATTTGAATTCGCCCGGGACTTAGAAATTTTCACCGCCACGCGCTGGAACTTATATTGGAGCACATTAGTACAGGCGGCCCGTATTGACCTCCGCTGAAAATCTTTTGCCAGCGGTCGTCATTGACCGCCGCCAGTACTAATGTATTAGTACAGCGGCTGGAGGGACCGCTCAGCTAATCGTATTAGCCTGAGCGGCCCTCATTAACAACCCTTTGTACTAATGTTTTGTTCTTGGCCCGCCTTGCTCTTTGGTCTGGCTTGGGCTGCGTTACTTTCTTTGGGCCCGTCTGTACTAATTTAGTTAGTTAGTAATTTAGTTAGTTAGTAATTAGTTAATTTAGTTAGTGTTTATTAATAATAGGTTTGTTAGTTAATTTAGTAAGTAATTAAAGGTTATTTATTCCCTTTATTTAGGATTTGTGAATTAGTTTAGTTAGTAATTAACGGTATGTTAATTAGGGTTAGTTATTATTTCATGTACCTAGGGTTCGTGAATTAATTAAGTTTTTAATTAAAGGTTTGTTAATTAGGGTTAGTTAATATTTCATGTACCTGGGTTAGTAAATAATATAGAATCCAAATGTATACAAGGGGAAATGTAAACATCTTGCTTAATAAAAAAGAGTAGCATTTGGTACAAATAATAAGTGATACATGAGTTACATGATAAACAATCTAGCGTGCTACAGTCCTTTCTTGTCCATCATGGTGCACCCAGGGGCAAAGAGGTTTGCGGGATACTTTTCTCCACATTTTTGATCCTTTCTTCAAAGTTTGTAAAAAGAGACATCTCGCTGAACTGGTTAACATCCTCTAAATCCATTACACCATCAACTCCTACAATTTGTTGCTTTCCGAGGATTGCTATGTGCTTTGGCTTTTGGGTACTTTTCTTTTCATTCGTTGATAGAATTTGTTCCACATAGAACACACATGCAAAGACGGTTAGCAAGGATCCACGGATCATCTTTGTAACCTACTTTACTTAGATCAAGAACTCTTTGGGCATAGTTATCCACAAAGTGACATGTTTATCTTGAACCCATCGACATCGAACACAGAATCTGCAGCGTGGGACCATATTCAACCTCCCATATGTCATCAATGAATCCAAAGTATATAGTTTCTTCACCAGTTGTATCATCTACAGCCTCACATCGAACGCCACTATTCTGTGCCATGCGCTTGGTGTCCCTAAAACTGGTGGAAAATGTGAAGCCACTAATGTCATAGCTCTGCCATGATATGACCTGACTTGATGGTCCAGATGCTAAAATCTTGATGGTTTCTGATTCATCTGTCATGTCCAAATTCTTTAGCCATGCGGTGAACCGACGCTTGTGTTCCTTGTGTACCCAGTCATTTGTGCATCCTGGATTCTTCTCACGAAGCTCTTTCATGTGCTGCTTGGTGAATGGGTCCATTATTATGAGTTGTTGTAGTATGCTGTAATGTACCTCTTGGACTATGTTGTAATCTGGCGGGATGAATGATTTCCGTCCCATCCTCCCTCGTCCACCAAGCCTTCCCTCATGTCGCAACGGAGGCAAACCAATTGATACCTGGTCTTTTAGGAGATTATTACATAATGGTCCTCCAGACTCAATGGCCTCTTCTGTAGTGTATGCCTCTATCATGGAACCCTCAGGATGAGCACGATTTGACATATAGCCATTCAATATTGACATAAAACGCTCATACGTCCACATTTCATGGAAATACATGGGACCCAATGCCTCAATTTGAGGCACCAAATGAATAATAAGGTGTACCATGATATCAAAGAACGATGGGAGAAAGCACATCTCTAATTGGCTCAATGTCTCTCGCAGCAAATTTACGTAGGGACTCTAACTCATCACGGATAATTACCTTCTCAGATATCTTATTGAAGAAGTAGCACAACCGTGTGATTGCCATCTTTAAGAACACTGGATTTATAGCCCTGATGGCAATAGGAAGAAAAGTGGTCAGCATTACATGACAATCATGTGAGTTGTAGTTGGTGAGTGTAAGGTCTTTCATCGAAACAAGACTCCTTATGTTAGAGCAAAAACCAGATGGAACTTTTAAATTCTTCAACCACACACACATTGCATGTTTCTCCTCTCTGTTCAGGTTATAGCTTGCTGCCGGTAGATGGTACTTCCCATTCTCTAGGAGTACAGGGTGAAGTTCTTTTTCGATCTTTAAATGTTGCATGTCCAAACGTGAATTGAGACCTTCCTTTGTCTTGCTCTTTTATGTCTAGCAAAGTTCCAACTACTGTTGTCAAACACATTCTTCCGAACATGCATACCATCGATCGCATATCGTGCGTCTAAGTCTTTCCAAAGATGATAAGTACTTAAAGAAAATAGACTTCTTCTTGAATGTGTCCCCCTCATTTGCCTTCACAACCTTTCTTGGTTTTCCATCTTTGGTCTTTTTTCCAAACACAAACTTGATATTCTCAACTATCTTATACACTCTGTGCCCTTTACTATAACCCGATGGAGCAAAGAGATTTTGATTCATCCATATTGTCAAAGTACTTATTCATCTTTTGTAAGCGGTACTTATGGCCTGCCGGTAGCTACCTCCTATGCCTCATGTACACTATCTTGTTAGATGGAGGAAGAGACACGTGCCATGTTCCATCTATGCACTCTACACAACCAACCTTTCCCTTGAACTGGCGATAATGAGAAGAGAGCAGGATAATCATTAATTGTGACAATAATAATTGCTCTCGGTGTGAATGTCTCTTTGCAGATTGCATCGATCATTTTCACACCCACTTCCCATAGTATTTGCATCTCTTGCATTAAGGGCTCTAGAAATACATCCATATCAACTCCAGGGTTGTGTAGGTCCGAAAATAAGAATGGTTAGCAAAAGATATTTTCTTTTTTGACACACCCATGAAGGAAGGTTGTATATTGTCATGATCACTGGCCATGTCTTTGTGCGTGCTTGCTCCTCTCGGCAAATGGATTCATTCCATCGATACTCGAGCAAACCTTACATTTCGTGGATCCTCGGCAAAAGTCCGGATATTTCTTATCGAATTCTTGCCATTGCTTTGCATCGGCTGGATGTCGTAACTTTCCATCATCTTTCCTTTCATCGAAAGCATGCCAGTCACAAGTTCTCGCATCATCGGGGTTTGCAAATAAACACCTCAAACGATCAACCACGGGGAGATACCATATCACCAATGCGAGGAATTCTTCTCAACGCATAATAGTCCACTTCGATATTGCTAGTGGGCTTTGAACGTTTGTCTTGTTGAGTCTTTGTTTGGGTCTTCTTTCGCTTCCTCCCTGAAGAAACAGAGGCTGCATTCTCTTCCTCTCGATAATCTTTATTCGTCTTGTACCTACTAGCACCACAGTTTGGACAGCTGTCTAAGTCTTTGTCTTGATCACCCCGATATAGAATACAATGATTTCTACATGCGTGGATTTTCTCAACACCCATTGTAAGTGGACTGACTAGCTAGCTTCTTTGCATAGTACGTGTTAGCAAGCGCTTTGTTCTCCTTAGGAAGAAGGTCTCCAAGTACACGCAATAAATCATTGAAGCTAGCATCGGACCAACCATATCTAGCCTTAATCGTCAAAAAACGAAGAACGACCCGTAGTGTCGACCACTCTTTAGAACAACCTTTCGACTCGTCGTACAAAGGCTCCTCTGCTGCCTTCTTCAAGGCTTCCATTCGCTTCATAAAGAATATTGATGGATCCACACAACGGTTCATTATTGCCTCTAAGAAATCTGCATCTTCAATGGCATCAGTGTTAGCATGCTGAGTTTCATTGACATCGGACGTAGCATTATGAGTTTTATTGACATCTGGCATAGTATGATGGGTTTTATTGAAATCTGGCATAGCATCACATTCATTGACATATGGCACTTTGGACCCTCCACATTGATGTTACTTGCGGTGTTGTCGGTTGTCCGCATATAAGGTGTAGAACTACCCTCACCATGTTTTGTCCAAATCAAGTAGTCGTCCATAAATCCTCTGCAAAACCAGATGAGAATGGATTGCTTCCACATTGTCAAATACCACAATATTTTTACAGATCTGCGCATGGACAACATATGTGCTTCGCCTTTGTTCTCTGAGCATGTATCTTCCACGGCATCAATAAATTTTTGGACCTCCACTACATATGATGGGTCTAATCTTGATAAGTTATACATCCATAATGACCTCTCCATATTTATCTGTAATTAGTTAAGAAAATATTGTATGTCACTCATTTTTATAATTATAAGAATTAATTAAACAGAGGTGGTATCATGATTAACAAACCCTAAGTATAAACAATAATAACAAACCCAAATTAACAAACCCTAAGTATATAAAATACTAACTAACCCTAATTAATAAACCATTAATTACTAACTAAATTAATTCACTAACCCTAAGTACATGAAATACTAACTAACCCTAACTAATAAATGGAGATGGCATCATGATTAGCAAACCCTACGTATAAGCAATAATAACATACCCCTAATTAACTAACCCTAAGTACATGAAATACTAACTAACCCTAATTAATAAATGTAGATGGCATCTTGATTAACAAACCCTAAGTGTAAGCAATAATAACAAACCCAAATTAACAAACCCTAAGTACATAAAATACTAACTAACTCTAATTAATAAACCATTAATTACTAACTAAATTAATTCACTAACCCTAAGTACATGAAATACTAACTAATCCTAACTAATAAATGGAGATGGCATCATGATTAGCAAACCCTAAATATAAGCAATAATAATAAACCCTAATTAACTAACCCTAAGTACATGAAATACTAACTAACCCTAATTAATAAATGGAGATGGCATCATGATTAGCAAACCCTAAGTATAAGCAATAATAATAAACCCTAATTAACTAACCCTAAGTACATGAAATACTAACTAATCCTAATTAATAAACCATTAATTACTAACTAAATTAATTCACTAACCCTAAGTACATAAAATACTAACTAACCCTAATTAATACACCTAGAATTCTAAAAGTATTTATTTTCTATAATCCTAGCAAGATACAATTT
Source organism: Chrysopogon serrulatus (assembly GCA_015844335.1). Taxonomy (NCBI): domain Eukaryota; kingdom Viridiplantae; phylum Streptophyta; class Magnoliopsida; order Poales; family Poaceae; genus Chrysopogon; species Chrysopogon serrulatus. The sequence continues at coordinate 253,475 of JADLZL010003672.1, read as the reverse complement.
ACTATAAATTTACAAAAAAAAAAAACGCTAAAACTCTCTCTCTTCCTCTAGCTATGAACCCCAACCCTAACCCTAGATTTAGAGCACCTCCAATACAAGAATTAAACCAAAGAATCACTAAAAAAATAGCGGCAATGACACTAACTAACCTTTTGGAAGTTTCTCACCAAAGAAATGAAGATAAAAACCTCCCCCCCTTGGAATCGCCACTTCTCTGTCCGCCACTGTGCACAGAGCACGGGAGTAACTGTTCTTGTCTGGAGGTAGAAGAAGGGAATTTATAGCAGTATTAACACAGCCGGTTAGTAAGGACGGCCGCCTGTGTAAACATATTTACACAGGCGGCTCTCTTAAATCTGCCGCCTGTGTAAATAGATGTATTTACACAGGCGGTTTACAATGTGAGCCGCTTTGTGTAAATGGTATTTACACAGGCGGCGGTATTGTAAACCGCCTGTGTAAATACCGCTATTTACACAAAGCGGCAGATTTAAGAGAGCCGCCTGTGTAAACTTTTTTACACAGGCGGTTCTCTTGTTGGGCCCGCCGTATTTTTTGTACTGGCGTCATGATTTAGTGAACCGACTGTGAAAAAAATAGAGGTGCCAGCAAAAATAATTTTTGTACTAGTGCACCAGTCACCACCAGGACGCATCTCCCTTGGGTCGCGCTTGCCTCACCACCTATCTCGATCAGTGCTGCTCCAAATCAGCGCGGCGGCGGAGGCAACAAGAAGCCGGCGTAAGATGCTGATGGTGAGTTACGACCATGGTGTCGGCAATACCTCGAGCCTATCCGCGCGTAGTCGTTGCCGACTGATGACGACGTGCCGCTGCCGGACCCTACTGCGTTAGTGGACGTCAAAACCGGAAGACGAGCCGACGAGCACCTATAGACATTAACACGCAAGTTTGTGTGGATGCACGTTGATGCATGCATCTGGACTGGACATGCTTCGTCCATCGAAGCTGCATGCATGAGCCAGGAAGCAAGCAAGGACAGGCGAGTAGGCGGCTCGGCGCTGTTGCAGGGCCACATCCGCCGCGCGGCGGCCAGAGGGTGTAGGTGGGGCGGTGCTACGGCGGGGTCACGTGACTGAGTGAGTTGCGCCGGCCGGACTCGGAGACACGAAGGAGGGAGCTGCGGAGATGAGCGCCACACGCCGGCTATCGGAGAAGAGTGCCGTTCTGCCGGCGCATCGAGAGGAATGGAGCCGCCGCCGGCACATTCGGATGCATGAACGGGATAGATGCTGAGATGAGAAGCAGTTCATTTTTTGATTGAAGAGAAGCGGCTGCTTTTTCATGGAAGCAGCTCCTAAATGTCTAAGTACCATTACGTCCTCTAAATTTAATTAGAAACCAGTTCCGGGTCCACGTATTTCTTGGTTCCAGCCCACAACTTAGGTTCCTTCTATTTGGTTCCTCCTATTTCTAAACCGTCAGATATCCAATGAACCGGATGGTTCTCATTATTCCCAAGCGCTCTAACAAAGCTCATCGATTTTTGCATATAAACACCTTTGGTCACTTGTGTTCTCGTTCCTTTTTCTTTCATATAATTAGCTGAACATCTTTGAAGAACTTAGTTGTGCCCATCTCAGAAGCCAGAAACTTTTTCTATTGTCTTAAAAAATGAATGCAGTGAAAATTTGATGGTTCGTATTGAGTTTACATAGAGTGCATGATGCCTTGAATTATCTCATCCTAGAGATAGAGATTGAAACTAATCCAATCCTACATAACAACCCCATTCTTTAAGATTCAAGCCAAGGAATAACACCAATGAAGCTGGCCAGCCGCAAACATCTTCTTGGCAATGTAATTCTTTCAAATACCATTTTTCGCTGGGATTATTCTGACAGGTTTTACTGACACTTTCATTTGATTTGGAAATTTTAGATGAAAAACTATTTGCCAGGTTCATAAGTAACACACAGTTCTGCGAGTCATCAGTTGATTACTGGGAACCCAAGCAATTGGCTAGCTTCAGTACCATCTTGGCTCACATGACAGACATATATGTGTGAGACATAATAGAAAAGTTCTACTAGCTTTCCAACTTGTACAGTTCAAATCTCCATTTCATATTCCTTTTGAAACTGTAAGCAGTAAGAAAAGGTACGGTTGAAGGTTAAAGCGCAAGCAAGCAAAAGTCTCTAGGCAAGTTAAGCCTGTAGCAAAAAAAACAAATTAGTCCAAGAGATCACAAGCAATCAAAGTTAACACATGGTGGGCATCATGGTGACTGTAAGATATTGCAACCATGCACTACCACAGGTGTTATAAATAACCATGGAACCTCCTATTGGCTTTAATCTCATATTTCTCCTCTTCCGTAGCTACTAGTTAGCTTAGCCTAAGCCGCCTAGCTCGCCATGGCTACTTGTAAGTTCTTTGCTGTTGGCCTCACTGTCCTGCTAAGCATTGGATTAACCAATGGTATTAGGGTGGTAAACCATGCCACAGCTGATGGGCAAGGCCACGGCGGGGGTGGAGGTGGAGGAACGGGAACTGCCTATGGCTCTGGCCATGGCTCTGGGTTTGGCTTTGCCTCTAGTAGTTCCTATGACAGCAATACATACAGTTCTCCGGGACCAATCAGTGACTATGGCCCCGTTGTTGCCGATGATGGTCCATTTGGTAGCTTCACATCTGCTAGCGGAGCTGGTGAGGGCTACGGCAATGGTGGATGGCAAGGTCATGACCAATCCGCGTCGGGGTATGGAGGAGGGGGTGCATTTGGATCAGGCCATGGCGACTCTGGTGATCCTTATAGTTATGATGGGGCTTCCAATGCAAACGGAAGTGGTGGTGGCAGTGGCGCTGGAGGAAGTTTCGGCAACGGTGAGGGGAGTGGTGAAGGATCAGGACGTGGGGGAGGCTTGGGTTATAACAACCAATGGTACGGAAAAAGCAACGCAAACAGCCGTGGTAGTGGAGGTGGACGCGGTGGTGGCCGTGACGGTGGGTTTGGTCGTGGTTCTGGTGGTGGGTCAGGTAGCAGTAAGGGCTCTCCATGGGACAACAATTATGGTGGTAACAATGAAACACAACCTTAAAATGTTGTTTATTTGGAACAATAATGTCAGCCCCCAACGAGACACACATTTATACAGTCGTTCCATCTTGTTTCAGCTAATGTTTTCTTCCAATAAACCGTGTGTCTTTTTTGTTGGTTATGTGTACAACTTAGCTATGGGTTGTACTAATTAACAGTGTGGCCACGTTATGATGCATGCTTGTGGATGATGTGTCAAAAGCGTGCATGTGTATTTGTTGTAATTTGTTAATCGCACAATATGAATTCTTTGCTTTGATCAAGGAGTAATGGATTTGGTTTCTTGGATAAGTGCGCACCATTTCTTCATGGTTCGCCTGATCCTAACATTTGTGGAAAGCTCGTTGTTAGCACACCGTACCTAAATGTCCAATCTGCTGGTCAGTTCAATAGGCAGTGATCACCATTCTTATAAGGGAACGTATCTAGTGCAAACTAACTTCCCGTGTAAACTCGTGCAAACCACGGTAAAAAAGTCGTCTAAATTCACCAAAAAATCACACATATAGAAAATATGATATACACAACCTTGCAAAATATCTTGTCGAAACTCGATTTCGTTTATGAGATATAAAAATAATAAATTTGAAGTTAGAAAGTTGTCTAGATGATTTGGTAGAAATTTGTAATTATTCGGCATGTATATTTTTTTGGGTCTAATGAGATGAATTTAACTGGAAAGAGACAATGATAACCGCCTTAACGTGTTATTGTAGACTCGTCTGGTTGGAAAGAATCTCTGATAAACTTATCATTAGTGATGATATGCTTTTAGTTTACTAGCCGTGGATGTCCCGTAATCACAGACGTGCTCAATTTACCCGTGCCTACATAGAGACGCATGCATTTCAGTTCCGCATCGCTAAAAAAGTGTCCGCGTTGTGCTGTTTGGCATATTGCCCATCTCTTGTGTCATATGTATTCGTCGTACAATAAGCTACAATTTCAGCAGTACCGGCCTTGCTTGGTCACAGGAAGAGCTGGGCTTGACGGTTGACGCAATATCTATCTGAGATCCACGACGAAGCTGCTGCAATCTTCTGGGTCCTGAACCCTGAACCCACCACGAACAGACCACAGGAGTACAGGACACAGTTGGTCACTCTTGAGCGGCCCGGTCTGTCGAGAAGAACGCCGCATGTGCCGCGCGCCCGCGCCATGCCTTGCGGACGTCCGACGTCCGTTAGCAGAAATGCAGCGGCAGCTCGACGACACCCACCGGCGGGACCGGCCGTGTGGTTTGATAGCGCTAGCATAGCTATCCCCAGTTCTTTGACGTGCCACCACCGCTCCCACCGGTCCGCGACCTAACGCCCGCACTCCCGCCCCGCGCGTCCGTCCAAGGCAATCATGGCCAGTGCCTGCCCCTAGCGCGCGCGGCAGATCACCTCATGTCCTCAGCTTCTCCATCGATCGGCCGGCACCACACACCGACTGACAACTATACCTTGCCTCTCGAGACATGCATGTAGGGACGATGATGTAGCTCGGCATACATAGCGCCACACTGGCTGGCACGCACCTCAATGTACGTGCTCTGACGTGCGTCCAAGAGCTAGGTTCCCAAAAGGGAAATACAGTATGTCGCTGTTGTAGTTATCTCTTCGCGTTGCAAAGACCGGACCATCAGAAGTTAGTTGGAACTTCAGCTTTCATGGATAATGGCCGGTGGCCCTACCTACCGGCGGCGGATCCGTCATCCATCTCTTAATCTTCGTCTAATTTTGTTCGTTCTGAACGTATTGAACTGATGATATATATATATATATATATATATATATATATATATATATATATATATATATATATATATATATATATATCGTCTGGTCGTCTCATATCTTTTGTGTGTTGATCGAGTGAATAAAGCAGCGTTGATTGAATGTGTCTGCGATTCAGCTGGCCATCATTATCGCTGTCGGTGGACTCTTGATAATAAGAGGTTGCTGGATTCCGCATTGTCTTTTGGTTCTAGTATTTTCCTAGCTATCGACTTTGTACAATTGTTGATAATAGTACGTACCTAGACCAGCGCAATCTCTGTGGTGCAAGTTGAGAGACTTGGTCACTACTGATCTATATATCTGTATGAGAATATGGCTTGGTCTGTTGCACTGATCACAGACTCACTGGCTCACAGCCGACGAAAACATGGTGCAGGAACAAGTATATTAACAGACTGTATATGTGGGCTATATGCTGAAGTGTTGGAGACAGGGAGTGAGAACGAAGAGAAGTTAGTTGTAAGTTACAGCCAGCTTATACACAGGAACTAAAAAAAAATATATGAGAGGAACAAGTGGATTACAGGTGATATAACTACGGATGAGCTAATAGATTGGCTAAAAGTTTAAATATTGCCAGCAATAGACTTTGCACTTATTACGTTCAGCTTGCAATAATGTTGCAATGTGTTGACAACCAAAATTGTTCAAAGTGCACAACAAACTCTCCGTCATCATGTTTATATGGTCGAGACGATCAAAAAGCATATGTGGATCATCTCATTTGGAGACAGGGTGAAAGAAAGGTTTTAAGGGGATGGTCTAGCAGAAACCAACTAGCCGGTCTTGAAAACGAGTTTTCCAAACTTTTTCAAATAGAAGAAAGGATTACTGCATTGCATTGCGGTTGTTGAGCTCATAAAAAAGTCTTCGGAATCCGAACGAAATAATTATGATTTTTAGATGCATGGCTTTTGCCACGTACTCGAAAAATCAGCTAGGGGGTGTTTGAATTCCCCAGGAAAAATTTTTGCCCTGTCCCATCGAATTTTATCACACATGTATAGAGTTTTAAATATAGTCTAAAAAATAACTAATTACACATATTGCGATAACTTTGCCAGATGAATCTTCTAATCCTAATTAGTCCATAATTTGACAATGTATTACCACATTAAACATTTGCTAATGGTGGATTAATTATACTTAAAAAATTTATCTCATGGTTTCGTGACGAGTTCTGTAATATGTTTTTTATTAGTATTCGAAACCCCCTTTTGACATCCCTTCGATATTGCGATATGACCTAGACAAAACTTTTTCCACACCATCCAAACACGGCCCTAAGCTTGACATGCTAGATTGCATAAAACTTGTATTTTGATGCGTTTTATGAGGGTTTTTAACCTCTTATAGAATAAGATCTCCCCCTTATAAATATATAAGGGACACGGCCAATTGAGGCGTGCCCAACACAAAGAATTGAATCAAAACCAATCTATTTTATCTCTCTTTGCGCTTATCTCTTCCTACCTTTATGCTGTTGTTCATTTCTTGATTCGAGGACTAAGAATACTATCCTAGACTTGTTGGCCGACTTAGGACACATAGGCGATGTCCTTGCTGTGAGATAGTCCCTCCAAGGCGTGAGCTTTGATGATTTCTATACTAGTTATCTAGAAGCTGTTCATGGTCACGAAATAAGCACAATTAGGCCAGTCTCAATGGGGTTTCATGGGGTTTCATGCACATTTAATATACTGCCACATCAGCTTTTTGCATGAAACTAGGAGGAAAGAGAAAGAAAAAAAATTTCATCCCCACGAAACGAGTCGGGCACTGTTTCCAAGCCTCGTGAAACCGGACGAAACTTCGCACTGAGCCGTTCGGCGTTTCATCGGTGAGGAAGGAGAAGCCCGCGAGGAAGAAGCACGGCGGGTTAGTTTCCACCACTGCTAACTCAAATGCGCCGCCGCCTGGCCGCCCGTGCGCATGGGAGGGCTCCGCCCGCCGCCGCTGCTGCGCGAACGGGGGCCGCCTCGCCGACGCGCGCTGTTTGCCGCGGCCGCCCACCACACGCGCTACCTGCGGCTGCTTGCGGAAATCGCGTCCGCCGTGCCCGCCCGCCGCAGCGCTGTCCGCCGCCACGATCGCGGGCCGTGGAGCTCACGCGTCGCCGCCCGGCATGCCCGTGGACTCGTGTCAGCGCCACTCGTCGCGGCAGCCCGCCGTGCACTGCCAGCGGAGCTTCGCGTCCGCGCGGGCCGTGGAGCTTCGCGCGGCTGCCCATCGTGTGCTGCTCGCGGGCTTCGCGTCTGCGCCATCCGCGGCAGTGGCTGACCTCGCAGCGTGGCCCCGCCGCGGCGCTGCCCGCGGAGCTCCGCGCCGTCACGCAGCGCCGCTTCGCGTCCTTGCCGTCGTCTTCCTCGGCCGCGGCCGCCCGGTCGGCGCTGTTCGCCGCATGCTCTGCCGCTAGCTGCTCGCGTCCACGCCATTGTCTTCCTCCGAGCTCCGCTGTCCAGCGCGGTCGTGGGCCGTGGAGCTTGCGCGTGGCCGCCGCGACGCTGTCCGTGGAGCTCGCGTCTGCGCCGTCGTCTTCCAAGCTCGCCTCGACCTGCACGTGGCTGGAAGCTAGCTTGTGGCGGAGCATGTGGCATGGCAGCGCAATGCGCTCTTCCAGAACTGGCAGCTGCCCAGTTGGATGTGATTCAGAGCCTGCTGCGGCCATATGGTAGGATGGGGAAGAAAGATGAGACCGGTGGGCCCCAAAAAAGTTAAAATAACCTATGTAACTGTGCAATAAAACTAACAATGTGAAGGGGACCTATTTCATGTTCTGTTTCATGGTCTTGAAAACTGGGAGGTGAAATTTTGCATTGAGACTGGCCTTAGTTATCCTTTGATGCTTTAGTTGTAAATCACGCTATTCTTCACCACACGTGTGATATCTACAGTCCTAATTAAAGCATTCCTAGGCTTAACCCAAAAAAGCTGGCTAAGCCAGCTCCCAAATCATTAAGCTGGTTTCTACATAATCCCTCTGCCTTAATATTGTTTGTGACCCGTATGATCTAGTGTAATACACGCAGCAGGTAGGGTAGATTAGGGCTAGTGGATCGATAGGAGAGGAGGGAGTAGAGGCGGCGCGCCCGCCCACCGAGGTGGCGCGGATGGCGGCGTCTGCGGCGGGTAGGGCGGTGGCGGCTGGAGGCGGCGTGGCAAGGGCGGGAGGAGAGAGAGAGAGAGTGAGCGGGGAGGAATTGAAATAAAGGACTTTCTCCCGTTACTTCTTAATTGATCGATTACAATCCTCTAGTATTTATAGTCCCAAGTGAACTCTAACAGGAAAGTTCTTATGGAACACGAACATCCTGTTTTTCCTACTCTTAATTTTCTAAATAATAATAATAATTAAAGTAACTAGCGGCAAACATGGCAACGATGGAGGAAGGCGGCCATGTGGGGCCCATGCTACCGGCGCCCCGCAGGCAAAGAAGATGGCGGGGGCCGCTTAGGCGCGGCGGTGGCTGCAGCCCTAGGCGTGGTGGGCCTTGGGCCCAAGCCGTCCACAGGCGTGCGTGTGATAGAACTCCCCCGTTCTCCGATCAACGAGTCCTCGTGCTGAAATCCAGTGGTGTCATTGACATCATCGACCCTCGTGTCGGTGTAGCCCGCTAGTTGTCGCGTTGAGTATATGGCCAACTCCATCTTGTAGAGCGTGCATTCCATGGTGTAGTTGTTGATATTGCTTGGGGGTGTTCTGCGGAGGTCTATCGCCCATGGTGTTATAGTAGGTTGGCAAGCAAAAAAATAGAGGAACCACATATTAGCCTTGCCTGCAGGACTAAAAAGTCCATACCTATTTGTCGGGGGCCAAATAACCGGCCTGTTAGGCCCCCGGCTAAGCAAGGCGAAATGAACCGCCATTAGCGCTCACAACCGGCCCAACGAGGGTTGGATCTTGTGGGCCGTCGTCCCGACGAACCATGAAGGGCCCAATGGGACTACGACAAAGGCCCACAGGCGGACCCAGCGCCCGCCACGACCACGAACGAGGGGCAGGACCCCTAGGGCGCATAGCCCGCCCGACCCCTGCGGGACAGGAGGGCTCCTGGGGTCGTGACACAGGAGGCCATGGTTCGCATGACCCTCTGCGGGCGCCTTTGCCTAGAAGCAACTGAGGCTTGCAACCCACGCATGAACCACGACCCTGTGACCTGTGCGATGGGTCAAACCACGTCCTCCCCGCCTGTGTCCCGTGCAGGGCATGGGCAGGGAGCATCTTGACCACACTGTATGTCAGTGCAGGGCGTGGACGCGAGTACTCGACGGCACTGTTAGTCAGAGCAGGGCGTGGCCCGGCGTTTGACCGCACTGTTAGCCAAGAGCAGGGTGTGGCTCGGCGTCTAATCACTTTAATGGTTTGACAGTCTGGACAGCCCGTCCGTCACGACCCACTCCCGTGCCGTAAGACACCATTAAGTCCGAGTCAATACAATAAGTGCTCTAATCAACTGTTCAGCCTCTCTGTCCACTGTGAAGACATCGGCGGACACTCCGGCGATACGACCATACCGGCGATCACTTCAGATCGGCACATGCGACACAAGGAGGAAGGACGCCCCGATCCTAGGAAGGCAGACGAGCCATTCCACCATTGTCTTTCTTCTTTTTCTTTCTTTACACAGCATGCCCATACTCCTTCTACAGAAACGTGTAAGGCCACCCCCTCCCTTCATCTATGAAAGAGAGGGCGAGCCACTCTACAAAAAAGGCCACCTAGACCACCGAAATCCAACACACGCATCACCACACACGCCATGATATTTGCACCACGCTCAATCAGAGACTTGGGAGCCCCTCACTCTCTCAAACCATTTTGTAACCCCTACTACGAACTGCCGCTAAGTAATACAACTCCTTCGAACTGGACATAGGGCCTCTCACCCGAACCAGTATACCTTCTCGTGTCCTCTTAGCGAACCATCCGGGTATAAACGCGCATCTATAAATCTACTAGTTGGTGCTTCCATGAAGCACCGACAGTTGGCGCGACAGGTAGGGGCCTTGGCGCGGCGTTTAGTCTCCAAACCCAAGTTACGGATGGCCAATTCCCATAGCCTCTGACTCCCTCCGGGCACCTATGTCCGGTTCGGGAACCTCGACTTCATCAGCATCGGGGTGGATTACGACATGGTACTCCTACCCCCCAACACCAACGTCGACGCCATCTCCACGTCATTCACCGACCTGCGCCTCTACATCGATGGATCGGCCCGATTCGACAACCCCAATCACATCAGTCAGCTCGCCCGACGCGATGCGGGAGGAAGAACCGCCGCGAGGACGGGATGCCCATCGTCGACGACCGCGGCCGAGGTAAAAGCCCCGACATCTCTCCAACACGCCCGCGCCCGGCGTCACGGCAACCACCTCGGCCCCACTCAAGGAACAACGACGACGATCGACTGGGCGACATCAACGACGACCCGACGGACAAATGGCGAGCTCGAGATCCGGGGCGCTTCACCACTTCCTCGGCCTCTGCGACTACCTCCTCAACGACTACGGCGGCGGCGGCGATGGCGACGGCTATGAACTCACGGCCATAATCTCGGCCCGCGATCGGTAGTCCGACGAACCCACTCCTTAGCTAAATTCTCATGCACGTTACGATTATCCCGATTTACTCGCCTTATGTAACATTTAATTCCTGTTTTAATTCTGTACTACGGGTCTGTACTTAATTACGAAATCAAAACCTTGTATAACAAGGTCCAAAAAAAAAAAAAGTTCACGCGGGCACGCCTGAAAAGATCATGGCCGCCCCGCACCGCCCAGTGAGGGCGACCCAAGAAAGAAGTCCGCCCGTGGCCTAATTTCCCGAGCACACGGCGTGATTAGGGATTTCTCGGCCGTGTTCGAGTCCAAGGTTGATTTTTGATTCAGAAATTTTTTGCGGAAAAGGCATCGAGCCCACGAGCCTAGGGATGGCTCGGGAAAAAGTACGAATCAACTACCTAGATTTATGAGGTTGGTCACGCCATGCGCCGCAAAGGCCGGGAACCCGGGCCTCACTCGAATCACCCGTTAGTAACTCGCCGGGACACCTGGCGCCGACCCAACCGAAGGGAAAGCGTGGCGTTGTCCACCTCCTCCGACCCCACTAAAGGGTCGCGTGGGGAAAAAGACTCGACCCCCACCAGGCCCACGTATTTGCGAGGGGCGCCGGGGCTCGAGGGCAGAAATGTCTAAAATAATTAATCCGAAAAAAAACCTCGGGGGCGAACACGGGCGACCACCCCCACGCCCCTCGGGAAACGTGCGCACGACTACGGCCCCAAAACGAATGAACTAACGCGATCCCCAAGTTTGCGGGGGATCGCCCTCCCAACGCCCGTTCCACGCTTACTTATTCTCTTGCGGTCATTTTGTGACTATTTTCCAAATTACTTTGATCATGAAGCTCAAAACACATAAACGAATGCACAAAAGATAGTGCGAACTAACAAACAATTTCATTTATTTTCCCCTTCTTCTGCATTACATGATTTTTTTTACTGAGTAAGGGGGGGGGGGCGAGGTCGGCTGCCCTAGGCCTCTGACTCCCCGGCCGGGATCTCGGTCCACCGGGGAGAGCTCAACCGCGACCCCGCCGCCTCCTCGTGCACGAGGCGGCATGAGGGGCATAGTTCTCCGAGCCTCGCCGGCGGGGGAAGCCGGCGACGTCGGTAAGATCCATCCTGGTATGCGCCTCCACCATCGCCCGGCCCGGCGGCCGCGTCCCGGCGGACCGTGCGCACCACCCGAGGCGTTGATGCAGACCTAGGTCATCTCGAGGCGCTTCGAACGCCCGGCTTGTCGGCGGGGGGCTGGGCGAGGTCGGCGACCGCCGTCCCGGCGGCCGCTAGAGCTCCATCTCCACCAGCGACTCTGTGGGGCGCAAAGAAAACGTCAGGCCGAAAAGGAGTCGGGGACGCCAAACAGAATAACAGAAACCCTTACCGGCGTAATGGCGGTCCGCCTCCTCTCGCTGGAGGCGGATGGTGCGGTTCTCCTGCTCGAGATCCTCGACCACCACCTGTAGGTTGGCGAAGCGCTCGAGGACCTCCTCGAGAGAGAGTGGGGGAAGCGGGCCCCCCGCCGCCACTGGAGGGGGAACGGACGGCCCCGCCGCCGCCGGAGGAGGAGGGGGCGTAGCCCACTGGAAGAGATGGCGGTGCAGAGCACGCCGGCCCCCGGCGCCCCCTTGGCCGCGCACGTTGCGGGCGCGCAGCGCCACGACTCCTCGGAGCGTGCCCTCCTCGCTGGTACGGCCCTCTCCATGGCAGCAGCAGTAGATGGGAAGCAAAGAGCAAGGAGAAGGCAGGAGAGTAGAGGTGCGACACCAAGAAGGCGGAGTGGCGAGAAGGCAGAAGCAGGGACGGGGAGAGGTCGAGCACCATGGCCCCTTTTATAGGGGGCGTGGAGACCCCAAGGGTCGCTGCGACTGAGCGGTGGGAAGACCCCTCGCCTTCCCGCCCGACGCCCCATCCACCCGCCACTTACCGCATTAATTCCAACACTGGGCTCGAAGCCACAGCGCCGTGCACACGCCTCCCCCAGATAAGTTCGGGTGCGGGCCCCGAAGCCCGCCTGACCGATGCATCCTGTTAGCTGCGCGCCGGTTCAGTGGCATTATCATTGCGGGGGGCGAACCGTCCAGCAACGCGCCCGAAACCGACGCGCACCACTACCTTGAAACGAACGCTTCAGTCTCTGTGGACGTGGCCCACGTTCCTAGAGACTCGGGGGACTACACCCGGCGGGTGCGCCGCACGCACCCACCGGAGAAGTCGAACGACCTCTCGACGGCAAGTCCCTGCAGACGTGGATCCACACCTGCAAGGATTCGGAGGCTACAATCGGGGGCCAAACAACTGGCCTGTTAGGCCCTCGGCTAAGCAAGGCGAAATGAACCGCCATTAGAGCTCACAACCGGCCCAATGAGGGTTGGATCTTGAGGGCCATCATCCCGACAAACCGTGAAGGGCCCAACGGGACTACGACTAAGGCCCACAGGCAGACCGCATCACGCAGCCCTAAACGAGGGCACGACCCCCAGGGCGCGCAGCCCGCATGACCCCTACTACGAACTGCCACTCTACAAAAAAGGGAGGGCGAGCCACTCTACAAAAAAGGCCACTTAGACCACCAAAATCCATCACACGCATCACCACACATGCCACGACATTGGCACCACGCTCAATCAGAGACTTGGGAGCCCCTCCCTCTCTCGAACCGTTTGTAACGCCTACTACGAACTGCCGCTAAGTAGCACAACTCCTTCGAACTGGACGTAGGGCCTCTCGCCTGAACCAGTATACCTTCCCGTGTCCTCTTAGCGAACCATCCGGGCATAAATGTGCATCTATAAATCTACTAGTTGGTGCTTTCACGAAACACCGACACTATTCCTATGATCAGCCACGGCTTGTTGTGTCCTGACGAAGAGCTCCACTTAAATATTGTTGGTTCCAGCCAAGCGTGCACAAGGTGCTATCATGGCAGTGGCGGATCCAACAACTTGTTCGTCACCTCCATCACGAAGAAGTTCCATATTGGTTGCTTCAACCTTATCTGTCCGTGCATACCCAAAATGATATCGATGTCATTGTCATAGACGCTATGAAGCCGATCGCCTTTGTGTGGCTGGGTGAAGTTTATGATGTTGCAATCCCCAACTTGCTCCATGTCCGTTGCCAGTTTGGTAATCATCAGGAGCATGTGTGAGACTTGTGATATATTTAAATCAAAGATTGCATACCCGAGAAATCTGTTGTGGCGTTCATCTAGTTAAGTGCTAGAACTTCTGTTGTAGCCGTAATTTCCTGTGTTCCCTATTTTGTTGTTTATAATGGCCTAAATATCAAGAGCTGGGTATGGAGTAGCAACTGTAATTACCGTGGAATGCTTAAGGGCGGTGCCTTCACTCAATGGTTTGAGGCTCCTTATGCGTGCTAGCTTAACTGCCAGCAAACTGGCAGTAGCATTCTCCTCAATGTGCTTGTTTCCTATGGTTGTTGCCAATATCATCCTTGCTATCTGGGTTGTCCTCTTCCTTCTATGGGTGATGTAGTATATCCACTATCCTAAACAGATCTCCAGCGCTGGTGATGAGCAGGTAATTCGGCTCAGTCTCACTGCTAATATTGATTTTACATATTGCTGGCCAATTGAGTGGTGTCAGTGGTACCTTTGCAAATGATGTGTGGAATTTAGTATCCCTGAACGCTTGATTCACCAATGGCCATAAAACCAGCTATTGAGGAAAGTTGTTGTCTAGGTGTTCATTCCGGTGTCCGCTGTTGCGGCCATCAATGGTGTCTGCCATGTTGTTATTGACAACAGCTCCTTGCTTGACTGTGAACAATCCATCCATAGCATCCTTCGGTACCAGACCTGTATTGGGGGTGGCGATCGGTAGCTTCATGTCGCTGACAGCGGTGCCCTTGGGGGCCTGCTGATCCGTGGTGCTCACACTGTCAGTGGAGCCTTGCTGAACTTTGATGGTTGTGTTGTTGTTTATGTCCTCCTTATCCAATCTAGATTGGATTTTGGTGATGACATTGCTCCTGGTGATCACAGACAAATTGGTGTTGACGACCGTTGCCTTGGCACTGAAGGCAACTATGGCCGTGAGGGCACGCTTCTCCAAGACACCAAGCAAGGTGAGAGTGGTGCCGTCCTGCTGAGTGTCGATGGTGACGGGTTCCTCCATCATGGTGTTGATAAACAATTTGTCGGCGATGATTTCAACTTGCTATTTTTCCACAACAAGATTGTTGTCAATGGCGGCGTCCAGATCTGATCTAGCTCGGGCCATGGTGACGACGGTGTTGCTGATGATCGGTGCTGGAGCATCGATGATCATCGTTGGGGTGATGATGGTAGGGGCGCCCATGGGGGCACGCCCTAGGTCCATGGCACAGCTCCTGGTGTCAATGTTGGCGGTGCTCTTCGTGTTTGCGGACAATGTCACTAGTGTCATCGGTGTCATCGGGGGCAGAGCCATAGGCGCCGGTGGCGCCTTGCTCTTCTCTAGCAAGGCGAGGAAGCGTTGCTCCTACACGTGAGCAAGGGATTTAGCAGATCCGTTCGAACTTATCTCTAGGATGTCGATGGCGTCCTCGATCTTGGCCGGCAGGAGCTCCTCCTTCCCACGGGTGGGTTCCGTAGGCATCTTATCTGCAGTCATGACGTTGGTGAAGTTGTTGATGCGCATGGAGACCTCGGCGATCTTGGTGCCGATGTCATCAAAATTCACGGTGATGTTCTTGGTGAGGTCGTCGAAAAGCTTCTCGAAGTCAACAATGGCCGTTATAGATTCAATCTATGGATCATTCTGGTCGTCTGATACCAGTTGTAATACACGCAGTGGGTAGGATGGATTGGGGCAAGTGGTTTGGGAGGAGAGGAGGGAGGAGGAGGGGAGCCGCATGCAACAGCGGTGTCTTGGCAGGGCGGCGGCATACCGGGGGCGCGCGGCTAGGGGCGTAAGAGAGAGAGCGTGAGCGCGAAAGACATTGGAATAAAGGACTTTCGCCAAATTACTTCTTAATTGATCTGATTACAATCCTTAGTATTTATAGTCCAAGTGGACTCTAATGGAAAAGACCTTATCGAACACGAACTTTCCCTTTTTCTACTCTTAATTTCCTAAATAATAATAATAATTAAGGTAACTCGCAGCGAAGATAGCAACGATGGCGGAAGGCGGCCACGTGGGACCCACGCCACTCGGCGCACCGCCGCAGGCGGCAGCCGCAGCCCTAGGCATTATGGGCCTTGGGCCCAAGCCATCACATGCGTGCGTGTGACATCTAGCACTTGTGGTTTGTGATGATCAGTGTGTTTTGCATCAACACAATGCTAGATGTACCAACTGTGTACGACAAGTTAGGATGAAAAACGGTCGGAAACGGTAAAAACGGACTTCTGAAATAGAAAAACGAAAATCGGTTAGTTCGGTATGTTTCTATATTTTAGCAATTAAAGAGTACAAAAAATAGTTGAAAATAGTTGTGAAACCAAATAAAACTGACAATTTTTAATGTTCGAAAACGGAACCATAATATAGAAAACGAAAACGGTCGGTTCGGGATATTTCCGTTCCGCTTTCATCCGACAAGAGTAGCTGCTAGCATGATGCATGCCTACGCACAACTTGTATTATTGAACGCTGCTTGGATGGTCATAATTCCTCCCCGGCCTACGTACTTACATTAGCTAGCGTAGCTTTCGTCGCTCCTAATAACGTATACAGTAGTGACGTATGTTGGCCGGCGTAGACTAATCAGAGGGTCAGCCAGCACGAATTTTAGGGCAGGGTCGAGCTTGCAAAGTGCGTTCCGGCCGGAGAGAGACGTTTGTGCGCCGGTGCGCCCTCCCTGCGCGACACGTTTTTTGCTTGCGAGATGCAAAAAGGAACAAAAGTCTCTCGCCGTGTGGTACGTATCAGACTAGCCGGAGAGAGCACTGACGACGGCAGAGCCAGCTAGCCGGCACTTTGGCTCCTGTGGGCGGAGCCACCCATATCTTGAATTGTGACCTCAGATGCAATGACGGCCAACTGAATTCATAAAAAAAAGAATTATATGCTTGACTTTAATTTCACCAACTTATCACGCTCGATCTGCTCGCAGTGTCGTGAAAGATGCCCGGCCTATATACCTTCTTCGCTGGGTAGTGTAAAATGATCACGTACGTAGTGTATATAGGCAACAAATAATTAAGATCCTTTTTCCAAATACTGGAATAAATCTTTACAAGTAATGCTCTGCCAGTGCGTACCCTTTTTAATTGAATCAAAAGGTACTGATTTCTTAGACTAGTATTTGGAATGATTTGATTTGATTTTTAATCAAAGAAGAGGTTCACAATTGCAGCTTGCGGAACATAGTTCAAACATGAGTTTAATGTCTTGATTGTCAATATATAGGGCAAAGAAAACTACTACTTGCGCAATAACCCTAAGAATTTTCTTCGTTTCCCGAGATACACAAAAACTAGTTAGGAATGCATGCGCTTGTTATTCTCATTGCTCTGATCCTGCTTTTGTTAGGTTGGCCTTTGGGCTCTACGAAAGACATGGGATAACCGGATACAGACAAGAGCCAGCTACCGTGCACTGTTCTTCCAGCAATGAGTCACTCAGTTGTTGGCAGTTGGCACAGCGTACGCACGCTCACCGAGTCTGATCTCTCGAGAACATGCACGGTAGACCAGCGCAGCTAGCATCCAATTTGTTGGTCTCGATAGACGGCCTTGTTGTGCTCGCAGTCGCGCGCAGCGACAAGCTAAAGAAATATCAAGGATATATTTAGTGCATCTGCAGTCGGCACACACAGAAGATCGATTTGTCCTAACAAAAAAGTAACTTTTGCCAAAGATTCAAATTTGTCTTAGCCTTCAAAAATCAAAAAGTTACCTGGAAGGGAAACGACGATTCTCGCAAAGTATACTATGGTGTGTATAGCTTGCTACTAGCCCTGATGTGATGAGCTGGTCTTCCTTCAATTCTTATTATCGCTATGACTGTGAATAATTGACAACAGTGATCACTGATAAGAGATATTTTAGAACTTCGAAACAAATTGTATATATATATATATATATATATATATATATATATATATATATATATATATATATATATATATATATATATATATATATATATATATATATATATCATCCATAATTACCATGTAGTATTACAATATTACGTAGCTTCAGTAATATTGTTGATGAAATAGGGGAACAAGAAATGCAAAAATTAATTATGTATGACAAAGTATATTATTAGTATCTCTACTTTTCTGCTTATACTAACCTAAAAAAAATCCTTTTGTTTTGGGCTTTTAGCATGTTGCAGCAATGTCACAAATGCGTGTAGAAGCAAAAAAAAAAAATGCATTCACTTTCTATTGTCTAATAGGTAGATCAACCATTTTTAAAAACAACAAATATCCACAGGTAAAATTAAATTCTACTAGTAGGTAACGGTGTACTAGATATATACATGATGACTAGATTACAACTAAATTGATATGATGAATCCACGTACGCGTGAGACCTCCAAACATAATAAGCGCAATGTATCTACCAAATCACTGAATAACTGTATGGATCACACGCAATAAAGCGTATGCTGATTTATTCACGCCTAGCTAACTCCAGTTGCCAACGGATTCGTTCGTCGGATTAACAAAAATCGAAGTCACGCTCAAGAAAATGACCACAGATGACCATGAAGTATGGACAGAATGCAATAGCAAACCGAATAATTCTATCTCACAAAAAGCAAAAGATAAAGAAAAAGAGCTCTCATCGTCGAGGAGAACACATCACGCACCGCTCTCCCAAGTGTCAACAAAGTGACAAGCACTAGTTCTTACTCCCCTGGTCCTCGTTTCACACGCATCCTACGCGTCCAGGGTCCAAACTCTACGTGCGCTAGCCTTTGGCTGTTTTAGACCATGCAGGGACACAATGAGCTGCCGAGCCATGCCATGCACGGATGCACCCCTATAAATACACCGGCTGGCTTCAGTTCAATCCACCACACAACCAACCACACTTGCACAGAGAGCTAGCTCGCTAGCAGCCAAGATGGCGACCAAGCATCTAGCGCTTGCCATCCTCGTCCTCCTTAGCATAGGCATGGTGGCCACAGCTGCTGCTGGAAGCCGCAAACTGGGTTATGGCCCTGGGGGAGGAGGTGGTGGCGGTGGCAGCGGTGGTGTTGGAGGTGGTGGCTATGGGGGATCAGGCTATGGGTCCGGATCAGGGTACGGTGAGGGTGGTGTCAGTGGAGGTGCTGCTGGTGGGTATGGACACGGTGGTGGAGGAGGAGGTGGTGGTGGCCAGGGTGGAGGAGCTGGTGGCTCTGGGTATGGGTCCGGGCAGGGGTCTGGCTACGGAGCTGGCAGTGGTGGTGCTGGTGGATATGGGAGTGGCGGAGGTGGTGGAGGTGGTGGTGGCCAAGGTGGTGGTTCTGGCTATGGCCATGGAGGTGGTGAAGGCTACGGCTCTGGCTCTGGCTATGGCGGTGGTGGTGCTACTGCTAGCGGAGGCGGTGGTGGTGGCGGACATGGTGGAGGCGGCGGTGGCGGCCAAGGTGGGTCTGGCTATGGCTCCGGCTCAGGGTATGGATCAGGTGAAGGATATGGACAAGGCGGTGCTTATGGAGGAGGCTATGGAAGCGGTGGTGGCGGTGGAGGTGGCGGTGGTCAAGGTGGTGGCTCTGGTTATGGATCTGGATCTGGATCCGGCTCCGGTTATGGAGGTGGCAGCGGCAACGGACACTATTAGGCTCCTTTTCAGAGCTAACTACATAAGTATATAGTTGTTACAAGTATGTCACCAATCATGAGTTTGTCTTACTTGAAGGTGTGTTCATCATCATGTATAACATTACAAGGCTTGTATCACCTATGACCTGCTTGCCGCTTTACATTGTTGGCAACACCTAAATGATAAATAAAAACCATATCTATGGAATTATAGTATGAACACTTAAGAGATAGATAAGCCATGTGTGATGTGGCTTTTGTGTAATAAAGTGCGATGCCGATGTAGAAGTTAAGCAATATGCACGGTTTACGTGCATGCACGCCAATCTCTCTGGCAGTCTCATATTCGACTGTCCAAATGGTGACTGAAGCAGAGCTTCCATTGACCACATGTATACAAACCTTATTCTCGGTAGAGCAGCATTTCAGGCACGTATAGCTCAAACATTGTTTTTTCATGTACATCAATCTATAGCTCAAACATTGTTTTTTCATGTACATCTGCAACACATATAGAATGAAATATTAGTACGGGAGATAGCCAAATGCTTAGAAACATACCGTATGCTGAACCCAATAGAACGGTTATTTACACTATGCAACATCACTAGTTAATGCCATGATTACTCACAGCATTGCAGTACACTACTCAGGTATTTTTTTTTTTACATTTACTAGAACTGATATCCATATGTCACGTATATATTTTTGGACTTCCAGACATCAGTAACAATAGTACCTTCCATACACAGTGAAACATAAACCTATTTTTTAACATAATTTAGTCTCACATAAATCTGTAGGAACAAAATAGCAGCTAGTAATAAAGCTATCCGCACTCATCATTCTTTATATATCCTAGTCAATAAGATTCTCTCCTCTATACATGTTTCTTCCACACCCATCATCCTTTATATCTCATACTTTATATCAACTACCAACAAATACCCCCCACTTATCATCATCTATAAATTTTATTCAAATATATCCATGTGAGATCTTGTTTTGAAGAATTTATTGAAACAAATTTAATGGTGCAATCGGAATTCAATTTGGTTTTTTGGTTTGTGAGTTATAACATTTTTTTTTCTCTTGTAAAGAGTGGAGCCCCCAATAAGATTCCTTCCGTACTTGCTCTGCGTCTTGGGTGGTGGGCTGCCAGCCGGTAGCTCTGCTTAGCGGACGCACGCTACTCCGCTGGCAATAGCGGATGGATGGCTGCTCCGGATCGAATACCGTATGACGCTGCGATGTTTTCTGTCCGATAAAACATTTACTGTATGGATTTAGAGTAGCCGCTGTGGACAGGCTAAGCACTGAGGTGGATGCATCATTCACACCTTATGACAACAGACGCAATAATGCTCCTGTCATTGTTCTGAAGCCCAAACATAATCTGCACAGTTAAGGAGTCTGTGGCTATCAGGTAATCAGCATTAAACAAAGATAACTCAAACAAAAAATGTTGCTGGGTGATACTGAACTCTTGAACACGACCTTACATCCACAAATTTCTACTCCAGGGGAAGTAGCATGTGGAACTTGTTATATCCTAATGGCATGCGTGTATGGAAGTTGTGTGTATGCTGACATAAAAAAAATACACATGTAGTGATCAGAGGATTGAGTTGATTGATTATTTATACGTGAAGTCATTGGTGCACCGGAACAATGGTAGAGAAATGTTTTTTCTTTTCTTTATATCTTTGGTGGTGAATAATGTGTCCCATACAATCTTCCTGTTAATCATAACACACTCGGCAAGTGCCGTTGGTAGATAACCAATTACATACAAAGTTATATATGGATTTAGAATAGTTATGACAATGTTATTTTTGTTTACCCAAAAATGAAAAAAGATAATATCATGCTATATCTTTTATTAAAATTCCAATGCCGTGTGCAAATGATGCCTTTTCGGAAAAAAGCCTTTAGCTATTAGTGAGTCGATGACATAAAGATAATACTGACACAAGATAATACTCTATACTTCTCTTATATATACTGGAAATATTCAGTTGATCACAAAATGCAAGTTGAAAAATTGACCGAGGGTTCTTGTATATATAGCTATGCTAAGAGTAGAGATGGCAACAAATAAACCACTGTAACACAACCCACCTTACCGACATTTTTTAAAGTGGGCAAAAGGTACCTTTCCAGACATATAACGTCCCACCAAACGTTTTTCTGACAGTTTACAAACAGTCGCATTAGAAGCAGTTGGTGAAAGTTCTGCCAATAGTTACAATGCAGCCAAATGGTATACCTACGCCAAAACTTGTAGGGGAGAAAATTCCAAAGTTAGAACTACCGGACATGTCCGCTATGAGCGAGCACCTTTTGGAAAATTTCGTTTTTAAGACTAAAAACGTGACCAAATTAACTTGGATTGACTTAAAACTTTGTAGAGAGGTTCTTCACGGAGTTGGTAAGATCACTAGTATAGTATTTTTATTTGTGGCTGTTGAGAGTGATTAACCGTGGTGGTTTTTTCAACCACCACCAAGCAAAGGTCACGGTAAATCACTGATTAACTATGGCGGTTGGACCAACCGCCCACAGCTAATCAATCGAACCCACAATTTCATGCTCAACACTTTGAAGTCCTACCTGCACCACTTAGTCATTCATGTCCATGTATAATATGCCTTTTTATATCAATATTTTCTAATCTTATATTAGATATTTAAGGTACTAAATGAACTCAAATAAAAAAACATTCAACTACAAAGTTTTAAATCTTCTTAAGTACTACAACTTTAGCATAGAATATATCTCCAATGGAGATAGTTTGAAAAAAATCAAAAAATTTGAGTTTTAAAACATGTGAACTTCAATCACATATTTAAGACTCTAAAATACTTTAAATAAAAATTTTATCAATATCAAAGATGTAGCTCATATCGTCCACCAGCATTTTAGTAATAACTATGTGAACATTTAGGATCTTTTAAGAAATCAAAAATTTAAATTTCAAAATCTATAACTTTCAAACACATATTTGGAACTCTAAACATCTTTGAATTAAAAACTTTACAACTACAAAGTTGTAGATTCTATTGTTTTGATAATTTTAAATTTTAAATTTCAAAATCCGCACACTTATAACATTTTAGTTGGGTCCCTAAATAGTTTCAATTAAAAAAACATATTAACTACAAAGTTGTAGATCTTGTCGATAGCTACAATTTTCATATAAAGTTTGTCTATATCCAATTTTATATGAAAAATTATGAATTATTTTCTGTTTGCAGCCATTAACTGTGGCAGTTGCCTTAAAAGCAACCACTACGGTTAATGCATGATTTACCGTGGTGGTTGCGTTAAGGTGACCACTACGGTTAATCGATTTACCGTGGTGATTATTATTGACCGCCACGGTAAATAAAAAACACCCACCAAGGTAAATATAGGTATTTCGGTGGCGCTTAGATCTTATGGCCGTCACGGTTAATAAAATAGCACCGTCTCACAAAATCATTTCTTACTGGTGGATATCCTAAAGGGATCATGGCTTGCATCAAACTCAAACTCTGAAAATCAAAGAAAATTGGTGCAAAAACAAGTTTTCCCCTAAAAACCGAAATTAGCCTCAAGTTAGAGTTCAACCTGCTAATGCGATGGGGAAACGTGTCTTTTAGGATTGGTTACGATATGGGGTGTGTGTGGATGTGTGGGAGCGGGTTTTATTTGCCCGTGGGTCAGGGGCGTGTTGGCGTTAAAGGTGGGTTGGGGTGGGTGAGGGGAAAGGAGTGGCGACATCACAAAGTCCCCAGAAGGGAGGCGACTCACTTGCGCCATTCATGTCGCTGTGAGCCCGCCGCCGCCACAGCTTCTGTGTGGGCTTCTTCTGCGGTGGTGGCAGATCTAGGTTCTTCTCCTGTAGATCCCCTTCCTCGGCTCCTCATTGCATCGTCTCCTTCCCCATTCTCTTTCCCTTCTTGATTCAAGTGTGGCACTGCGGCGCGGCCAAGCTAGGCGGCGACTGGGACATCAAGCTCGACGACTGGTACTGCTAATGCTGTAGCGTCAACAAGTACACCTCCTGCGCACCTGCATCAAGTGCGGCACCGCAAAGAATGAGTCGTTGGCCGCCGTCGTGCAGGGCCAGAGGTACACCGCCGCCAACCAGGCCAGAATGAAGCCCAACGACTGGATCTGCCTAAGGTGAGACCGTTATGCATGATTATCTTGCTGATTAGTATGATCTGTGTTGGTGTCAGTGTTGCATTGCTCAGTCAGAATAATAGAATGCAACATATTTGCATGCATAATACATGCAGGAGTCTTTATTAATTAGGAGTTCAAATTTCTTGTTGCATTGGTCAAATTCTTAGTGACAACACAAGTTCGATAACACCACAAAAACTTGGAGCTTCTTTGCTGCAAAGATTGGCTTTATATGGACTAATGAAGGTATTACTCGTCTTTTTTGTGCTGCAAGTGCATTCTTCGATTGCTGTTGTTCTTTTTTTCTAATATGTGCAGATTAATAATCCTTGTCTTTTTTGCTTATATGTTCTCATTTTGCTTTGTGTAGGGTTTTAGCTGGGTAGATATGTTGATCAGCTAATCTTTGTTGACCTTTGTTTTTAACAAAACCACACTGAATTTTGAATCGAACCATACTACTACTCTACATAATAATTTAAAATAACAAAAGCAAACTGTCTATTAGCGAGTTAATGTACTGATCTTATCTGTTCTGATATGACAAGTGCTTTCTCTAATTGTACAAATTAAGCTTTCATAAAAAAAATTAGTCTAGTGCTCTTTAACATACTAATTAAGTTGTTATCTTCTCAATTTTTTGTTCAACGTGTATTGTTGACAATGATAATCCTTTTAGGTCTTCAAAAGAAGTGGATGTCATGGATTCTTGCTTCAAGGGTCAAATATTGTTCTAGATGCAAGTTTGGCTAGAGTAGCTATTACATTGTGGCGGGTTCAACCTAGAGCCAAGGGATGGGTTGAGGTAGGTTTATTATTTAAATATTTGTGTAGGGTCGGAGCGGGTGAAGAGTCCGGTCAAAATTGGTTGGGGTGAGTGTGTCCCCGTTAGCAGGTTGAGTTGGAGTCGAATCTACTCAAACCACTTGGTGGGATTAATTCTTGAGAATCCTTGCATGTTTTGGTCCAACTCAAAAGACCTCTAAAGCTTAGATTCAAGGGAATCACCAAAATCAAGAGGGAATCACCAAAATCAAGAGAAGAGGGAAAACCAAGAGAAGAACACCAAAATTAAATCAAAAGAGCTCAAACTCAGTTTTGAATCCCATAGAAAAACGTGAGGTAAAGGCCTCTTAGATGAGGAGTACACAAATAAACTTTATCTACAACATCTGTGAATCACTACAGTAGTTTAGAAGAAGAGAAACCCTAGTAAGGATGAAAGAAATGACTGACTGTAGACATGATTTGCTTGGGGGCAGCCCTCTCTAATTTATAGACTCCATTACATAGCCTCAAACTAGGATTTGTTCATTTGACGGCCACGCACCCTTCACCGCCTTGCTTCACCTCGACGCAAGCTTCGTGATGCTGCCACGTGCCGCCCCGTTCCTCCTCGGAACCCCACCAGGGTTTTGTGCTCCAACCCCGAAGACCGTCCATCGATAGTTTTAAGGCTAAAACTACCAAACCGCCCGTGAGTAGCATACTCCATACACGCCCTCCGCAATTCAACTTGTGCCACCACTGTCCCCGACCGCTATTGACACTTTTTAACCGAAAATAGATATAAAACCTATTCTCAGCAACGGTGCCAGAAATGCTGATGATCATATCATAGCATCGCCACTAAAGCGCTGAGTTGTCATCCCCAGCTATGACATCAGGAGTGTGGTATTAAATCATGCCACCATTTAGAATATAGAAATAGTATCCATAAGCATACAGATCAAATACCATTGTAGCATTTTATCTAAAGTACTACCAGGTTGTCATTTATATTTTTCCCATAGGAAGGTCTACGGGGTATATGTGTAGGATATCTGAATAACCTACAGTGTAATGAATAGGCATAACCATGTCCTCGCTACTCAATGCAGGGGTAAGTCACAAGATAAATCATAAAGATGAGTATAAATCATCAGCGTAAACAGATAGAGACTCCTAGCTATATCATTAGGGTTACTAGTAGAACATCAAGAGATATTCCTAAGTTATTCCTAGCTACATGCCAATGCATATTATGGTTAGTGTAATTACACCTAGTAGTCATCGCTAAAGTTAGCATTATATCTATTTATAGTGGACATACTAGGGAAGTTTGAGAACATAGCATGCCCTTCCTTCATATACAAATCCTACTGTGCCTATAAACGGGGGTTGGATTACATAGGACTCAATGGGGTCGTCACACCACGATATACCAAACCCGGCCTATAGGGTGCATTCGCAGGTAAACAACGTATAAGCACCATGCTTACACAATATTGACCACTCACCCAACTATCAATTAGATGAGAACTATATGAGCCTATGAATAAGTATAATGTTGTCGGGTACCAAAATTAGGGCCCTCCAAACAATCAGGCCCAACAAACGCAAAACTAGGCCACACGGTAACAAAACACGGCCTACCAAGGCCCAAAGACACCGCTCACCATCCCGTCCGAGCCTCCCCCGCCGAGGCCTCGGACGGGGCGCCGACATTCCGTCCCCGTCCCGAGCCCCCCCCGCTAAGGCCTCGGGACGGGCGCTTAATCTTTCCGCCTCGCCCGAGCCCTCCCCGCTGAGGCCTCGGACGGGCGCTAATGCTCTGTCTCACCCGATCCCTCACACAGACGCCTTGGACGAGCTCCCACTTTCCGTCCCTCTCGAGCCCCCGTGCCTAGGCCTCGGACGGGGCGCGCCGCACTTCCTGGTCAAACTCGGCCTCTGACTTAATGTATATTTGCCGCCCGCCTTCCCATAGTTCCTGTCAGAGCTGACGATATCCCTTGGCAGAGGATAAGAGCCGTCCTGTCACAACCCTCACCCGCGCTCATGATTACGTTATCCTCCATAGTGGAGGTCAGGCCTGCCACTGTGGGGCACTACGTAAGCCTAACCCTGCTGCCAGGTCAAGTCGCTGATGCTTCAAGGCGGTGGCCGCTACGCTAGGGGCCGTCATCCAGTGTCATCCTCCGTACGGGAGTCAGGTCGGCTGGGACGCTGGTCAAACAACAGTCCCTCCTAGGTTTTCTGAGCCTGGGATGGGCAGTGATTGCCCCGATGATGGCTCTCTCCTGTGCCAACTGTCCCACGTACGGCAGCAGGCTCCGAGGCCGTCCGAGCCCTGGAACTGGAGTAAGTCAAAGCTACGGCACGCTACGGGGGTCAGATACGTCTCCCCTGGCCTCTCCATCAACTTCTACAGGGACAGTTGTCCTCTCCGTCGTCAGGATAAGGGGACGTGACTACTCACGGCAGCGACCAGGCTCTACAGTGCCGGCGCCCACTCCGGGACCTCGGCATAAGAAAGGCGGCGGGTTCCGAGACCTCAGATCAGGGAGGAGAGGCACACACGACCTCTTCCATGTACACGGGCATACTTTGTAAACCCTACCCTCCCCTTGCGGCTATAAAAGGGGAGGACCGGGCCCCCTCCTGGAAGGAGACACACAGGCAACCTTGAGCACTTGTACACGAGCACGATATTGGCACTTGCCTCAAACACTCACGAGACCTGGGACTAGCTTCCTCTCTCCACTCGCTTGTACACTCTACCCACAAGCACTCAGGTGCAGGATAATACAAGCCTCCCTTGTGTCCTTTTTGCACACCTTCCGGGGTTGGGAACACGCACCACAAATTTACTCGTTGGTGCTAGGACCGCCAGTTTTAGCACCGCCAGTTGGCGCACACCAGGTACGGGACTGTGCGTGTTTTCGCTCCTCTTCCCGCCAAAACTCCGGAATGGCCAACAACCGCAACGAGATGTCTCGGGGTGTTTCCGGCTCCAACTTTCCTCCAGCACAGCCACTGGAGCTGGGCACCGTGATCCGGTTCGGGGATCTTGAGTTTGTGTCGCTGGGCACCCAGTACGACATGGAGCTCCTTCCGTCCCAGGCCCAGAGTCTCCCGACGAGGCCCCCGCAGCCCCGTCACGGTCAGCGCAGAGGCGCCCGTGGCGCACATGCCCGCCGTACTCGGGCAGCGCCCCGCCGCCGCCAAGGACCTCGGGAGGAGGTCCGACCGCGTTGCATTTAGGCGGTGGAGGCCGCCCTAACGCCTCGCGACCAGCTCCACCACCGCCACCGTTAGGCCTCACCAACGCCGCCTCCACATACGCGCCGTTGGTCTCCACCAGCTTGGGGGCCTATGGTGAGCTTCCCTGCACCACCGCTGCGCTTCAACCAGGATTCGACATGTCCGGATCTGGCCGCGTCCCTACCCCGACCTCGAGGAGCACCGGACTAGGTGGGCGGGAGTAGACTACCCGGTCCCCCGCTACGTCCACGCAAGCACGGCGCTACCTGGAGGCCACGGAGCCCCCGTGGGCTCATGCCGGCATGCATACGCCTTCGGTACACCGACGGACTCGGACTCGCGGACGACATATACGACCCGACCCGTGAATGCTTTCACGTGGAGATCGGCGATCTTGGCGACGGCGGCAACGGCGACGGCGACCAGACCGCGACCCTGGCACGCCCGCAAGGCCGGCCCCGCAGGCGCCTCGCCTCAGGACCCAAAAGCGCCCCAGCCCATGGGCTAGGAGCAAGATACTCCGGCACGCATGGGTCCCCTAAGGACCATCGATCCAAATGGCTACCCCCTCAGGGCCACGGCTACCCACTATCGAGCAAATCCGGGAGCTTGGGGACAAGCTCGAACATGGCCGTCTTCTGCTACGGCAGAAGATAGAGGCGTTCGAGCGGGAGCGCCCCACGGCGGGTAACCCGAGCCCCGTTGCCCGACAGCGCGCCCGCAACGTCAACCGGAGGATCATCAATGACGAGGGAGGGGAACGTCCCCCATCTTCCAGCGTGTGAGCCAGAATGTCGCGGCAGCGGCCCTTCTCCTCTGAGCGATGCCGGAGCCATCCACCCCGGAGGGGCGACGGATTCGAGATGAGATACGGGGCTACATCGAGATCGCTGCTGTCCAGCAGGCCGAGAGCTCGGCCTCCCGGCATCGGGCGCAGAGGGACGAAGAGGACGAGGAGCCCCCTCGCCGCGAGCGAGAAGCCTCGGTCCATCAGGATCCATCACGAAGGCCAGTCCGTGAGCGTATTCAGGACAACCGCGGCAGCTTCGACGACGGTGACGCACGCAACGTCATCAACAACGCCATGAGGGAAGCCGGAGGACGGGCCAGACACGACCGCCCCACCGGGCCAGGCAGGCGGCACGACGACAAATGACGAGGACCGTGACGATGCCGATCCCCCGAGGCCCCATGCCTTCAGCCGGGAGATCCGCAACGCCCGGTTCCCTTTCCGGTTCCGCCAGCCGGCCAACCTCGCCAAGTACTCGGGAGAAACAAACCCTGAGGTATGGCTCAACGATTACCGCCTAGCATGCCAGCTAGGCGGCGCGGACGACGACAGGCTCATCATCCGCAACCTTCCGCTTCACCTGGGCGACTCGGCGCGAGCTTGGCTGGAGCATCTCCCTACCCACACGATCCGCGACTGGACCGATCTGGTCAAGGTTTTCGTGGGGAACTTCCAAGGCACATACGTGCGCCCTGGGAACTCGTGGGATCTCTGCAGCTGTCGCCAGAAGCCCGACGAGACGCTGCGGGATTTCATCCTGCGCTTCTCGAAGAAGTGTACTGAGCTGCCCAATGTGGCCGGTACCGCCATCATCAGCGCGTTCCTTGATGGCACAACCTGTAAAGAGCTCGTCCATGAGCTGGGCCGAAAGATGACGACCACCGCCAATGAGCTGTTCGAGGTGGCGACAAACTTCACCTCCGGTGAGGAGGTGGTGGGAGCGATTTTTCGCAACGGCAGCAACAAAGGGAAGTGAAAGGAAGACGACGCCGAGGGGGACGCATCTCGCAACCCCAAGAAGAGCAAAAGGAACAAGCGCAAAGGGAAGAAGGGCAAGAAGGAGGCGGACTCCGAAGATGACATTGTCGCCGCAACCGACCGCAAGGCCCCCCGAGGCCCCCCGAGGCCCGGGGCGTTCGACGACATGCTCAAGAAGCCCTGTCCTTTCCATAAGTTCCCTGTCAAGCACACCATGGGGGAGTGTGATTTGGCCTGCCATTTCTACCAGAAGCTTCCGCCGCCCGAGGACAAGAGGAAGAAGGAGGAAGAGAACAAAGACGAGGGATTCCCCGAGGTCCACGACATCTTCGTGGTCATCGGGGGGCTGCCGGCGAACCTCACTCCGCGTCAGATCAAACGCGAGCGTCGTGAGGTCTTCTCGGTGTGCCCCGCCACTCCGCAATACCTGCCGTGGTCCACCGACGCCATCACCTTCAGCGTCGACGACCACCCACTCTACGTGCCGAACCCAGGACGGTACCCGCTCGTGGTCGATCCCATCATCGGCAACGTGCGGCTCACCAAGGTGTTGATGGACAGCAGTAGCACCCTCAACATCCTCTACTCTGAGACCCTCAGTCTGTTGGGGATTGAGCGCCCGGAGCTTTGGCCCTACAGCTCTCCTTTTCAGGGCATAGTGCCGGGCAAGCGCGCCTGGCCCCTCGGGCAGATCGACCTTTCGGTCTTCTTTGGAACGCCATCGAACTTCCGTAAGGAGGTCATCACCTTCGACGTGGTCGACTTCCGAGGAACCTATCATGGAATCCTCGGACGTCCTATGTACGCGAAGTTCATGGCGGTCCCCAACTACACCTACCTCCTCCTCAAGATACCGGGCCCCAACGGCGTCATCACCGTCGGCTCCTCCTACGAGCACGTTTTCAACTGCGACGTCGAGGAAATCGAGCACGCCGAGGCCATGGCGAGGAGGTGAACAAGCTTTTGGCGGTCGGATTCATCAAGGAGGTCTTCCATCCTGAGTGGTTATCTAATCCTGTACTAGTTAGGAAGAAAAGTGGGAAGTGGAGGATGCGTGTAGACTACTGTTGGCATTTCTAACGTCACTACTAAAAGCAGAGATAAACCCTACCCCTAACAAAGAACGCCGAAAATGGTCGGTATTAAATTAACTTGTCATTAGCAACTAGCCACCTATTTATCACTATCATTCCTAAGCATGAATTAAGTTGTCATCTTTAATTATATTGCTTAAGAAATAACTATAGATTTATATGTATTCAATATGACTAGGTAGAAATAAAAGATATGAATATAAAGATAAGAATATAAACTAACTGGGTTCTCGTAAGTTTTACGATAATTATACCGTTGTAGCATTTTACCTAGGGAAGTCTACCAAAGTTGTCGATTTATATTTATACCACTGGGAAGGTCTATATGTAGGACTTATAAACTATAATTTATACTATTGATATGAAAGGCAAACCATAACTAGAATCCTACTCATAACAGGGATAAGTCACGTGATAAAAGATATATATATGATAAATAATAATAATGATCAGGTCATCATAAATAGATAAACATCGAGCTCTTCTAGTCATAACAATAGCTAGCCAATGGATAAACTCAGAAATAAATACTAAGGTAATTCAATAACTACATCAATGAATAACTCTAATTAGTGCAACTACATCTAGCAATCATTGTTTAAGTTAACCCTACATCATTATCACATGTAAAGAGGCATCAACTAATGAGGGTATTAAGACACAAGGGTCACCTCCTTCGCGACCGTGCCCATGCTAGTCCTACGTGCGGAGGGTGGACTACGTAGGAACCAACGCAGGTGTCACCTGCGCGGACTACCACACGTCCCCAAGACGTCGGGGTGCACTCAGAGATAAACAAGATATCTAGACACCACGTCTACATATTGTCTACCATCTACCCAAATGGCGCTTGGGTAAACGCTATACTGAGCAATTACATGAATTCAATAAGACCAAACCAACTATCCTAGACATATAATCAAAGTAGACAATGACTATTGCAATTAAGAATATATAAGAGATTAAGAACAATGTTGCCTGAATCATAATGAATACAATAAGAGAAAGGTACTAGATCTATACCGAACTCCGCGCTCCGCATTGCACGCCGCCCGGCCCGGATCCCAAATAAGAACTAGAACTCTTCTACTTCTAATCTAACTAGGCTAAAGCTATGAACTAGAGAGGCTCTGATGAACTAGAGAAGGCTCTTGATGGATTGATCTCCAAATGACTTGATGCCTTTAGGGAGGGGGTCTACCCCTTTATTTATAGCCCGGTGGGATCGACGTGCGCCGTAGGATCAAACCGACGTAACCAAGGGCCAAGATGACTCCTCGTAGGCGGTGGAGGAAGCTTCCGAAGGGGGCCGAAACCCTAGCGGGGGGCCAAGGCGGCCCCAAGGTGGGGGGGCCGGCCCCACTTTTCCTCCTCTCGGGTCCCGTTGCTTGGTGTCTTCTAGATGGTTCCCGAGCTTAATCGTGATATTTCCGTGGCGGATAAGTTTTCGTGCTAAATATGCACAAGAATCCCTCTTTTTCAGCTTTTCTAAAAATCACCCTAAAAAATAGAGAATATGCAAAACTCGTGGAAATTGTCAGATAAAACCCTAGACTAGTGTGTTTTCTTGTTTTCATTCGGATAAAAAGCCCTAGTAAAAGTTGACGCTAACGAGTGTCAACAACTACACAAGCTTAAATAAAGCATGTCCGAAGGTCCCCTTTCCTCTACCACGTAGTGATCAGATAGTTGACTCCACCTCGGGGTGTGAACTTTTATCTTTTCTTGATGCCTACTCCGGTTACCACCAAATCAAGATGAAGGAGTCCGACCAGCTCGCGACTTCCTTCATCACTCCTTTTGGCATGTATTGTTACGTAACGATGCCCTTCGGACTCACAGAAACGTCAGGGCCACGTACCAACGGTGCATGCTTGGCGTCTTTGGGGATCACGTCGGAGAGACCGTAGAGGCCTACGTGGACGACATAGTGGTCAAGACCAAGAAAGCTGACGACCTCATCGCCGACCTTCAGGTTGCCTTTCGGTGTCTTAAGGCCAAAAACTTCAAGCTCAACCCTGAGAAGTGCGTCTTCGAGGTACCCTGAGGCATGCTCCTGGGGTTCATCATCTCCAAGCGCGGCATCGAGCCCAACCGGAGAAGGTGACTGCAGTGACCAGCATGGGGCCTATCATGGATCTGAAGGGGGTACAATGGGTCATGGGCTGCCTTGTGGCTCTTAGCCGCTTTATCTCACGCCTTGGTGAGAAGGGACTGCCCCTGTACCGCCTCCTGAGGAAAACAGAGCGCTTCACCTGGACTGCCGAGGCCCAGGAGGCTCTTGACAAGCTCAAAGCTGCCCTTACCAGTGCCTCGATATTGGTCCCTCCGGCCGACGGAGAGCCCCTCCTCTTGTACGTCACTGTGACAACTCAGGTGGTTAGCGCGGCCATCATTGTTGAAAGACAAGAAGAAGGCCACACCCTGCCAATCCAATGGCTGGTTTACTTCATCAGCGAGGTGCTGTCCGAGACTAAGATCCGCTACCCACAGATCCAGAAGCTTCTCTACGCCATGGTCCTGACTCGGCGCAAGCTCCGGCACTACTTTGACGCCCACCAAGTGACGGTGGTCTCCTCCTTCCTGTTGGGGGAGATCCTCCAGAACCAGGAAGTCTTAGGACGGGTCACCAAGTGGTCCGTCGAGCTCATGGGAGAGACTCTCTCCTACGCGCCAAGGAAGGCCATCAAGTCTCAAGTCTTGGCAGATTTCCTCGCGGAGTGGACTGACACCCAGCTTCCACCGCCTCGGATCCAGACGGAGTGCTGGACCATGTACTTCGATGGGTCTCTGATGAAGACCGGCGCTGGGGCCGGCCTCCTCTTCGTCTCACCCCTCGGGGTACACATGCGGTACGTGGTCCGGCTCCATTTCCCTGCTTCAAATAACATGGCAGAATACGAGCGCCTCCTCAATGGCTTAAAGACCGAGCTCTGCGTCAAACGCCTCAACGTACGAGGGGACTCACAACTCGTCATCGACCAAGTCATGGACTCGAGCTGCCACGACCCAAAGATGGACGCATACTGCAAGGCCGTGCGCACCCTGGAAGACAAGTTCGACGGCCTCGAGCTCAACCACGTCGCCCGGAGATACAACAAAGCCGCCGACGAGCTCGCCAAATTGCGGCCGGGAGGGCCCCCGTCCCCTCGGACGTCTTCACCAAAGACCTTGCGGCCCCCTCTGTCAGCTTCGAAGACCAAGGCACGTCGGCGGGCGACAAGCCCGACCCCCTCTCGGGGGCTACAACAGCCTCCGAGGCCGAGGCCCCCTCGGCAGCCGACGCCGAGGTCATGGAGCTTGACGAGGAGGGCCCCGAAGCCGAGCCTAAGCAAGATTGGAGGAAGCCGTACCTCGATTGGATCATCCGAGGGGTGCTCCCCGAAGACTTCAACCAGGGTCGATGCATCGCGAGGAGAGCAAAGTCCTTTGTCGTGATAGAGGATGAGCTCTACAAGCGAAGCCCCTCGGGGGTCCTGCAGCGGTGCATCTCCACCGAGGAAGGGCTAAAGCTAGTCCGCAAGATCCACGCCGGTGTTTGTGGCCACCACGCCGCTCCCCGTTCCCTCGTCGGCAATGCTTTCCGGTAGGGCTTTTACTGGCCTACCGCGGTCGCCGACGCCACTCATGTGGTGCGCACCTGCGAGGGCTGCCAGTACTATGCTCGCCAAATGCACCTGCCGGCCCAGGCGCTCCAGACTATCCCCATCACTTGGCCGTTTGCTGTATGGGGACTTGACCTCGTTGGACCACTCAAGACGGCGCCCGGGGGCTTCACCCACTTGCTAGTCGCCATCGACAAGTTCTCCAAGTGGATTGAGGCACGCCCCGTTACCAACATCCGATCCGAGCAGGCGGTGTTGTTCTTCACCGACATCATCCACTGCTTCGGGGTCCCAAACTCCATCATCACCGACCACGGCACCCAGTTCACGGGGAAGAAGTTCTGGGACTTCAAGCGGCAGCACCGGATATGCATAGTGCAGTGCGCCGTCGCCCATCCCCGAACAAATGGGCGATAGAGCGTGCCAATGGTATGATTTTGCAGGGGCTCAAGCCTCGGATCTTCAACAAGCTCGACAAATTCGGCAAAAGGTGGCTCGAAGAGCTCCCCTCGGTCCTTTGGAGCCTAAGGACGACGACCAGCCAGGCCACGGGATTCACACCTTTCTTCCTGGTGTATGGCTCCGAGGCCGTCCTCCCCACTGACTTAGAGTTCGGCTCTCC
Source organism: Chrysopogon serrulatus (assembly GCA_015844335.1). Taxonomy (NCBI): domain Eukaryota; kingdom Viridiplantae; phylum Streptophyta; class Magnoliopsida; order Poales; family Poaceae; genus Chrysopogon; species Chrysopogon serrulatus. Next base: position 219,067 of record JADLZL010003672.1, on the reverse strand, counting down.
GAGGCTCAAGGCCTACGACGAGCGGCGCAACCAGACGGCTCGGGAGGATTCGCTGGATATGCTTGAGGAAGCAAGGGACGTCGCCCTTCTGCACCCAGCCAGATACCAGCAATCCCTCCGACGCTATAACGACCGACGAGTCCGGGTCCGAGACCTCAAGGAGGGAGACTTGGTGCTACGTCTTCGCCAAGACAACCGAGGCCGCCACAAGCTCACGCCGCCATGGGAGGGACCCTACATCATCGCCGAGGTCCTCAAGCCGGGCATCTACAAGCTCGCCGACGAGGACGGCCAAATCCTCAACAACGCTTGGAACATACAACAGCTACGTCGCTTCTATCCTTAAAATTTCCAAGCTTTGTACATGCTTTTGTACCATATGCTTTTTTCCGGAGAAATGAAAAGCAGCTAGCACTTGTTCTTTTTTCCGCAAATGTAACGCACATCCGAGACCCTCGGGGGCTCAGGACTTTAGTCACAACAACACTCCCGCAAGGGGTCAGTGAGACTCAGTTTTGATCCACCAAAATCGAGCCTCCCTCGGGGGCTAGAAAGGGGGAACCCCCTCCTGAAAGGCACCCCAAAAAACACTTTTCGTTTCCATCGGTCGTTTTTTCGTAAATTTTTCGTACCCAAGGTCTCGAGCACTTAGGAAAGAGCAACTAAGGAAAGTCATTCTGAGGTTAGGGTCGGTTGAGCCGCGAGGTCTCCTACGCCCATGCGCTACGGAACCTCTACTCGCCACCCTCGGCCAAGGAATGACTTCAGGCATTGCGAGAGGGTTGATCCGAATGTCTGAGTCGGCGGAGTCAGCGAGGTCACCCACGCCTGCGCGCTTACGGTACCTCCACTCGTTACCCTCGACTAAGGAACGGCCTCTAAACTCGAAATAGTCTCGCAAAAGCTCTAAGCCTAAAATGCGGATCGAGATCGAAAAGGGCGCGAGAAATAAACAGAAACAACTACACAAAACATAAGGCCACGCCGGGCCATTAGCATAAGTACCTCCAAAAAAGAAACTAACATAGTTTTTCTTTTTTACACGGGCACTCTGGCTCAAGCTGTAGAACCTACTACGGGGCGTCCCCCCCTCCCCGCCCTAAGCATCGGCATCCGTGGCATCGGAGGTGCCGGCCTCAACAATGGGGAGCGAGGACGGCGGCGGCGCAAAAGATCCCGACCAGGCGGGCGAGCCCCCGCTTGCCTCGGCCTCTGGGCGAGCTCGGGCGAAAGCACCTCGCTCTCGCGGCCCACCTCTTCTTTCAGCAACCACGAGCCCCTCGGATATCCGAGGGAGGTCGAGCTCGTGAGTGGGACATGGTTAAGCGAGCGTGCGACACGCCGACCCGAAGGGCGTCCAAGGCGCGCGCCTCCATCCGCCTGGGTAGCGGAGCCAGCCGCCCCAGCAGACTACTCCCGGCGGCGTCGCCAGCCTCAACCTCATCGCAGACGGTCCGCACCCTCTACGATAGAGCGTCGAGCTCGCTCTATGCCGAGTTGTAGGCCGCCTGCGATGCGACGAGGTCCGCCTCCAGCTCCGACACCTTCCCCTTCAGACCTGCGATAAGCCTGAAAGTCAAAATCCGAGGCAAGATAGCAATGGAATGACAAACAGGTACGACGCTTACCTTCCTACTGGTTGAGAAGGGCCTCGGCCTCGGACACCCCCTGCAGAAGCTCGGCCCTCATCAGGGCGTTGTCGTCAGCAAGGAGCCGCTGGTCAGTCTCGAGAGTAATCAGCCTCTCGGACAGGACCTAGACGGAGTCAGCCGAGCGGGTAACCTCGACCCTCATCACCTCCCTCTCGGCCCGGAGTCGGTCAAGATCCGCTGCGTGTTTCGCCACAATCCCCTTAGAGAGAGTGGCCTCCTCACGCGCCGCAGAGGCCTCGGCCTCCAGCTTCGAGACGAGGAGGTGGAGGTTCTTACCTCGTCATCCTTAGCCGACAGGTCGGCGCTCAGCTTGCCCGCAAGGTCCTTCTAGCGATTGTTGATGGTCCATAACGCCTATTTTATACCATCAACTATTGCTTAATATAACATGATATCAACCATAAAGCATAGTTGTAGGGTTTGATTCTAACGAGTTCCACGAGTTGTGTTGTTCTCGGTTGTTTTGCAGGTGTATCCAATTTTGCACAGAATAAAAGTATCTTAAATGATGAATTGGACTACACCATTGCGACGGGCTCGTCGAGATGATCGAAACGGACATATCATTTGCTATATTCGGAGTTCAGAGTCAAAAGATATCAATTCTACACCGAAACCAATACTAGAAGACTCTAGAAGACACGGGAAGGCGATCAACCGAAGGTGGGGCCCATTCGTGGTCCGCTTCGACGGACAGCCTCTTACCGCCTTAGGGTTTGCATCTCCACTATTGCCGAAGTCGAATTAGTCCCACATCGCCTGTCTAGAAGAGGTGGAGGCTTTTCTAGACTATAAATAAAGAGGTAGACCCCCCTCCCTAAGGGCACCACATTATTGGAGATGTAGAGGCGTCCCTCGAATGGATGACCTCTCATCTCTAGAGAATTAGGGCTAGACTTTCCAATGTAGTTCTAGTTGAGAGTTAGGGAGAGCGGCGCTACGCCCGGGTTCCGGGAGGAGTCTTCAAAAGTCATCGAGTTTTGGTATGTCTTTGTATTTATTCTTTGTAAGACTTATGCTTTAATATATTTTATCTTCTCTATTTACTTTTATGCATTACATTTAATTGGTTAGTATAGTTGTTATACTTTAGCATAGGATCTCCGCCCGTATCGGGTGCTCTAGTTATTAATTGTGACTAGGGTAGTAATTGGTAGTGTAGACATGGAGTCTAGGCTATATATTACCCGAGATTGCACCCGTTCAACATATTGTTGTGGTAGCCCTGTGTGGTGACAGCCCTGACGGCCGACGTATTCCACCATGTTAGGTTGGTGTTTGTAGGACCGTAGTCGGAGCTTCCTAGTCCCTTTCTCACCCCTTTCCGTGACTAGTGTTCTGATGTCCCGAAGTGTTATTGTGTGATTGCTTTACCTTCCATAAATCAGTTATTATAGAACCCAAGTAATAGAGAAGTATTTAGGAACCTTGAACTCTCCCGTTGTCCTCTCACTTTAGCTATCTATTTACTTATCATAGAATTCTCCTGTGTGTGTGTCATATATACATAATTCCTATCATCTATCATTTACCCCCTACTTTAGTCTAGTTGGTGTATTAGTTAGTAGATACATGATGGTGAACTATCAATGTCTCTATCCATTGTTTCCCTGGTGGTAAAATATAAATAACGATACCGGAATACTCCCCTAAAATGCTACAATGGTTTTCTGTGCGCTTGGAATCTTTCATATTTTAATTGTGCATAAGAAATACCAACAGCGATTAAGCTCATTGGTGAGGCCGGCCGACGCTCGGATGAACTCCGATTTCGTCCGGGACACCTGCGCCAGCTCCTTGTTGACGGCCATTATTGTATGAAATCAACCGTCAACTAGCCATGAAAAGAATGCAATTGTGATTACCAAAGTAGACATAGGGTTTACACTGACCGAATTCCACGAGTTTTTGGTGTTTCACTATTTCTCAGAGGGCGTAAACGGAAAAGGTGCAATCACAAGAGCTTATCGGAATAAGAAAACGGAAAATGAACCCCACGGCAACACAGAAGGTTCCGTAAGAGACGGGAAGGCACCACGCCGAGCCGGGGCCCGGAGGCCACCAGCCGCAGACCGGGCCGGTCGGCCCCTGACCGCCCGGGTTTGGGGCTGGCCCGGTTCAGCCCGGTTCGCTTGGTTCGCTCCACCGCCTTTGAGGATCGATCCTAGCCGCCCGTCAATGTCGGTTTGATCCGATGGCTCACGATCATCGCCCAGGGCTATAAAAGGAGAGGCACCCGCCATGGGAGGGGCACATTCATTCATTCCTCATTCGAAGTCCAATCATCAGCCAGAAACCCTAATCAGAGCTCCCTGGCTAGGGCCTAGATAGCTAGATTAGAACTAGAGGGAAGCAAGTGCAGGCTTGGATTCCGGAGCCATCAAGAGCTTGGATTTGGTATAGTTCTTACCTCCTCTCGTCTTTGTTCTCTTTCGTTGTATAGTTATATGATTGCTACAATTGAATTGATGAATACTTATTTACTTATATTCATAGTTATCTTGTTCTTTGTCTATTATGGTATATGCTTAGTATTGCTAGATTAACATTATACTTATCCATAGGTTCGTATAGCACTCATCTAATTGATCGTTGGGTGAGTGATAAACATTATGTAAGCGTGGTGCTTATACGTTGTTTATCTACGAATGCACCCTATAGGCCCGATTTGGTAGATCGCGGGTGTGATATTCCTGTTGAGTCCTATGTAATCCAAACCCTGTCTATTGGCACAGTAGGGCTTTTGTACGAAGAAAGGACGTGCTATGTTCTCAAACTTCCCTAGTGTGTCCACTATGAATAAATATAATGCTAACCTTAGCCATGATTACTAGGTGTATTGCACTAACCATAATATACATTGACATGTAGCTAGGAATAACCCAGGAATATCTCTTGATGTTCTACTAGCAACCCTAATGATATAGCTAGGAGTCTATATCTATTTATGTTGATGATTATATACTTATCTTATCATTTATCTTGTGACTTACCCCTGCATTGAGTAGCGAGGACATGGTTATGCCTAGGTTATCACGCTATCTTTACACGAGAGCCATGTAGACCTTCCTTTGGGAAAATATAAATGACAACCCGTAATACTCTGGGTAAAATGCTACAATGGTATTTGATCTGTGCGCTTGTGGATACTATTCCTGTATTCTAAATGGTGACATGATTTAATACCACACCCCTTGGTGTTTTGCTGGGGATGACAACTTGGCATTCTAGTGGCGGTGCACTGCACAAGCATTTTTGGCGCCGTTGTTAGAGATAACATTAAGAGGTGTCAACAAGCATTTTTGGCGCCGTTGCCAGGGAAGGCAATTGGTGATTAAAGGGATAGCGATAGACCTAACAAACTAATGAGATAGAGGAAACCATAGACCCCTACTCAATGCAGGCTTACCCTTGTGTTTTCTATCTTTGTGAAATCTTATGCAGGGTAATGAATGAGTGGTTTTGCTCTACCAGATAACTACGTTGAAAATCTAGAAAAACTCTTTCGAAGAACGAAATTCCAGCAAGTGAGGGATATCTTTGAATCTCCATCAAAGACACCCACTTCTTGAGAGGTTCGTTCTTTGGAGGAGCAAGCTCCTATAAGAGAAGAAGAAGAGCAACAAGAAGGCAACTTAGCACCAGTCTTTGAGGAAAATGGCTAATAAGTCACTGCGCGAGTTCTCTGCTCCGAACACCAATAACATCCGCACTAGACCTAACATAGAAGTTGGGGAGAATGGATTTGAGCTCAAGCCAGCTCTTATCACTATGGTGCAAGCAAACTTGTTCTGTGGAAAAAGCACACGAAGATGCAAGTGCTCATCTCCAACACTTCCTAGAGATTTGTAGCACTTTCAAGCTGAAGGATGTACCAAAGGATACCGTTCTGCTATGTCTGTTCCCATTTTCACTATTGGAAAAGGCAAAGCAATGGTTCTACGCCAACAAAGACAATCATACAACTTGGGACAAGTGCTCCACAGCTTTTCTGTCAAGGTTCTTTCCTATGGGTAAGACAAGTGCCCTAAGGGGGAAGATTTCAAGTTTCCAGCAACAACATGATGAGTCAGTCCCTGAGGCATGGGAACGCTTTCAAGACTACATATCAGAATGTCCTCATCATGGGATGAAGAATTGGCTCCTTATACAAACTTTCTATCACGGACTTACTAACAGCACCCGTAACAACATTGATGCTACTGCTGGAGGTGCATTTATGTCATTGACCATACCACAAGCTACTGCTCTTACGGAAAAGATGGCTTCCAATCAAGATTGGAATGATGAGCGCCAAACCACCCACAAGAGGGGTGGAGGAATGCACTAGCTCAAGGAGGTAGACATGCTGTCTGCCAAGATAGACCTGCTCATGAAGAAGCTGAAAGACAAGACGAGCCAGAGACAAGATGTCATGCGCATCAATGATTCATGCATGACTTGTGAAGTATGTGGCAATATGGGACACTCAGGGCAACAAATTGCCATGAGACCCGTGAGGATGTGAACTTCATCAACAACAACAATAACAATTATCATCCTCAAAATCAAGGATGGAATCAGCAAAGGCCCAACTACCAAGGTAATTTCCCAGGTAACTTTCAAGGCACCAATTACAATAACTATGCTCAATTACCTTTGAGAGAAGTGATCTCCAATCAAAATAAAATTATGGAGACTTTATCTAGGAAGGTAGCATCCAATGATAAAATGCTAGAGAACATAAATATTAAAATGGATAGCTTTACCTCTGCTGTTATGAACCAACTTAGCTTTAATAAAATGATAGAACAACAATTAGCTCAGCTGGCGGCCGCTGTTCCACCGACCAACGAAGGTAAGATTCCAGGGCAACCTCTAGAGCCCGAGACCACGAATCTGGTTGATGTGTATGCAGGTTACTATATTGAAGCATCATCAGGATGGAAGGATGAGTCCATGCCACCCAAGAGAGGAGATTCAGGGAGACCTATGATCCTCATCTCTATTGGACAGCATGACTTCCCTGAAGTTGTCTGCGATCTAGGCGCCAGTGTCAACATCATGCCTAAGGTAATCTTTGATCAAGTCTTTCCATGGGCATCCTTGTTGTACACGAATATGTGTTTGCAGCTTGCAGACCAGACGATTAAGCACCATGAAGGAATTTTAGATAACATGTGCATACGAATCGGGAGATCATATGTCCCTGTAGACTTTGTAGTCCTGGATACCAGCAGAGATCCTAAGAGTCCAATCATTCTTGGCCGACCATTCCTGAGTACTGCAAAGGCTGTCATCTACACGGCCAATGCAAAGATTTGTTTCACCATCAAGGGCAATAAAGAGAATTTCAGTTTCAAGAACAAGACCCTTGAAGCTCCTATAGACCCAAGAGGAGCTTACTTCCCAGTCAAGCCAACAACTACAGAAGCCAAGAGAAAGAATCCAAATGGGAAGAGAAAGAATAAAAATAGGAGGCAAGTGAGAAAGCAAGTCCAAGTAGTCAAGGCTGTCGAGTACAAGCATGACCACCTCTTAGCTTCACCATTCCTAGCCAAGAGAGAGGATCCAGGCATGCCGGCCATTGATTGCACCATTGGACAATGCTCATTTTACAATGCTTTCTGCGACACCGGATCAGCTGTCAACATAATGTCCAAAAAGGCATATGACTTACTATTCGATACACCTCTGTACCCTACCTATATGCAGCTGTAGCTGGCAGACAACACAACGAGATTCCCGGAGGGAGTAGCAAGAGACATCATGGCCAAAATCCACACTCACTATGTTCCGACCGACTTCATGATACTCGACATGGGAGAAGAAGACGAGACGCCCATCATACTTGGAAGGCCGTTCCTCAGCACCACCAACGCTATCATCTACAATGGATCAGGCCAAGTTCACTTTCAATTCCCAAGAGAGAAGGTACGCTGTTATTTTAAAGATTATAACTTTACTGGATTAGCAGCTTTTACCCTGTCCAAGAAGAGACGTCAGCACCGGAGGAATCGCTCTCAAAAGAGCAATGTTGAGGAGGAGAAAATCAAAGAAGAATCTACAAAGCAACAACCTATGAAGGTATGGAAAGAAAAGGTAACCTCCTCAACTGAGTCATTATCACCAGGAGGTCCAACATCAGGGTCCCCATCCCCGGGATCTGATAAAGCACCCCAGGAGTGACGACGACGAGAAGTCTTGTCCGGAGGACTCTAAACTCCGAACCCTTGCCATAAGGTAACAATGGTAGTTATCTATTCACTTTTTTGCACTTTTAATTCATAGTTAGTCTCTATCATCTTTATAGAAAAGCACAAAAACATTTGGAAAACCTCAAAGCCCCATGTAACATACCTACAAATAAGCTAAAAGAGTGATCACCGTGGAGGCCTAAAAATAAAATAAAAATTAGCATGCATATTTTCTTTCTGTTTGAAAAAAAAGAAGAAAAATCCAAAAATAATCATTGAGCATCTTGCTGCACTACATGCATTGTAACAACCTTTGAAAACCTCTCACAACAACCAACCCATGAATGGCTAATCACTAATTGTTTATCCTAATCCGTTCCACGAGTTTTGGTGTTTTGTGAGATGTTTACTGCAGGATGACTCTAAGAGCTAGTCCACCTAGGAATCATCATCATCATCACTCGAAGTACACCTTTCTATACACAGCTAACCACTGTGTGAAGGAAGCAACTTCTTGTTGGATGAGATGAAGGTTCCCAGCTACACCAGCTCTTGCAAGCATGAGCTCCATCGAGAGGACTGCTCAGCTTCAATGCTCAACCACGAAAATAACTAGCTTGGGGGAAGGCATCCCCTAGGTACCCAGGTAAGTGTACCTACGCGATTATCAAGTCAGTCATAAAAAAATACCAAAAATATGTGAGCACATGAAGGTTCACCATAGTATCTAAGAAAACCTAAAAATACCAAAAATATGTGGGCACATGAAGGTCCATGCTTTTTTAGAGTTCTTAGAGTCTTTTAAGTTTGAGTCTTTTGAAAAAATGAAAAAACCAAATAAAAATGTTTATCTGTCTAGAGTCAATAAAAAGGAAGCTCTTGAATGAATTGAATGATGATAAGCTGCTCTGTTACAACACCTCTGAAATGCCTAGAGTTTAGACAAAATTTTTTCAAGTTTAGCTCCAACTGTTTTGACACGAGAATTTGCTCTGAGCCTGAAACTTGTGGGTTGCATACGCTTAAACTAAGTCTAGGTACCTGATTGATAAGATTGAGAAGTCTGAGCTGCTATCTATCTTGTTCTAAGTGACACTAGAGTTCTAAAGATTTATCTTTTGAAAAATGCAAAAACATGATGAGTTCCTATATGACAAAGCTTACATTCCCACCAGAGCCAAACATGATGAGATAGGCTAGTTAATCTTCCACATATATGCTGCTTGTCTTGCATTGAGTTTTGTCAACCTTTGTGACCCTTGTGAGAGATTTGTCATGCTCTTGAATCAAGATCCACCATCATATGCACTACTCTACATTGGAGTAGGCGCAATAACATGCCATTCCACCTACATCTATTCTAAAATATTTTTCTCCTACACTGGGAGAGAACACCAAAAAAATATTCTATTAGGTTAGCCACCCAATAAATGCTCCATGTTCCTGTTGATTCTCTCCAAAATCCATCAATGCCAAAAAGGAGTGCTATGAGCTATGAAAAAATATATTTGAAAAAAAGAAAGAGAAAAAGAGAGAGAAAAGGGAAGAAGAAAAGAAAGATGGACAAGTGTCCCAGTGCAATAATGGGTACGTAGATGCCCAACTCCCTGAGAAAGAGAAAAGATAGCTCATAACCTCTAGTCAATTCCCAGTGTTCAAAAGGAGAGAGAAGCATTTAAGGAGCTGAGTAGAATTAGATTCCACCATATATCCACCATATCCATTCACCCATACATCTTGATTCGACTGCATGACTCGTTTCTCCTTGGATCCATTGTTTGGCTTAACAACATATGCATTGCAAGTTTGCTCTTTCAGTTTCTCCTTACCTATGAGCTCCACATAAGCTTTAGTTATAGGATGAAAAGAAAGGCAACCATCATCACTGCCTTGGTAAGGATCCATAAATACCATATATATTGAGAGACTTGAGAGTGTCATACATGGGGAGCTCTAACTTTTATTTGAAAATCTCTAAAAATCTCTAGAATGATAGTTGAACGAAGAGTTTGAGACATAGTGCTTAGATGGGATTTTTCTGTCTGTCAAATACTCAAGACCCAAGGAAGAGCTAATAAGCCCCACAGTCAAAGGTAATATGGGTAAGTTTGAAAATCACTCAGTTATTGCATAACTTGGAGGAGAATTTCTGTCTGACTGCAGGTATACTTCTAGGGAGTTGCTCTGAGATGGCTACAATGCTTAAACATGTACATATATTCAATAACTTTTCTAAGTTTTCTTTGCTAAGGGACTAGCAAAGGTTAAGCTTGGGGGAGTTGTTGATGGCCATTATTGTATGAAATCAACCATCAACTAGCCATGAAAAGAATGCAATTGTGATCAACAAAGTAGACATAGGGTTTACACTGACCGAATTCCACGAGTTTTGGTGTTCCACTGTTTCTGCAGGCGTAAACTGGAAAAGGCGCAATCACAAGAGCTTATTGGAATAAGAAAACGGAAAACGAACCCCACGGCAACACGAAAAGGTTCCGAAAGAGACGGGAAGGCACCACGCCGAGCCGGGGGCCCGAAGGCCACCGGGCCGGACCGGCCGATGTCGGCCCTCGACCGGCCGGTGCAGGGCCCCGGCCCAGCCCCGGTTCACCTGGTTCGCTCCACTGCCTTTGAGGATCGATCCTAGCCGCCCGTCAATGTCGGTTTGATCTGATGGCTCACGATCATCGCCCAGGGCTATAAAAGGAGAGGCACCCCCCATGGGAGGGGCACATTCATTCATTCCTCATTCGAAGTCTAATCATCAGCCAGAAACCCTAATCAGAGCTCCTTAGCTAGGGCCTAGATAGCTAGATTAGAACTAGAGGGAGGCAAGCGCAGGTTTGGATTCCGGAGCCATCAAGAGCTTGGATTTGGTATAGTTCTTACCTCCTCTCGCCTTTGTTCTTTTTCGTTGTATAGTTATATGATTGCTACAATTGAATTGATGAATACTTATTTACTTATATTCATAGTTATCTTGTTCTTTATCTATTATGGTTATATGCTTATTATAGCTAGATTAACATTGTACTTATCCATAGGTTCGTATAGCACTCATCTAATTGATTGTTGGGTGAGTGATAAACATTGTGTAAGCGTGGTGCTTATACGTTGTTTATCTGCGAATGCATCCTATAGGCCCGGTTTGGTAGATCGGGGACATTCTTGTTGAGTCCTATGTAATCCAAACCCTGTCTATAGGCACAGTAGGGCTTTTGTACGAAGAAAGGGCGTGCTATGTTCTCAAACTTCCCTAGTATGTCCACTATAAATAAATATAATGCTAACCTTAGCCATGATTACTAGGTGTATTGCACTAACCATAATATACATTGACATGTAGCTAGGAATAACCCAGAAATATCTCTTGATGTTCTACTAGCAACCCTAATAATATAGCTAGGAGTCTCTATCTGTTTATGTTGATGATTATATACTTATCTTATCATTTATCTTGTGACTTACCCCTGCATTGAGTAGCGAGGACATGGTTATGCCTATCCATTACAACCTAGGTTATCACGCTACTTTTACACGAGAGCCATGTAGACCTTCCTTTGGGAAAATATAAATGACAACCCGTAATACTTCGGGTAAAATGCTACAATGGTATTTGATCTGTGCGCTTACGGATACTATTCCTATATTCTAAATGGTGGCATGATTTAATACAACACCCCTTGGTGTTATGCTGGGGATGACAACTTGGCATTCTAGTGGCGGTGCACTGCACAAGCATTTTTGGCGCCGTTATTAGAGATAACATTAAGAGGTGTCAACACTCCTGCAGAAACTAGGCCCAATCGTCCAGCCATCACGAGAGAGCTCTTAGAAACGGAAAAACCGCGGGAGACCGATTACCTTCGCGCTAGGGAGGCTGGGTGGGCAGGGGGCCCGACGAGAGTCTTAAGTGACATCTCGCTCAGATCCTGGCACAATGCCGCTTGCTCCCACAGCTACCCTTCCACGGCGTCGTCCAGCACGAAGACCGGCCGCCTCTCTGAATCATGGCGGCCCCTCCAGATTAGCCGCGACGCCGTCGAAGCGTTCCCGAGCCGGCGGCCTCTTGGGCTGAGCGGCCCCTCACTCGCGACGGGCGCCTCGGCCAGCTGCCCTCCCGGCCCGCGGTGGGCGCCTCGGCCCGGCGGCTCCTCGGCCGCGGCGGATGCCTCGGCTAACGACTTCCCCAGCTTCGCCCGACGGGGGAAGTTGTTGACGGTGGATAACGTCAACATTTATTAGAACTTTAGACACAAGAGAATACATGAAAACACACTAGTCTAGGGTTTTAACTAACAATTTCCATGAGTTTTGCATGTTCTATATTTCCCAGGGATTATTCCAGAAAAGCTGAAAAGAGGGATTCAAGTGCAAAATAAACACAAAACTTATCCGCCACGGAAAATATCATGATTGGACTCAGGAATACTGAAGACACCCGAAACAACAGGGGGCCGAGGGCCGCCCAGTGGGGGCGGGGCGGCCCCACCACAGGCGGCGCGGCGCTAGCTAGGGTTTGCCCCCTCCTTCTGGAAGCTTCCTCCACCGCCTTTCCTGATGCATCTCGGCCCTTGGTTAAGTCGGTTTAATCCTGTGGCGCACGCGCATCCCACCGGACTATAAATATGTGGGTAGGCCCCCTGGAGAGAGCCAATTCATTATTCATCAAAGGCCTCAAGCCATCAAGCATCAAGAAGCCTTCAAGTTCATCAAGAGCCTTCTAGTTCATAGTTCTAGTTAGTTAGATTAGAAGTAGAGGAGATCTAGTTCTTCATCGGGATCCGGAGCCCCCCGTGCATGCGAGCGCAGGAGTTCGGTATAGTTCTAGTTCTTTCTTTCTTTCTTATTGTATTCATTATTCAGATTAAGGAGACATTATTCTTAATAGTTCATATGTTCTTAATTACAATAGTCATTGTCTACTTTGATTATATGTCTAGTTTAGTTAGTTTGATCTTATTGAATTCATGTAATTGCTCGTATAGCGTTTATCCAATTGTACAATGGGTAGATGATAGACAATATGTAGATGTGGTGTCTAGATATCTTGTTTGTCTGTGAGTGCACCCTGACATGCCGGGGCGTGTGGTAGTCCGCGTAGGTGACAGCTACGTTGGTTCCTCTCGTAGTCCACCCTCCGTGTGTAGGACAAAGGCACGCGGTCGCGAAGTTGGATAATGACTCTGTTTCACATTCTTCCTAGTTGATGCCCCTTACATGTGATCATGATATAGGGTTGACTTAGCGATGATTACTAGATGTAATTGCACTAATTAGAGTTATTCATTGATGTAGTTATAGAATTACCTTAGACAATTAATTCCTTAGTTTATCCATTGGCTAACTATGATTATGACTAGACGATGCTCGATGATTATCTATATAATTATGATACTTGATTATGCTATCACCCGTATTTATCTATATCTTATCTTGTGACATCTTTGTTATGAGTAGAGTAGATGACATTGGTAATATCACTTATTCATTGTATATACTTTCTTATCAATATAATAGATAGAGTTTATAACAATGCTTTCCCAGTGGTATAAATATAAATCGACAACCTGGTAGAACTCTTCTAGGTAAAATGCTACAATGGTATAATTATCTGTCCGCTTGCAGAACCTATTTTAGTTTATATATATATCTCTGCCTAGTCATATTAAATAATACATGTAAATCTATATATTTGCTTCTTAGCATTACAATTAAGGATGACAACTTAATATGCTTAGAAAGGCTAGTGATAAAGAAGTGGCTAGTTGCTAATGACAAGTTAATTTAAATACCATGCATTTCTAATCTCGTTAATTTGTAGCGACGTTAGAAGTGCCAACAAGCATTTTTGGCGCCGTTGCCGAGGAAGGCACAATAAACTTAGGAAATATTGATAACAAATATACAACATGGATAAAGTCATATTACCAATCGATCTCTAACTCAAACAGGTACACCCTTCGTTGTTATCATTTGCTTATCTTATGTAGGGTGATGAATGAATGGTTTTTCTCTTCCAAAGAACTTTACTGACGATCCAGAGAAACTCCTTAGAAAGAAGTTTGTAGAAGCAAGGGATAAATTCGAGTCACCATCAAGAACACCCGCTGCTGCTCAAGCTAGCTCTTCAGAGGAGCCAGCTCCAACATTGGAAGAAGAATTTGAAGAACAAGTAGAAGAACAAACAGAAGAGCAATTAGGAGAAAAACCTAGCTCTTGTGTTTAAAGACATGGCTGAGAAGACACTGCATGAGTTCTCTGCCCCAACAACAGCAAACATCCGGACTGGACCAGCAATCAACACTGGGGAGAATGGATTCAAGCTCAAGCCTGCCCTCACCACCATGGTTCAAGCAGCCAATTCTGTGGAAAAGCTCATGAAGATGCAAGTGCACACCTACAACACTTTCTAGAAATCTACAGCACCTTCACGATCAGAGAAGTACCAAGAGATGCTATTTTACTTCGCCTTTTCCCGTTCTCATTATTGGGGAAAGCCAAGCAATGGTTCTACATCAACAAAGACAAGAACACTACATGGGACCTGTGCTCAACTGCTTTCCTGGCAAAATTCTTTCCTACCGCCAAGATAAACGCTCTGCGTGGGAAAATTACAAGTTTCCATCAACAACATGATGAATCATTCACTAAAGCATGGGAAAGATTCTAGAACTACATAGAAGACTGTCCTCATCATGGGATAGAGGAGTGGCTATTAATGCAGACTTTCTACCACGGGCTTGTCTCTAGCACCCGTGAGTCTATTGATGCTGCAGCTGGGGGAGCTTTCCTATCATTTAAGCTCTCAGATGCTAAAGCACTCGTTGAGAAGATGGCCTCAAATTTAAGCTGTAATGAAGAACGTACTCAGCCCCGCAAGAAAGGAGGAGGAATCCATCATCTTAAGGAAACTGACATGGTCACTGCCAAGCTAGACCTCATTATGAAGAAGCTCGATATAGGATAGAAGGAAGTCATGCACATCAATGATTCTCATATGACATGTGAAGAATGTGGAGACTACGGGCACTCGGCTATCAGCTGCCTTACACTGCAAGAGGATGTGAACTTCATCAACAACAACACCTACTACCGTCCTCAACAAAACCAAGGGTGGAATCAGCAACCACGATAAGGTAATTAACAAGGTAACAACCAAGGTAATAATTTTAATAATTACAATCTTCCACCTTTAAGAGATTTAGTTGCTAATCAATCTAAATTGTTAGATCAAATGACTAGAAAGATAGCTTCAAATGATAAAGCATTAGAAAACATAAATACTAGATTAGACACCTTTGCTTCTGCTATAAAGAATCAGTACAGCTTTAATAAAATGTTAGAATCACAATTAGCTCAACTAGCTGCTGCTGTTCCTCCATTCGAGAAAGGTAAGATTCTAGGCCAACCGGAAGATTTAAAAACTGCTAATCTTGTTGATATTCATAATGGAACCCAATACCATATTGAGCCTGCAGATGTAAGTGGATTGACCACTCTCTACCTGAGAAGATGGGAGACCCTGGAAGGCCTGTCATTCCTATCGCTATAGGATGTCATAACTTTCCAGAGGCTATCTGCGATTTCGGCGCTAGTGTCAACATTATGTCCAAGGTAATCTATAAGAAAATATTAAATGATCCCCTGTTGTACACAAATATGCATTTGCAGCTTGCAGATCAGTCCATTTGCTACCCTGAGGGAGTACTAGAAGAAGTTGTCATTAGAGTGGGACAATCATACGTCCTAGTTGATTTCGTGGTCATGGAGACAGGAGTAGATGAGAAGGCACCCATAATTTTGGGCAGACCATTCTTATGCACGACAAAAGCCATTATCTATGCAGAGTACGGCAAGATCGTCCTATCCATTAAGGACAAGAAAGAAAGATTCACATTCAAGAACCGCGTCCTGAAAGCTCCTGCAGCCCCGAAGCAATTCCATCAACAAGAAGAGCAACTACAGCAGTCAGTGCCGAAGAAAAGAAACAATAGAAGCAATAGAAGATGGAGGAAGATCAAGAATGCACCTGAAGAAACTACTCAACTAATCACTGCCCTCAATATAGAAAATGATCATATGCTACCCAAGCCATTTTCAACAAAGAGAGGTGATCCAAGTATACCAATTATTGAATGCACGATCAAAGACACCACCTTTGCTAACACCATCTGCGACACCGGATCAGGCTGCAACGTAATGTCAAAACAGGTATATGATGATTTATTTAATAATTTGCCTCTATACCCAACATTTATTCAGTTGCAGATGGTGGATCAATCACTGAGGTTCCTTGAAGGAGTGGTCAAGGATGTCATGGTAAGAATTCAAGGGCAATATATACCTGCAGATTTTCTAGTTCTTGATATGCAGGGAGACGATGAATCCCCGATCCTTTTAGGAAGACCATTTCTCTACACCGCCAACGTGAACATCTACATCGGGTCCGGACAGATCCACTTCAACTTGCCCACTGGAAAGGTATGTTGTCAATTTAGAACACTTGTTAACCAGGAACAGATCAGGAAGCAACGCGATAGGAGAAGACGCCAAGGCCACAGTCAGGCTGCCCAGCCTCACTGTAGCTGGGAAGAATTTTCTGGCAAGATTGTGAAGTATGAAGACTGCTACAAGAAGTAAGAAGAGAACACACGAGCACCACGCTGGAGTGAGTGGGAAGCAGAAGCTGAAAGAATGGACCAAGTCGCCAAGGTAGAAAAAGAAGAGATCCTAGCACATCTAGAAAAGTGGGAGAAAGAAAACAAAGCTGAAGAGCTGGAGATAGAGAAGAGAGAA
The DNA here is from genome assembly GCA_015844335.1 of Chrysopogon serrulatus. Taxonomy (NCBI): domain Eukaryota; kingdom Viridiplantae; phylum Streptophyta; class Magnoliopsida; order Poales; family Poaceae; genus Chrysopogon; species Chrysopogon serrulatus. The sequence goes on along the minus strand of JADLZL010003672.1, from coordinate 202,440 downwards.
GCAGAAGAAATAGAAAAAAGATTAAAGGAGAAAGAAGAAGCACGTGCAGCACCACCACGAGACGGGGAATTGACTAAGGTGACCTCAGACAATGAACCAACTAAGTAAGTATCCTCCTCTGTCTAAGTCCTGTCGGTAGACTTTAAATTCCGTACATGGTAACTATCTACTTTCACTAGTGAGTTTACTTTACTTTAATATATAGTAGCATAATTATGTTGGCACATTAAAATATAAACAATAATAACAAAAAATATTCATTGCATTATTTATTACATCACAAAATTCATAAGCCCCATGTAATTAAATTTATGGGATTCCCGTAGGAATATTTACTGTGGTGGCATAAAAAATAAAAATAATAAAAATAGCATTCATATTTAATTCCTGCATCATAAACAGAAAATTCAAAAAGAAGAGAAAAATGAAATCCTGCTAAAATCTGGCAATGTAAAAATTTGCTCATGAAGATAATCAATTACTCTTTGGCTGACCGCTAACCCATTATTAAAATCGAGCCTTGAGTTTTGGTTTCTTTGTTTGGAGTGTATTCATGCAGGAACAAAATTATAACAAGGAGAGAGTCTATTAGTGGCAATCACTAGGCCTGCTATTGGTTAGCTCACTCTGAAGGACATCTACACCAAGTATTACAAACATCCAGCTTGGGGGAGGAGCATCCCCTAGTTATCAAGTGACTACATCTAGACGATTATTAAATTTACTTTATATATATTCATAAAATACTAAAAATATGTGGGCACATAAAGGTCCATAAAAGTCATAGAGTCTTTTGTTAGGTTATTAATTCAAAATGAAAAATAAAATACATAATTATTCAAAAAACTAAATAAATATTTAGTTATAGTATATTTAAGATCAGTTAGACTAGAGTTAATTAAAAACTTGATGAACATTAAAAATTTTTGTTTTGGAGATGATGAATAGTTGCTCTATTGTCATCCTTGCCAAGTACCTAGTTGCCAAACTTAAATCTTCCTAAGTTTTAAACAACTGCTGTTTTGATTGGAGAATTAACTCTAAGTCTGAATTGTGGAGGCATAAATTTACGCTGAGTCTAGGTGGTTGATCGATATGATTCATGATGGTTGAGCTGCTATTTATCTTATTCCTAGCATTACTAAGATCTGGAGGTTTATTTTCAAAATTTAAAATCTACATGATGAGCTCTTATATGACAAAATATGAATTCCTACCAAAGCCAGAAATAATATTCTTAGAAGATAGGAAGTCCTTTTCACATTTAAGCTGCCTGCTTTGCATTGAGTTCAATCAACCTGTGTTGTATACCTTATGAGAGTCTTGTCATGCTTTTAAAACCAAGATCACTTACACACTCCAGTCCATATATGCATTATTCCTACCCTGGGAGTAAGCGCACTCATTCACATATTTTTCATCCATGTTCATCACTAAAATGTTTCTCTCCTACACTAGGAGAAAACACCAAAAATATACACCCCATAGGAAAACCCCTATCTTTAATGCTCTAAGTCCTGACTGTATCTCTCTAATTGGTTATTATATTCAAGGGATGCATGTGGCCATGCAAAAGATTTAAAAAAAAGGAAGAAAAGAAGAGAGAGAAGAAGGGAGTAAAATGGACAAATGATTCCAGCAATTTAAGCAACTGGTAAAAGATGTCCGCCTCCCTGATTTAAAATAATAAAGATGGCCCATGTTTTTCCTGAGAAGAAGTTTCAAGAGAGTTATTTCAAAAGAGCAAAAGTAGAATTAGAATTAGCCACAAATACCATATATACACCTATCCACCATATTCCATACACATGCACATCTTGGTTTGATTGTATGCCTCGATTCTCTGTGGATCCATTAGTTGACTTTACAATATATGCATTGCAAGTATGCCTATCCTTGTTATTGCCGACCCTATGAGCTCTACCATATATATATATATCCTTAGCTGTAGGAGGCATAACATCATAAATGCCTTAAGGGAGAACCATAAATACCACATACATTGAGAGACTTGTGGGTGTCATACAATGAAGCTCTGAGTTTTATTTTGAAAAACTTATGAAAACTCCAGAATGTTAGCACTATGAAGAATTCGAGACATAGTGCTTGACTTGATTGTTCTATCTTTTGAATGCTCAAGACTTATGCAAAAGTTGTAAAGCCCTATAATTAAAGGTAGAATGGGTAAGTTTGAAGGTTAGAACATATATTGTTTAATCCTAAGGAATATCTTTGTTTGAAAGCGTGTGTACTTGGAAAGATTAACAACATTATAGCAACTCCTGATCCAACTATAATAAAAATTAGGTTTAGTTTGTTTGCCAAGGGACTGGCAAAAGGTAAGCTTGAGGAGTTGTTGACGTTGGATAACTCAACATTCATTAGAACTTTAGACACAAGAGAATACATAAAAACACACTAGTCTAGGGTTTTAACTAACAATTTCTACGAGTTTTATATATTCTATATTTTCCAGGGATTATTCTAGAAAAGCTGAAAAGAGGGATTCAAGTGCAAAATAAACATGAAACTTATCTTCCATGGGAAATATCACGATTGGACTCGGGAAATACTGAAAGACACCCAAAAGCAACGAGGGGGGGAGGCCGCCCGTGGGGCCGGCCGCCCCACCCTGGGCCGAGCGGCGCCCCCGCTAGGGTTTGCCCCTCCTTCTAGAAGCTTCCTCCACCGCCTCTCCCGATGCATCTCGGCCCTTGGTTAAGTCGGTTTAATCCTGCGGCGCACGCGCATCCCACCGAACTATAAATATGTGGGTAGACCCCCCTGGAGAGAGCCAATTCATTATTCATCAAAGGCCTCAAGCCATCAACCATCAAGAAGCCGTCAAGTTTATCAAGAGCCTTCTAGTTCATAGTTCTAGTTAGTTAGATTAGAAGTAGAGGAGATCTAGTTCTTCATCGGGATCTGGAGCCCCCTGTGTCATGCAGAAGTGTGTAGGAGTTCGGTATAGTTCTAGTTCTTTCTTTCTTATTGTATTCATTATTCAGATTAAGGAGACATTATTCTTAATAGTTCATATGTTCTTAATTGCAATAGTCATTGTCTACTTTGATTATATATCTAGTTTAGTTAGTTTGATCTTATTGAATTCATGTAATTGCTCGTATAGCGTTTATCCAAGTGTACAATGGGTAGATGATAGACAATATATAGACGTGGTGTCTAGATATCTTGTTTGTCTACGAGTGCACCCTGACATGCCGGGACGTGTGGTAGTCTGCGTAGGTGACAGCTACGTTGGTTCCTCTGTAGTCCACCCTCCGTGTGTAGGACAGCAGGGCACGGTCGCGAAGTTGGATAATGACTCTGTTTCACATCCTTCCTAGTTGATGCCCCCTTACATGTGATCATGATATAGGGTTGACTTAGCGATGATTACTAGATGTAATTGCACTAATTAGAGTTATTCATTGATGTTGTTATAGAATTACCTTAGACAATTAACTCCTTAGTTTATCCATTGGCTAACTATGATTATGACTAAACGATGCTCTGATGATTATCTATATAATTATGATACTTGATTATGCTATCACCCGTATTTATCTATATTTATCTTGTGACCTCTGCCTGTTATGAGTAGAGTAGATGACATTGGTAATATCACTTATTCATTGTATATACTTTCTTATCAATATAATAGATAGAGTTTATAATAAAGCTTTCCCAGTGGTATAAATATAAATCGACAACCTGGTAGAACTCTCCTAGGTAAAATGCTACAATGTTATAATTATCTGTCCGCTTGCAGAACCTATTTTAGTTTATATATATATATCTCTGCCTAGTCATATTAAATAATACATGTAAATCTATATATTTGCTTCTTAGCATTACAATTAAGGATGACAACTTAATTTATGCTTAGGAAGGCTAGTGATAAAGAAGTGGCTAGTTGCTAATGACAAGTTAATTTAAATACCATGCATTTCTAATCTCGTTAATTTGTAGCGACGTTAGAAGTGCCAATAGAAGTCGCGTTCTCGGCAAGCGCCTCCTGCCCCCGCACCTCGGTGTCTTCCTCCGAGGAGGCAATCTCCACCACCTCGTCCGCCGTAACTCGAGGCGGGGACGGAGCCGGCGCCTGTTCCGCCATGGCCACGTCCCCGAGGCCTCCCACGACGGACATCCTCGTCGCCGGCCAGGGCGCCTCCTTGGCCGGCGACACCTCGGCCGCGCCCCTTTCCTCTGCGGGCTGCGCCACCGCCTGCAGGGGCAGCCCCGAGGCTCGCGCTTCCCGCCCCGGCCGCGGCTTCTTTCGCATCGAAAGCGGGCCGGGCCGGCCTTGCGCTTTTACGCTGTGAGGAGGAAAAAGGGGAGCATCGAGAGGAAAAGAAGGAAGAAGAACAACCCCAAGAAACTGGTTCGGAGGCCGAGCAGCGTGCACTGGCAACCGGCACCTTGATCTTGATGCCCGCCGGCGAGGACAAAGGCCTCGAACGCTCCACCAGCCTCGCCCCTTCATCAGGCGCCCGACCCTCGCCCTCGGGCCTCCTTTCCGCCGCCTCGGGTTGACCCGGGGCCGGGGCTGGTCCGCTGCTGATCGAACCCACCGGCGTGGGATGGCCCCGAGGGGCTGAGCCTCCTCCGCTGAAGTTACGACGTCGGCCGACCCCGCGCCCCCTTCGTTCGAGCCGGGGGTGGCCTTGGCGGCCTCCTTCTCCCGCGGCGTCCGCCTCCCCCTCGGGGGGGACGTCGCGGTTTCGGCCTCGGCACGCGGCCTCGGCTCTAATGAAGCCGAGGCCGAGGCCCTTGCGGCGGAATCCTCTACCTCCTGCGCGCGTTGTGCACCACCAGAAGTTGGGGGTGCGACGCCTCCTCCGGGGGATCCAGCCCCAAGAAGCGGCTCAAGTCGTCATCGTACCACCTCTCCTCCGCGTCGTCGCCATCGTCGTCCGCGTCGGTGGTGTCCGACGGTGTCTCCTCCCGTAGGAGGCCCTCCTACTCCTGGCGGCGTCGGCGCTTCGCCAGGTCATCCCTCTCCCGCTGCTTGCGGACGTCCCGCTCCCTCTGGCTCTCCTTCTCCTTCCTCCTCGCCTCCGAGTAGGCCCGATTCGCCTCCTTCTTTGTGGCGATAGGCGGCTTGGACGTCGTCAGCTTCCCGGAAAGTCCCTGCAGAACGGGAGGAAGGGTAAGGCCGGAGAAGGAGACAGAGGGCAAGCTTCGAATATAGGCACAACACTTACCATGGAGATGTACCCCTTATCAAGCCGCATCGTCACTTTGTACATTACGGCGAGGTCCGCCGCCGCCGCTTTCCTCGTCCGCTCAAGGATCTCGTCATGATCGAGATCCTCGGGCGCCATCCGGGTGCCCCTCCACTCGGTGCCGGCCTTCATGTCGTACAGAGAATACCGCCTCGACATGAGGGGCAGCACCCGCCGTTGGTGGAAGCGGGCGATCACCCCCGATGCGTCCAAACTCGCCCGGGTCAGATGCACCAAGGTGGCGATCACCTTCCTCAGCGGCGTCACCTTCTCCGGGATCAGCTCCTTCTTCCATAACGGCGGCTCGGTGTCGATCGACTTCCCGGTGTAGGCCGGGAGGTGGCCGTGGTCGTTCCGGAGGTAGAACCACTTCACGTGCCAGCCGCGATTGGAGGACGAGAGCTTCACTGGGATGTAGGAATCCCGGGTGTGGGCCCGCAGCTGCAACGTGCAGCTCCCAGCTCGGACGGCTAGCCTCTTTCCCTTCTCCGACCCCTTGGGAGCCTTCAAGAAGAGGGCGGCCTCAAAGAATTAGAGCCAGAGGTCCCAATGGGCCTCGACTCCAAGGAAGCCCTCACACAGCACGACGAACACCGCCGCCTGCGTGATCGAGTTGGGGGCGATGTTGTGCAGCTCTAGGCCGTAATACTCTAGGAGCACCCAGAGGAACCGACCCGCTGGCATGCCGAACCCACGCTCGTGGAACGCCGTGAAGCTCACGACGTATCCCTCCGGCGGCATCGGGAACCGGTGCTCGGGCGGCGGCACGATCCACTCTGGCGACCGGATGTCGGAGCGAGCACGGAGAAGACCCTTCTCCGCCAGCGCAGCCGGCTCGGCCCCCGTGACCGCGCACGACTCCCAGTCCTCCGTACCAACGATCTCGACCCTCGGTGCCATCGGGAAGGCCGCTGGATTGAGCGGCTGCGCGGCAAGGTTATCTCTCCCCTTTCTTCTTCCTCCTTTCTAGGCGGCGCTCGAGCAAACTCCCGGCAGCAACGACGGCAAGAGCAGAGGCAATGGCTGGAGAAACGGGAGGAGGGCCAGCGGCTGCCACCGCCCAGGAATTTATACCCGGTAAAACCCTAGCCCGTTCACCTACCAGCATTTAATGTGTATCTCCCTACTCGATTACGTCTCACACGGGGCCCCGGGCGCCCCCACAGCCACACCCACGGGTTAGGAAAACACACGCACATTGCGGGGTTAATCCCCCCACGGAGATCCCGGGCGGAGCCTGGGCCCCGACGCCCGCGGTCATTGCGGGCGACAGCGGCGCACGCCACCGTCACGTCCCCGCGTAGGACCCACGATCACACGCGCGGCTCGCCAACCGCCTTGGACATGGGGGCCCACCACTTCTCCCGCAGCAGGCGGCGCCACGACGCCAGGACATTCCGAGAAGGGCGCCTCAAAAGGCGCACCCACGTCCCACGTCGGGATGAACCGTGGGCTCCGTTCCCCGTGAAGGAGCCTGGGCGACGGCCCATTTACGGTCCAGAGGTTCGAAGGCTGGCTCCACCAGTGGGTTCGACAGCCGCCTCGAGCCACCAGAGTCAGGGATGGCTCAGACGGTCTCATACACAGCCTAGCCCTGCACAAGCAGGGACCGTCCAATGCCGTGTCCGAGGCCAGCGAGGCAGTCTGAGTTAGGGGATCCCGCGTGGGAGTGCACCGAGCCCTCGAAACCCGGTGGACGGGATCCAGGCCCCGCCTCAGACACACCTTGCATGCTCTAATGGAATGTGCCTCCGGGCCCAGCCAACCCCTAGCGAATGGGGCACAGGCATTCCACTTGGACTGACCCGTTCATAGCTCACCGGATCTAGCCATGTTCGACGCTCGCCGACGACAGCGTGGCGAAATCCACCCTCCTCCCTGCGGAAGGGATGCAGAGGTGCGGATAAAACTAACGACCAAGTACCACTCGGCCGCTCCACACCAGAATGGGGCTCGGGGGCTTCCCCGGCGCAGAGGCTGAGGTTGGGAACGTCAACTAACCCACTCATCGAACTCCCGGACGAGCCGACGGGCCCGGGGGCTCGGCAAACTGTAGGAACACTCCATCCAAAACACACAAGCCCTTAGAGGAATACCCACACCCCTCTAGAGATTTCATTTTATGGCGTTGGGCAATCATAGTGATTCAGAAACTCTAGGAGTACACACCAACCAAAACGTGTGCAAGCCCTCGGAGGAGTACCCACACTCCTCCAAGGCCTCGGGGGCTACACCCGGCAGGTGCGCTCGCACGCCCCCACCGGAACAAGCAAGCACCCTCACCAAACATGTATAAACCCTCGGAGGAGCGCTTGCACTCCCCCGAGGCCTCGGGGGCTACGCCCACCAGGTGCGCTCGCGCGCACCCAACGTGGGAAAGCCCGAGTCACCTAACAACATGCCTGATAGAAACCTAGCTTAAGGCCACAACCTCCGAACAAGTGTACTCACTCCTTCAAAAGGTTCGGGGGCAATTGTCGGGTACCAAAATTAGGGCCCTCCAAACAATCAGGCCCAACAAACGCAAAACTAGCCCACACGGTAACAAAACACGGCCTGCCAAGGCCCAGCACACTGCTCACCATCCCGTCCGAGCCTCCCCCACCGAGGCCTCGGACGGGCGCTGACATTCCGTCCCGTCCGAGCCTCCCCCGCTAAGGCCTCGGACGGGCGCTAACTTTCCGCCTCGCCCGAGCCCTCCCCGCTAAGGCCTCGGACGGGCGCTAACGCTCCGTCTCGCCCGATCCCTCACACAGACGTCTCGGATGAGCTCCCACTTTCCGTCCCGCTCGAGCCCCCGTGCCTAGGCCTCGGACGGGGCGCGCCGCACTTCCTGGTCAAACTCGGCCTCTGACTTAAAGTATATCTACCGCCCGCCTTCCCACAGTTCCCGTCAGAGCTGACGATATCCCTTGGCAGAGGATAAGAGCCGTCCTGTCACAATCCTCACCCACGCTCATGATTACGTTATCCTCCACAGTGGAGGTCAGGCCTGCCACTGTGGGGCACTGCGTAAGCCTAATCCTGCTGCCAGGTCAAGTCGCTGAGGCTTCAAGGCGGTGGCCGCCACGCCAGGGGCCGTTATCTAGTGTCATCCTCCGTACGGGAGTCAGGTCGGCTGGGATGCTGGTCAAACAACAGTCCCTCCTGGGTTTTCTGAGCCCGGGATGGGCAGCGATTGCCCCGATGATGGCTATCTCCTGTGCCAACCGTCCCGCATACGGCAGCAGGCTTCGAGGCCGTCCGAGCCCCGAGACTGGAGTAAGTCAAAGCTACAGCACGCTACGGGGGTCAGATACGTCTCCCCTGGCCTCTCCATCAACTTCTATAGGGACAGCTGTCCTCTCCGTCGTCAGGATAAGGGGACGTGACTACTCACGGCAGCGACCAGGCTCTACAGTGCCGGCGCCCACTCCGGGACCTCGGCATAAGAAAGGCGGCGGGTTCCGAGGCCTCAGATCAGGGAGGAGAGGCACACACGACCTCTTCCATGTACACGGGCATACTTTGTAAACCCTACCCTCCCCTTGCGGCTATAAAAGGGGAGGACCGGGCCCCCTCCTTGAAGGAGACACACAGGCAACCTTGAGCACTTGTACACGAGCATGATATTGGCACTTGCCTCAAACACTCACGAGACCTAGGACCAGCTCCCTCTCTTCACTCGCTTGTACACCCTACCCACAAGCACTCAGGTGCTGGATAATACAAGCCTTCCTTGTGTCCTTCTTGCACACCTTCCGGGGTTAGGAACACGCACCACAAATTTACTCGTTGGTGCTAGGACCGCCAGTTTTAGCATCGACAAATGTCAATCTAGCTATACTAAGCATATAACCATAATAGACAAAGAATATAATAACTATGAATATAAGTAGATAAGTATTTATCAATTCAATTGTAGTAATCATATTATCTATACAATAAAAGAGAACAAAGGTGAGAGGAGGTAAGAACTATACCACCTCCAAGCTCTTAATGGCTCCAGAATCCAAGCCTTCACTTGCCTCCCTCAAGTTCTAACTAGCTATCTAGGCCCTAGCTAAGGAGCTCTGATTAGGGTTTCTGGCTGATAATCGGACTTTAAATGAGAGATGAATGAATGAGCCTCCTCCTAGGGGGGTCCTGCCCTTCTTTTATAGCCCTAGGTGATGATCGTGAGCCATTGGATCAAACCGACTTCAACGTGCGGCTGAGATCAATCCTCAAAGGTGGTGGAGCAACTTGAATGAAGCGGACCGCCATTGGGCCCTAGGTGGGACCGGCCGGTCCCACCTGGGGACCGCTGGTCCTCCGATTCGGCGTGGTGTCTTCTGGTTTTCTAGATTCTTCCTGCGTTGCCATGGCGCCCGATTTCCCGTTCATGTTCTAATAAACTTCTGGGATTGCGTCTTTTTCAGTTTACACCTGCAAAAACAGTGAAACACCAAAAGTCGTGGAACTCTGTCAGTGCAAACTCTATATCTACTTTGGTGATCGTAATTGCATCCTTTTCCATGGCTAGTTGACGGTTAAATTCATACATTAACGACCGTCAACAATCGCCCAACCACCAAGTCTTCCGAGCCTCCACTCGACTTGCTCATCCCCCGACTTGACTTGGTCAACACGGTCACTCCCATGTACACTTGCACTTGTCGATGTCCCTAGGTGTAAGCCACCGCAGCTGGTCACCCTGTCTCTTGGTCCCTTAGTCCAAACCTTACATCCGTCTTTCACCCCTACTTAACCTTCACCTCGCCATCGACCACCACCTCCAAGCTCCACACCTGCGCACGATAAGCCAAGAGACATGTTGCACAATCCAACTTACAGTGAGTCACACTAACAATCACTCATCACAAGTCCAAACCATATGCGCACATATCAACCTTTTGGTTGCATCTTGTCATCAACTTGCTTAGTTGACACCCTATTAATTGATAATAGAATTACCATTGAGAGTGCCTTAACTTCCACGAAATGACAGAGCTCTCTCTATTTATTCAATGGGAGCAACAGTATATATGCTCCTTTTTTTTTTTGCAATACATAAACCTAATCCAAAGCATGATGACGAACAATATTACTAATCATTACACACAAGACCGATCTGGAGTCTTCCACGTATGAGCATAGGTTTTAATTTCAGTGGCGCTCAATTCATATGGTTTAATTATTTGATGTATGGAGTAGCCTCTGTCTCTCCTGCAGAATTCCGGCTGGTTGGGTTTGCTGCCATCCTCTTCCACCTTGCTATTTTTTCCATCCCCTAAAAATACGTACGGTAAGGAAATCAAACAAGTTCAGTAAAGATATATACTACCACTGAAATAATAAGTTCAGGTTTATGCTTAGTAATGCTAGGTTCAGGTTGGGCAATTGAGTACGTACCTTTCGTGGTTCGACTGCCACGTCGTTGTCTTTGATGCTCATGACGAAACCCAAACGATTCAGCACCTCCTCGTAGCTGCATACACAAGGAAACGATTTCGTAGTATTATAAGTAGAGTATATTCACTACGTTTCATTTCTACTGCCGATTTCTCTTTAGAACAGCCTATAGAAATCGACCCTATTTCTATAGGCGGTTCTCTTAAGGAACCGCCAGTAGAAATCGACCATTTCTATTGGCAGATTTCTTAAGAAATCCGCCAGTAGAAATAATTTGAAATTAATTTTTTTGAGTTTTTTAAACTTTCTTGGATAGAGAAACTCCCAAAATAAAAGTTGTAGATCTCGAAAAATTATGAAACTTTGTAGTTGATAACTTTTTCATTTGAAATCATCTTTTTATTAAAAACTACGAATGAAATTTTTAAATTTGAAATTCAAATTTTGCAAATGACCTCGGATGGAGAAACACTCTAAATGAAAGTTGTAGATATCAAAAAGTTATGAAACTTTGTAGTTGAATATTTTTTTCATTTGAATTCATTTGGACCCTCAAATATTCAATTTTCTATCGGGTTTGTATAATATGTGGGGAACAAAAATGAGAAGTGCACACAAGTGAGTGTGTTGCAGTGGTAAGGGAGGGATCGCGTGAGGCCAAGGTTGCGAGTTCGAATCCCACCGGCCGCGTAGCGCACGATTTTACGCGAAAAAATGCGGGCGGGTGCTTCCCCCGGTTCAAAAAATATTTTTGCTGTTTCTAAAATATTTTTTACAACTTTTTTCACGTTTTCTGGGCAACGATTTTTTACAGGCGGTTCCTTAAGAGAACCGCCTGTAGAAATCGATTTCTACTGGCGGTTCTCAGACAACCGCCAGGAGAAATGGCCGATTTCTACTGACCTCCGGTACTGGCGGTTCTAAACGCATTTGTACTGGCGTTTTTTAGAACCGCCGGCACTGAACTTTTCTATACTAGTGATTATGTTACTGTTTCCGGTCATAAAGTACAGAATAATAAATATATTATACACTATAGACAGGTAACAGCATCTTACTCGACCACTGCTGTGTTGAATGGTGGCCCAGCTTCCTGTCCTTCAAGCTGCCATGCATGAACATATGAATAGTATACACATATATATATATGAACAAATCCAGTACGAGTGTGTCATATGTTAGCTCAATGTGAAGTATATAATGCCCCATGTGTTCTAAATAATAAGACACTTTCTTCTCTAGATACATTGATTCTATACTATACGGATCAGATATACACTATATACGAAAAAAACACAGAGCCGAGTCAGAGTGAGGCGCGCGGTACAATTGTGACTAAGCTATATCCATGCGTTTTTATTAGCAGGCACACATCATCACCACGATTTGAAAAAAAAAAAAATTTTTGAAAGATTTTTTAATCACGAATTAATGTATCATTAGCTAGAACAGATTATAAGGTTGTCGGTTTTAACATTTTTTATTAAATAGGAGTGTATTTTCATATATAATATTTATGCACCAGGCTAAATTAGTGGCGAGAAGGTAGGGAGGCTGGAGAGCCCCTACCCTAGCCCCACCTAGACCCTAACTTTGCTGTTTTCTATTACACCCTTTAATTATTTTGCAAGCTGTCTAGCACATAATTAAAGAGCAAATGGTCTCCTATTGCTCTTTGCCACCCAAATCTAAATCCTAGCTTGGGCACTAGAAATAACCTATTAGTTTGACCAAAATAATTGTTGTTCAAAAATTCATGAAGTTTGACTTCCCTTATTTAAGAAAAAATCTGCTGCTGACACGTCTGCTTATGTAAAAATAGTTGCTGATGAGTTAATCAATTGCCTTTCTTTTGGAAAATAGTTGATCAGTTGTTTACGTGCTTGAGGGGAATAGAGGTGATATCTCTCCAAGCACAATAAAATTTCACTATATCGAAACAAGAGTAAAATTCACTACCGACCTTAAACTTGGTCGGCGGTGTCATCCCGGTCCCTGAACTTTTAGTGATATTCGTGGATCTCTAAACTCGGCTGATGGTGTCATTCCAGTCCATGAACTTCCAAAATGATCACTATCGTTCTCTAAACTTGGCCAATAGTGTCATTTTAGATCATACACTTGGTTTCAAGTCTAGTTAAAAAGTTCTATAATTAATTTGCTTAGGACCTCAAAATATTTTTGTAGTTTCCCAGATTTTAAAATTTTGAAAATTTCAAATTATCAAACAATCTTGAATGTTGACATGGTCTATACGAAAGTTATATTTCTCACTGCGATAACAACTCTATATTTCAAAATTGTTTTATTTGAAGTCATTTATTATCTCAAAACACTAAATGACTTCAAATAAATTCTTTTCTACTACAAAATTGTTGATTTTTCTAAGAACTATAACTTTCATATAGACTATGTCAACATCTAAGATAGTTTTTAAGTTTCAAAATATATGAAGTTATAATAACATTTTTGGAGCCTTAAACAGTTTCAATTTAAAAAAATTTCAACTACAAAAGTCGTAGACCCTGTCAAGAGCTGCAATTTTCCTATAAACATTATCTTCAGTCGAGTTCATATAAAACAGTTATGAATTATTTAAAAAAAGTCAGCGTCCCACATCAGTGTGTTAATTAAGTGGGTTAGGCTCCATTTAGGCTTGGATAAGACTAAAAACTACGTTTAGGATTTGAAATGTCACCGCTAGCAAAGTTTAGGGATCAACGGTGAATAACTTGTAAGTTAATGGACTATAGGATTACACTATTAGACATGTTTAGGGACCCACAAATATCACTGTGAAAATTGGGAGACTAGGATAACACCGTCGATCAAGTTTAAGGATCAGCGGTGAATTTTACTCTAAAAACAACAAGCAAATAGAGGCAAGTAGTGGCTTTCTGCATGTTATTATTACCAGGTACATGAGGGTAATAAGCTCTCCATCTGGTTTGAGCAGTTGCTCAATTCTCTTGGCCCACCATGCTGGCCTCATCGACGGCTCAATGGCACAGAAGAATCTGACGAGGCAATAATGCAAACCAACGCAAGAAATCGTCTCACTTCATCATGAATTTGAATGAAATTATTAATTAACAACAAACAAAAAAATCGAAGATGAGCCAATAATGCACGTACGTGTAGTCGAAGATGAGGTCGAACTTCTCTGGCGGCTCCCAGGTGAAGAAATCGGCGGCGACGAAGTCGAACGACGATGAGTTCCCGTCTGCCGCCGCCGCCGCCCGCTAGTACGGTCGTGGAAGCAGCAAGTATGAACACGACTGATCGAATAATAATGCACAAGCACAGCGTACAAGAACAACCAGTGTGTCGACGATCGATCGCGTCGCGTATATACCTGTTTGGCCTTGTGAACGGCGGCCTCGGAGATGTCGAGGCCGACGACGAAGCGGCCGGCGCCACAGAGAATGCGACTACGTCGTGCCCCTGCACGCACAAGCACAGCACGAAGGCAGAGCGGGCTGAGATGGTGTCATCAGATGGTGATCGATCGAGGTCATGGTGATCATCGATCGTGTATAATAACGCATGCATGTGCACGCACTCACGGTGCCGCATCCGGGGACGAGGACGGTAGTGTGATCGCCGCTGGGCAGGGTCCCGGAGTTGACGAGCTCGACGACGGCGGGAGTGGGCTGGCCCAGGTCCCACGGCGTCACGCCTTCCTTCCAGCACTGGCTCCACCCGTCTGCACCGCGCCACCGCCGGCCGGCGGCCACGCGCATCATGGCATATCATGAACATACGACATGCGTCATTAGTCCTTACATAGTTACCTAGCCTGCGCCATGAACGACAGGCAGTACTGTAATACACTAGTAGTCTGCTTACAGCTGAATGTTCCTGAAGCATCTGGGCCGCCGCCGACGGCTGCCGCATGAGGGCCACCGCCGGGTTGGAGCCGTCAAGTACCTGGTAGGGGCCCGAAGTGGCGCTGCCATGTGTGAACTGAACTATTAGCCTAGTTTAGCAGTGGCGCGATTATAATGCTGACTGTTTGCAGGTGTAGCGATGCTTGAGTTAAATTTTTAGAATTGTCTTAAGTTAAATTTTTTGTAGAATTGTCTTAAGTTAAATTTTTAAATTTTAACTGATTTTTAAAAAAATATTAAGATTTATGATATCAAATAAGTATCACTAGATTTATCATTGAATATATTTTCATAATATGCCTATCATATGTCATAGATATTATTACTCATTTATATAAAGTTAGTTAAAGTTAAAAAAAAAGTCACTAGTACGGATTCTATAAATTGATTCTTTCATAGATAGAGGGACTATATCTCAATTGTTGATAGACAACAAAAATTGAGTGATTTACTAGTGGACACTTTATTTATTATTAATTTGCTGGTTGCGAACACATGGTTTATACCTGTGGTTTAGTTGTGATGATGAGTGATTGATTCAACTACTAGCATCTCGGATGGGGTGCTACTGATGGTGGTGAAAGCCACGAGTTCCACATGTGCCTTGGCTTGTATTGTGCAGGTGTCGAGCATAGAGGCGGTGGCCGACGCGAGGTGAAGGTCAAGTGATAGCGAGCCGCGCCGAATGGACCGGGAGCGGTGAAAGGGCGGACGCATCGAGACTTGGACTGAGAGATCCGGAATCGCCGGGCGGGATCGCGTTGCTGGCACTTGTCTTCAACAAGTGCAAGGACATGAGCCGATTTATTGGTTTGGGCCTCAAAACCAATGGAGGCGGGTTTCGGTGGTTTGGGCCTCAAAACCACCCGGCGGGTTTCTGGGTTGAGCCTCAAAACCCTGGCGGCATCGGAGAGTTCGCGTCGAGGCGAAGCTACCGGTGAGAAGGCGCGGTGGCCGTCGGATCAAAGATTGCATCAAGTCGGTTTGAGTTGGACCGCAATGTCCCTAGGGCTAGGCGGCTTGCTCGGAGTTGTATCAGGGGCAAAAACTGGAAAATGAAATAAGGCCGGTCGATAAGTAAGGTGGAGAGAGCCCCATCTCCCTCACCTCTTTCTATTTGCATTTTCTTGTTTAGGGTTTCCTTCCTCTAGTTGCTTGTGAGTGAGAGAGAGGTCCACTAATCCTTTATTAGTGTAATCGAACTCGTGTTGAATGGAATAGAGGTCCCGAATCCTCCATGTTTCCTTGTGGAGTCAAATCATTGAGTTGGTTTTGCAGCAATTCATGTTTTATTCTTCGCGTTCTTCGTTTTCCCTTCTGATCCTCTTCACGTTCTTGCCCGGTTCTTGAGTTGTGTTCCATCTCTTTGCAAACCGATTGTTTCTACTTGATCTTGGTCGTGGGTTGATTCTTTCTACCGAAGGAACTTGTCTAAATCCTCACGAATCCATAGATCGGGTCAAATCAAGAATTTCGGGAAAAACTTGCCCTCTAATTGAATTTCATCGATTTCTGAAGTTGCAGCGAGTTTGGGGTTGTGATCTTCATGGAGTAGCCTTAGAACTACCTTGTGAACCCCTCTGCAAAATTTCAGATCAATCGGAGTTGATTTGGTTGTGTTTTAGATTCAAAATTGAATTTTCTAAGTTTCTGCTCGTGCATTCCGGACGCATCTGGTGTGAATACTGGACATGTCCGGTAGACTTAACTTTGGAATTTTGAGCTAAAATTTTGTGGAGACCTTCTTCTGTGTGTCTAGTTTCTAGGTTAAAATTTTATAATTTTTGAACAATGTTTGATTGGGTTTTCTATTTTTCTCATAAAGTCGCTCTGTTCTGAAACTGAGGTCCGGTGCATACTGGACACATACGGTATGAGGTATGGTATGAGAGCCTGAAAGTTGAATTGTTCGCTTCTTGACCGTCCGAACTCCGATTCAAGTTTCGCTTATTGTGTTTGGTTCGTAGTATCATGTGCTGCATATCCAAGTACTCTTGTTATAAGTTGGCTTGAGTATTTTGGATTGGCCACTCTCTCCTTCTCCATAAAAATTGAGTGTGTCGCTTTTGAAGTTTCGTCGAGTGCTTCGTCTCCGATCTTCCTCGGTTGATCCGTTGTACCTTTTGAACATCTCCAAGGGTATCCACCTACCTGTTAGGTCGTGATCTTATCGCTCACTTATGGGTTTGCTTTTGGGGTTTGATTTTAGGACAGCGGTCGAAAGTTTTGAAAGAAATTTGAGGCTCCCATTCACCCCCCTCTGGTCACCGTTTTTGGTCCTTCAATTGCTATCAGAGCCAGTTAAGGATTATCCCACCTTAATCAGTTGTGATCTGCTAAAAGGCGACATGGCTCATGGCTCAGAGAAGCCACCGTTTTTCAATGGAACCAATTACCCATACTGGAAGATTCGGATGTCTGCATATCTCCAGAGTCTCGGTGCAAGGGTATGGGAAATTTGTGAAAATGAGAATTGCGTTGTTCTCCCTGCTCGTGTTGGCCAGGAGCAAATGGAACAACACGATGCCAATAGTGAGGCACATAATGCTCTCTTCTCGAGTCTTTCTGAGTCTGAGTTTGAGCGTGTCGGACTCTTGACTATTGCTAGAGAGATCTGGGTGAAGCTGCAAAGCTGTCACAATGGGACTCCCCAAATTAAGACCAGACTCTTTGACACGTACAAGCAGGAGTATGAAAGTTTCCGGCAGCTTGATGGCGAGACCATCGATTCTATGTTCTCACGCTTTCAGACCATTGTCAACAAGATGCGTGCGAACAAGCCAAACTTGCCCTATGACAATCATGAGAGAGCTTTGAAGCTGTTGCATGCGCTTGATCGGAGTGTTTGGGATTCGAAGGTGCAAGCTTTTCTCGAGTCACAGAACTATGAGACCCTCACTATGGATGAGCTCTTCAACAAGATGAAGTCTAGTGAGATTGACCACCAGATCCAGGCCAAACTTCACAACCCCTCTCCTCCGACTATGGCGCTGGTGTTAGGTAACGGTGTCTCTAGTTCTTCTGCTAACCCCTGCTCTGCGATGTTTGCCTTGTCTTCCTTGATCACAGTGATAGAGAAGCAGTTGGACATGCTCGGAGACGATGAGCTGGCTCTTGTCATCAGCCGGTTCTCGCGGTTCCACAACAACCGCTTGAATCACCAGCGGGGTGGACCGAAGGATGGATGCTATGGATGCGGTGACCCCGACCACTTTGTCGCCAACTGTCCCAAGCGGAACAAGCACTCCCTCGGCAAGTCCACCATCGACAAGCACAAGGAGAAGCGTGAGTACACCTCCGGCAAGCACAAGTCCAAGGGAGGCTTTGACAAGGAAGCAATGAAGCGCAAGTTCGTGAAGAAGTTAAAGGCAAGAGAGCGAGCCTTCCTCGCCTCCCTCAGTTACCTCGACTCCGACGACGAGCATGCTTCCTCCTGTTCGAGCGATGACGAGTCCGAGAGGAAGGTCGAGGACAAGCTAAACGAACTGCTTCATCGCTGACTCCACCCACGGAGGCTTCTGCACCATGGCGCTTGGTGACGAGGTGGAGGGCGGCAACGGCGATGCTCCCGACGAGACGACACATCTAAGGTATCACCTTCCGTCGACGCTCTTGTCACTGAGGTTGATAACTTGACTGCTACTTTATTTCGTCAGGATAAGTTGCTTAAGCGTGCTGCTAGTGATAGAAAGAGTACAAGGCTAAACTAAAAGTTGTACTTAAGGAGTTTGAGCTAGTTAAGAACACTCAGTGTCTGACGAGCCAGAGTGTGAGTTTTGTAGCGTCTACATGGCTGATCTTGCTAGTCTGCAGTTCAAGTACGCTGATTTGGTTAATGAGTTTGATAGTGTGCGTGCTTCACCTATCCTATTGGGTGCGTGCAAGTCTTGCTTGGACTTGCCATCTAAGTTAGTAGAGAAGAATGCCAAGCTTGCCCTATTTGAGAAGGCCAACTCAGATAGCACTAGTGGCTAATTGTGCTCTTTGTGAGGGTTTGGAGCTAGAGATTGCCAATTGTCGGCATGATAAGGTGCGTACTGAGGAGAAAAACACATACCTTTGGACCATTTTGAGTTGGGTGTCTTGTAGTGAGCCACAACTTGGCATGATGGTCAACCAATTCAGGAGGGGAATTGGTGGACCGGGATTAGGCATTGCTTCAGGTGGGAAGGGTGATGATCTTTATGGCAAAGTTGGTGAGTGTAGTGTGCCTCTGAGTGAAAATCTATCACTACCCCCAAGCATCTCAAAATCACTCCACCTAAGCCACATGTGCCTCTCACCAAAGATGGAGTGTTTGAAGAGCCTCCAAGAGCTCCACCCTAGAAACAAGTGTGGATTCCAAAATTGAACCATCTAAGGAACCCACTTGACACACTCCCTTCCCTCTCTGAGAAACCCCTTCCTAAAGCCAAGCCACATCCAAGAGTGAACCATACCCATAAGAGAGTGAGCCAAACACCTAAGAGAGAGGTATACCACTGTGAGTATTGTCATAGGGATGGTCACTTGGTTGAGTTTTGCTTTAGGAGGAAGAGAGATGAGAAGTGTGAGTTTGAGTTGAACAACCGGAACATGTACCGTCCTCCCCATGGTGTACATGTATCTCCTATTCAGAGGCGCACTACTAGGCCTAGAGGTGCAATGCCTCAAGGTGCTAGGCCTCAAGTTGCGAGACCATATGGTGGTCGTGCACGGCGGGGTTTGGGTCATGATCAATATGACTACGAACCTTGTGGCGGTGCTTTTGTGTCCCACACTTCTAGCGGACCATGTTTTCTCTCTCGTGGTAATCACTTTCTTCTAATGGGACATGGCATATTTGGTGTTTTTCCTAACACTTTTTTAGGGCAAATGATGCATCACTGGTATCCTTCTCAGTTTACTAACCCCAGTGCCATTTGCTCATCCTATATCTATCTATTGATGTAGGATGGAGGTTTGTAGAACACATAGCTCATTGATTTTAGATGTTCGCGTCACATAACCAGAAGTTCAAAATGGTTCTCCAGCCTTGATCCCATGCAACACAAGGAGTACATCACATTCAGGGATAAAAGAAAAGGTAAAGTGGTCTCTCGTGGAACCATTCGGGTTAACGAGAGCTTTGTTCTTAAAGATATTGCTTTGGTCTCGAAGTTGCATTTCAATTTGCTCTCTGTTTCACAACTCCTTGAGGATGGTTTTCAAGTGCACTTTAAACATGGTTTTCTCGAGTCCTTGATTCTCAGGGAGATCTTATTTGTAAGATTGTCCTATTTGGCCGTGTCTTTCAAGTAGATTTTTCTCACTCTTTTGGCTCTTCCCGCTGTTTGGTGGTTGGATCCTCTTCTGAGCTTTGAAAGTGGCATAGGAGACTTGGTCATTTGAGCTTTGACCTTCTTGCTAGGTTGAGCTCACTTGGCTTAATCCAAGGATTGCCCAAGTCAAAATTTGAGAAGGATCTTTTTGCCACCCTTATCGTTGTTGACGGTCCTTAACACCTATTTTATACCATCAACTATTGCTCAATATAACATGATATTAACCATAAACCATAGTTGTAGGGTTTGATTCTAACGAGTTCCACGAGTTGTGTTGTTCTTGATCGTTTTGTAGGTATATCTAATTTTGCACAGAATAAAAAGTATCTTAAATGGGGAATTGGACTGCACCAATGCGACGGGCTCGTTGAGACGATCGAAACGGACACATCATTTGCTATCTTCGGAGTCCGGAGTCAAAAGATATCAATTCTACACCGAAACCAACACTAGAAGACTCTAGAAGGCACCAAAAGGCGACGTACCAAAGGTGGGGCCCACTTGTTACAGGGGGCCGACCCCCCCCCCTTCCCGCCCGCCGCCCTACAGGCCGCTCGGGGCCCGCTTCGACGGAGGGCCTCCTACCGCCTTAGGGTTTCCATCTGCACCGTTGCCGAAGTCAGTTTGGCCCAACAAGCAAACGGTGGAAGAATTAGTCCCACATCGCCTGTTCAGAAGAGGTGGGAGGCTTTCTAGGCTATAAATAAAGCGGCAGACTCCCCTCCCTGGGGGCACCACATTATTATGGAGATATAGAGGCGTCCCTCGAATGGATGACCTCTCATCTATAGGGAATTAGGGCTAGACTTTCCAATGTAGTTCTAGTTGAGAGTTAGGGAGAGCGGCGCTACGCCCTGGTTCGAGGAGTCTTCGCAGAGTCGTCGAGTTCTGGTATATCTTTGTATCTTTTCTTGTAAGACTTATGCTTCAATATATTTATCTTCTCTATTTACTTTATGCCTTTATATTATGTTTAGTATAGTTGTTATACTTTAGCATGGGATCTCCGCCTGTATTAGGTGCTCTAGTTAGCGTACGTGACTAGAGTAGTAATCATTAGCGTAGACGTGGTGTCTAGGCTAGTGTTTACCTGAGTTTGCACCCAATTCTTACGGTTAGTTGTGGTAGCCATCGAGGTGACAGTTTTGTTGGTCTTCGTATTCCACCACGTTGGAGTTGGTGTTTCATAGAGCTTTTGGTAGCCTTACCCAGCTACCTTCTTCCCAGTCTTATTCGAGAGTTGGATTGATACTGTTGCTCCAAAGTGTTATTGTGTGATTGCTTTATCTATCATAAATCAGTTTTTATAGAACCTTGGTAATAGAGAAGTATTTAGGAACCTTGAGCTCTCCCGTTGTCCTCTCACTTTAGCTATCTATTTACTTATCATAGAATTCTCTTGTGTGTGTGTCATATATACATAATTCCTATCATCTATCATTTACCCCCTACTTTAGTCTAGTTGGTGTATTAAGTTAGTAGATACATGATGGTGAACTATCAATGTCTTATTCCATTGTTTCCCAGTGGTAAAATATAAATAACGATACCTGAATACTCCCGGTAAAATGCTACAATGGTTTTTTACGTGCGCTTGAATCCTTTATATTTTAGTTGTGCATAAGAAATACCAACAAGCATTTTTGGCGCCGTTGCCGGGGATAGGGATTTACCTCTATTTCTAGTAGCGACGTTAGAAATGTCAACAATCGTCATGGAAAGATGGTAGCCGCTTCTCACCCACCTGTGAATCAAATCATGACCAAGGAACCCGGAGAGCTACTTCACATAGGCACAGTTGGTCCAGCTCGAGTTCGATCAAAAGGTGGAAAGTGATACGTTCTAGTGATTGTGGATGACTTTTTGAGATACTCTTGGGTATTTTTATGGAGAGTAAGGATGAGGCATTTTCACATGCTCGAGATTGATTCTTCGATTGAGAAATGAGTTCCCTAAGAATATCATGAGAGCTATTCACAGTGACAATGGCACAGAATTTAAGAACTCATTTTGAAACTTTTTGCAAGTCTTTGGGTCTTGAGCACCAGTTTTCCTCACCATACGTCCCGCAACAAAATGGCATTGTTGAGCGCAAGAGTCGGACCCTTGTTGAGATGGCTAGGACGATGCTCGATGAGCATAGGACTCCTAGGAGGTTTTGGGCCGAAGCAATCAACACAGCATGTCATGTTTCTAATCGCATCTTTCTCCGTGCTTTTACGAAGAAAACTTCTTATGAGTTACGATTTGAGAGGTTACCCAAGGTGAGTCATTTCAGGGTGTTTGGGTGTAAGTGCTTCATCTTGAAACAAGGTAATTTGGACAAGTTTGAGTCCAGGTCCTCTGACGGTATCTTTCTTGGTTATATTTTGCATTCTAGAGCTTATCGAGTACTTAACCTTGAAACTAACCATGTTGTGGAGACCTGCGAGGTCACATTCGATGAAACTATGCCTTGTACAATCCTTCTCTTTGAGCGTGCAGGTGATGAAGAGCTTGGTGAAAGCATTTTTGTGGAGGAGGAGGAGGATGATGCCGATTGGGGTGATCCCGAGCCGATTCTACCGGCTGCCCGTATCGAGCTTGCGATGACTACTTCAGCTCATGGTCCAGACCCCTTGACTTCCACTTCTTGGGGACCGTTCGAGCAGCTTCCTTAGCCTGTGCCGGATGCACCTGAGGAGGCACCAGCTGCTGTTGAGGGAAAGACGACTTCTTCCAAAGAGGCTCCACGACACATTCAATGTCGCCACCCTGCTCAGACGATGATCGGTGATATTGACCAGCGAGTCATGTGGTCCAGGTCTTATCACATCTCTCACTTCGCTTATTCTATATTTGTAGCTTCTTTTGAGCCCCGAGATGTTGGACATGGTTTATCTGATCCTGATTGGGTTAATGCCATGCATAAAGAGTTAGAGAACTTTGATAGGAATCAAGTCTGGGTCTTAGTTCCTCCACCTCCAGAGTGTCATCCTATAGGTACAAAGTGGATGTTTAAGAACAAGCAAAGTGAAGATGGGGTGGTTGTTAGGAATAAGGCTAGACTTGTTGCTCAGGGGAACTGCCAAAAAGAGGGGATAGATTTTGAGAAAACCTTCACTCCTGTAGCTCGCTTAGAGGCTATCCGCATTCTGTTAGCGTTCGCTGCTGCTAAGGGCTTTAAGTTGTTTCAGATGGATGTCAAGAGCGCTTTTCTAAATGGGTACATAGAGGAGGAAGTGTATGTTAGGCAAACCCCAGGTTTTGAAAATCCCAAGTATCCTAATTATGTTTTCAAGTTGTACAAAACTTTGTATGGTCTTAAGCAAGCCCCTAGAGCATGGTATGAGAGGCTGAAAACCTTTTTGCTTAAGAAGGGGTTTAGGATAGGATCAGTAGATAAGGCGTTATTTCTCTTCAAGCAAGGCAATGATCTTCTATTGGTTCAGATATACGTGGATGATATTATCTTTGGTGGCTCTTCTCACGCTTTGAATGCCAAGTTTGCAGAGTTTATGAGCGGGGAGTTTAAGATGAGCTTGATAGGTGAGTTGACTTTCTTCCTCGGCCTTCAAATCAAGCAAACCTAGGATGGGACGTTCATGCATCAAGGCAAGTACACAAAGGACATCCTGAAGAAGTTTGATATGGGCGAGGCCAAGCCTCTTTTGATGCTCATGTCGACTACGACAGCCCTTGATGCCGACGAGGATGGAGAAGCAGTCGATCAGAAGGGGTACCAGAGTATGATCGGGTCATTGTTGTACCTGACTAAGACAAGACCCGACATACAGTTTGTTGTATGCCTCTGCGTACGTTTTTTTTCAGGCTTCCCCACGCACGTCTCACCGTCAAGCGGTGAAGCGCATCATGAGGTACCTCCGGTTTACCCCCAAGTTTGGACTTTAGTATTCTGCTTCTTCCTCACTCACTCTTTGTGGTTATTCGGATGCTAATTTTGTTGGTTGCCGCTTAGATAGGAAGTCTATGTCGGGGACTTATCAGTTTTTGGGTTCGTCTCTTGTGTCTTGGTCATCCCGTAAACAGTTCAGCGTTGCACAATCCACTACAGAGGCTGAATATGTTGCTGCTGCTGCTTGCTGCTCCCAGCTGCTTTGGATGATAGCCACCCTACGTGATTTATTGTGTGATAGTACTAGTGCCATCAGTGTTGCTAAGAACCTAATACTTCACTCTAAGACCAAGCAAATAGATGTCCGCTTTCACTTTCTCCGTGATCATCAAGAGAAAGGTGACATTGAGTTGCATCACGTAGCCACCCAGGATCAGCTTGCAGATCTTCTCACTAAACCCCTCGATCAAGTGACCTTTGCTCGCTTACGAGGTGCACTAGATGTGTGTTTCTCTTTTTAGAGGAGGGAAGCACTTTGTTTCTTGTACACTAGTTTTATTTTCTTTTATAGTCTAGATTTTAATTTTTCTTTGTATGATAGTGCATTTGTATTGCATTTTTATGATATACTTGCATTTTGAGCTTCATATATATAACACTTGGAATGAAACTATGCTTCTGTTAGTATGCCATGTGAGTACTTTGTGGTGCTTGTCACCTTAGGCTCTCATTGATCATCTGCTACATGTTATGGGTTGAGCATGATTTTCTAATGTGAACTTGTTTAAACTTGCTGAAATTGAAAATGTTCACCGCCTGATATGGTAATTAGCATGTGTAGGATGTTGAGATCCCTTTATGCTATATTGTGCATGCTTGGTTACTATGTCTCATGCTTTGAGTTCCACACTTGGTTAGATACTTTACTTGTGCTAAAATCTAAAATCTAAGTAAGTTGAATGAAAAGATCGAGATGGGTCCAGATTGTCCCACATGAAGGTATCGAGACTGCTTCCAATTGCATATTTGGATGAACTTGAGCCTTGTAGTGGATGACCGAAACCATTGTTTTGAGCTTCTGATTATCTTTTGACATAGGCTCCGCTTGGTTGAAAAATTAGACTTGACAATATGGATAACCTCTCGCACACACATGCTTGACCAATACTTGTAATTTGCTGCCAACTCTAAAATTTGATAAAATTGACAAGTTTGAGGTCTTTGACATGATGTGTGACCATGGTTTAGGGTAGTTCATCTTGTTTACACATGACTAGCACCAGGTTGATTTCCAGCTTGCATTTGCTAAGTGCTATCTTTTGTGGTGAACCCCTTTCTGAAGAACTTAAAATCTGTTCAAAACTGCTTACACTTCATATTCCGTATCATTTGATCAGTTTGAGCATATGCTAGCACTTGTCTGTTGATTGCCTTACTCACCTGTTTTACCGGCTAAGAGCATCTTTTCACTCTGATTGCTATATACCTGAAGCTTCTGCATTTATGCATGTCATTGCATTTTAGGCTTGCTATGTGCATTATTCAACAAGGAGGATAAATTTGACACACACACATACCTGACACATCACATGCTTATGTCAAGGGAGAGTCACTTGACATGTCTTGAAAGGTTGTCTTCTCAGAGGGAGAGACAAGTTCTCAAAAGGGTTGAAGGAGAGAATATTGTGTGCACTCATGTATGCATTTGCTTAGGGGGAGTTGTTTTGCATTGCTTCTTGCTAGATGTGTTGAGTGTTGGTATATTTTAACATAAATAGAAAAGATCCTTAAGCTCACGGATACCGCTGTAGCTTTCACCTAAGAGTATTCCAAGGTATCAATTTTCCACGAGGAACGCGAAGTGTACTAGTAACGAATCAAGAACGTCCAAGAATAGAAAAGGTAAATGTTTTTGGTGGGTAGAGAGGGGTTGTCTCAGGTTAACTAGATAACTAAGGATCAGGCTTACTATACTTGCTAACTTTGGAGCAGCAGTACCTTTCCAACTCTCGAATAAGACTGGGAAGAAGGTAGTTGGGGAAGGCTGCCAAAAGCTCTATGAAAACACCAACTCCGACATGGTGGAATACGAAGGCTAAAAGAGCTGTCACCTCTAGAGGCTACCACAACCAACCATAAGAATTGGGCACAAACTCAGGTAAACACTAGTCTAGACACCACGTCTACACAAACGATTACTACTCTAGTCACATACATTAACTAGAGCACTCAATACGAGCGGAGATCCCGTAAGCAAAGTAAAGTAAGAACTAAACTTAATTAAATAGAAGACTTAGAGTTACTAATAGAAGAACCTGAAGATGAATCGATGAAGAATCATCTCCGTAGAGGTACAAAGTTGAGGGGATCCGATAGGCCGGCCACACCTTCTACTCTCTCCTCTCCTCTCTCCCTATTTTCTAATAAATACTAATAGGTTATCCATTCAAGAGACACCCCTCAGCTGATCCTCCCTCAGAGAATATGAATTAGGGTTTCTTGGATGAATGAGGGAGGGGGGTCCAGGGCTGCTTTTATAGCCCGGTGGGATGAACGTGAGCCCTTGGATCAAACTGACTTTGGCGGACGGCTGAGATTGAAACCCTAAGGCGGTGGAGCACGTGGGCCGAAGCTGGGCCCATTTGGCCACTATAGCAGACCGGCCGGTCCAAGGCCAGACCGGCTGGTTTGGCTCCGGGTCCTCTCGCGGTCCGCTTCGGCGTGGTGTCTTCTCGCGCCTTCTAGAGTCTTCTAGTGCAGCCTGTTGACACCTGTTAACCCACAATATTTGTTAGCAATTATCTCTCCACCATATATGAATATCTACTAGAACAGGGTTATCACTGACAATTTTCATGAGTTTTAGTGATTTGTGTATTTTTCAGGGAATTATTCAGAAAAGCCTAAAAAGAGGGATTTAAGTGCTAATCTGCCACGAAACTTATCCGCGATGAAAGGATGTCACCAGAGGGATCAAGAATACTCCAGAAGACACCCGAAGCAATAGGGGGGCCAGCAGCCGCCAAGTGGGGCCGGGCGGCCCCACCCCTGCGCCGGGCGGCCCCTAGGGTTAGGGTTGGTCGCCCCCCTTCTGGAGTCTTCCTCCACCGCCTCCAAGGAGCCATCTTGGCCGCTTGTTACATCGGTTTGATCCAACGGCGCGTATCCATCCCACCGGGCTATAAATAAAGGGCTAGACCCCCCCGGAGGAGGCCAGATCAAGAGCTGAAAAGTCAGAACATTAGATAGAGATCCACTAGATCTAGGCTAGCAATCAAGATAGAGATTAGAGAGATAGAGTAGAGGAGTAGAGATTCGGAGGAGTCCAGGCCTGTCGGAGCTTCCTCAAGAGCTGTATTCGTCTGGATTCGGCTCCCTCGCCCGGAGCTGTGTTCTAAGGTACTTTTGTATTTACCATTCTGATTCAAGTAAACAACTTGTTTTTATTCGTTCTTTGGTTTGCAACTCATATTATATTGAGTACTTCGATTTGGGTAGCTCCTAGGTCGGAGTAGTGATTCGTAGCATAGACGTGGTGTCTAGGCTATGGTTGCTTGTAGATGTCCCCTGATCAGCCGGACAGTGGTAGCTCACGTAGGTGACTTTATAGCTACGTTGAATCCTCTGTAGTCCACTTCCCGTTGATAGGACTGATAGGCTTATAGGTGCCTGGTAGGAGATTACTCTGTTTCTTCTCCTATTTGGGTTACTTGTCCGATAAGACGATATTATACAAAGTTTACCGGTTATTAGGAACCAGAGTACATTAGCTATTTCCTCATTCTCAATAGTTTTCTAGATTGTTTGTACCCCCTTAGATTAAGAGTTATAGGCTAGGTCATAAATCACCTACTGTTCCTTTGGGTTCGATATTAAAAACGGGTTGATCTTGGTGAAGTGCTTGATCAGATATATCTGTAAACTTGCTTGGATAATCTGATTATAATTATTATATTGGGTGCGATTAATTTATACCAACAAGCATTTCTGGCGCCGTTGCCGGAGAATTGTTTGCTGATTTTGACATTAGTCTATCTTAGTCTATATTTATCCTTTTATCTTAAAATAAAAATAAAAATATATGGAGCACCATCGGGATCGTACCTCCAGCCAAAGGAATCTTCTAAACCTATCACATCATCTGGCTATGAGCTACGCCCGGGATTAATCAAATTAGTTCAAGAACATACTTTTTCTGGTAATTCTAGTGAAAACCCCTATTCCCACTTAACCGATTTTGAGCAGGCATGTTCATGTCTGAGTATTAAGGGCATGGCCGATGAGACTTTAAGATGGAAACTCTTTCCGTTTTCATTAACGGACCGAGCTAAGAATTGGTATAATCGCCATGTTGGGAATAGTCAAGGAGATTGGGATATATTACGAAAAGACTTTTGCCTTAAATTCTTCCTAGTAGAAAAGGTCGCTAAACTTTAATTTGAAATTATAGGATTCAAACAATTAGACAATGAATCGCTAGGCAAGACTTGGGATCGTTTTGATGGCTTTGTAAATTCTAGACCTAATCTTGCTTTACCAGAACCCATGCTTTTACAACATTTCTTTTTAGGCCTTAATGATAGAAATAAAGAATACCTTAATTTGGCCTCGGGTGGAGCATTTATGCATATTACTTTTGAGCATGCTAAAACTATTCTTACTAATATTTTAAATGATCTCTCCAAGAAAAAAAAGAGTTGTTAGAAGAAGAATCTCTGTTAGCTGAAAATAAACTTTTACCTGATTCATCTCAATCTATAGTTAAATTAAAACCTGAACTAGCTAATGAGAAGGAGATAACTCCAACTTCTGAATGGATGTTTGAAATTAAGGATGATTTCTTTGATGATTATGGTAATACTACATTTTATCGTAAGATTATTCAACCCCAACAATCTAGGGATTTTAATCCTAATTTCTCACATCCTGATGATTTAAAATTTCTTAGAGAAATTACAAGAGAATTAGTTTTTATTTTGGGTGATGATTGGTTAATAGAATATGAGCAATCCCCTGAAATAATTCGCTTAATTCACCCTCTGTTGCTATAAAGTTGCAAGTAGATTCATATCCTTTTGAAGCTTTATACAACCCAGTTGTAGGAGTCAACATTATGTCATATACTTTTGCTAAAGAATTCTTGAGAGACATACCATTAATTCCTACAAATAAATTATTAAAGAATTATTCAGAACACATTATTGCTTGCTTAGAAGTTTTAAGTGCACTTCCTATTGTTATTAATGATTTCCGTATTTTGCTAAATTTCTATATATTTGATGTGTGGGATTTTGATGTAATGATTAGAGTACCCATAATAAAACTTTTTCAAGAAGGTGGTGATGGTAAATTAAATATTAAATTTGGAAAAGGATTTAGTTTTTTAATACCTATAACTCATGCAGTAAAAGTTAAAGCGGAACCCCTTTCTGAATTAGATCCAATAGAAGAGGTTAAGACAATTGAATTCGATAATTTTATTCAACCTGATTTAGAAGATGATACCTAATTCTTCATCGATGAAGAGGAAGAGGACCCTATTGATCCTGAACCTCTAGATGAATTACTGGAGCCACTTAAACCTCCTATTGAGCTTAAACCACTACCTTCTGGACTTAAATATGTTTTTCTAAATAATGATCAAAAAATATCCTATGATTATAAATGATAAACTCTCAGAGGAAGAGTCTTATAAACTAATAACTGTTTTAGAAAAATACCGTGCTGCTTTTGGTTATTCATTCCAAGACCTAAAATGGATTAGTCCCTGTCCTTTGCACTCATCGCATACCAACCAATCCAGAAATTACACCTTCAAGAGAGCCTCAACGTAGACTCTAAAATACGATGAGAGAGGTAGTAAAGAAAGAGGTCTTAAAGCTTTTGCATGCAGGGATTATATATCCTGTACCGCATAGTGAGTGGGTAAGTCCTGTGCAAGTTGTACCTAAAAAGGGAGGAATGACAGTTTTCCAAAATGATAAAAATGAATTAATACCCCAAAGAACTGTCACTGGATGGCGAATATGCATAGATTATAGAAAACTCAACAAGGTAACAAAGAAAGATCATTTTCCTCTACCTTTCATTGATGAGATACTAGAGCGTTTAGCCAATCATTCTTTCTTTTGTTTCCTTGATGGTTACTCAGGATATCACCAAATCCCTATCCACCCTGATGATCAAAGCAAAACCACATTTACATGTCCCTATGGAACTTATGCTTATCGTAGAATATCTTTTGGATTATGTAATGCACCCGCTTCTTTTCAAAGATGCATGATGTCTATATTTTCTGATATGATAGAAGAAATCATGGAAGTGTTTATGGATGATTTTTCAGTTTATGGAAAAACTTTTGATGATTGTTTAGAAAATTTAGATAAGGTTTTGCAAAGATGTGAAGAAAAATACTTAGTCCTTAATTGAGAAAAATGTTATTTTATGGTTAGAGAAGGAATAGTGTTAGGACACCTAGTGTCGAAAAGAGGTATAAGGTAGATAAAGCTAAAATTGAAGTAATTAAACAAATACCTCTACTTGTTAATATAAAAAGAAATCCAAAGCTTTCTTGGTCATTGTGGTTTTTATCGTAGATTTATAAGAAATTTCTCACAAATTGCTAGGCCAATGACTAGATTATTAGCTAAAGATGTACCTTTTGAATTTGATGATGAATGCTTAGAATCATTTAATATTCTTAAGAAAGCACTTACATCAGTGCCAATCATTCAACCCCCTGATTGATCTTTGCCTTTTAAAATTATGTGTGATGCTAGTGATTATGCTGTAGGCGCAGTCTTAGGACAAACAAAAGATAAAACGCATCATGCAATTGCTTATGCTAGCAAAACAATGACAGAAGCACAATTAAATTATGCAACCACTAAAAAAGAACTCTTAGCTATTGTTTTTGCTATTGATAAATTTAGGTCTTACTTAGTTGGAGCTAAAATAATTGTTTATTCTGACCATGCTGCTCTTAAATATTTGCTTACTAAGAAAGATGCTAAACCACGATTAATAAGATGGATTTTATTACTTCAAGAATTTGATTTGGAAATTAAAGATAGAAAAGGAATAGAAAACTCTGTTGCTGATCATTTGTCTAGAATGTATTTTAAAGAACCTCAGGAACTACCTATTAATGATTCATTAAGACATGACATGCTGTTTAAAGTGACCAAGACAGATCCTTGGTACGCGAATATTGTCAACTTTATGGTTGCAGGTTACGTATCACCAGGAGAAAATAAGAAGAGGCTCATTTATGAAAGTCGTCTCCACATATGCGATCCACCCTACCTCTTTCGGGTATACTCAGATGGGTTGCTTAGAAAATGTGTACCAGTGGAGGAAGGCATGCAGATCATTCAAAAATGTCATTCATCACCATATGGAGGTCATTATGGGGTATTCCGCACTCATGCAAAAATTTGGCAGAGTGGTTTCTTCTGGCCAACCATGTATGAAGACACCAAAGGTTTCATCCAAAGATGTGGGTCGTGTCAGAGGCATGGAAATATCAATACTAGAGATGCTATGCCACTCACCAATAATCTTCAGATATAGCTCTTTGATGTCTGGGGAATTGATTACATGGGACCATTTGTGAAATCGTGGAATTATGAGTACATTTTGGTGGCAGTTGACTATGTATCCAAGTGGGTAGAAGCCATGCCATGCAAGAATGCTGATTCAAAACACTCAAAGAAGATGTTTGAAGAGGTTATATTTCCGAGGTTTGAAACACCTAGGATGGTTATAAGTGATGGAGGAACATATTTCACTGATAAGAAGTTTCACTTATACCTACAAGCTCATGGAATACGACATAATGTCGCTACTCCATATCATCCTCAGACAAGTGGCTAGGCAGAAACATCAAATAAACAAATCAAAAACATTCTCCAGAAAACAGTAAATGAGATGGAAACTTTATGAAAGGATCGGTTACCCGATGCACTATGGGCATACCGGACAGCTTATAAAACACCTTTGGGTATGTCACCATATCAACGGGTATATGGTAAGACCTGCCACTTACCGGTTGAACTAGAACATAAAGCTCACTGAGCTATCAAAAGATGGAACATGGATTTAGAAGCCGCTGGAGAGAAAAGAAAAATACAATTATTAGAACTAGAAGAATGGAGAGAAAAGGCTTATCACAATTCAAAGATCTACAAAGAATGAATGAAGAGATGGCATGACAAGAGGATCAAGAAGAAGGAATTTGCACCAGGAGATAAGGTATTACTTTTTAATTCCAGGTTCAAATTATTCGGGCTTGGAAAATTGAGGAGCAAATGGGAAGGACCCTTCACCATCATGAATTCATCACCACACGGAGCGGTAACTCTACAATCAAGCGAAGGTACGCTATTCAAGGTAAATGGACACCTACTTAAACTTTATCTAGAACCATTTGATTCGGGAGTAGTTGATGAAGTAGAATTTATCCAATTACCAATCTATTAAGCTCTATTTATTTCGGTACAAAAATTTATCCGAAAACACATCTAACAGAAAATAGGAGGAGTCTAAAGGCACCACGCAGAAGGGCACCCGAGGTGGGCCCCTGGTGGGGCCGGTCGGCGCCCATGTGGGGCCGGTCGGCGCCCCCCTACCGCTTCCCGTCCCGACTCTCGTTTCCCTATCCTTCTACACCCTTCCTACGTATATTCGCGTATTATCCAATCGCGTTCGGATATTCTTTCGTACGGATCCCGTAGAGTCTAGGATTTGTCCTCATCCTATCTCCTGAAAACCCATATAAATACGTACCTAGACCCCCTCAATAGTATCCCATAACTAGCCACCTCTCTCCTCAGAGAAGCTCTCCAATCTAGATCTATTAGCAATGGCGAACAAGGCAATCGTCTCCTACGGCACGGACTTCAACAACATCCCCAGCGATGACTCGAAGGCCCTTATCCTCGCGCAGCTGAAGCCTCTCGCTGTTGTGCCGCCGAAGCAAGTTGCTACGGTACCCCAGCGTCACGAGCAAGCCTACTACATACAAGATCCATCTGCTCTTCCTCCACCTCCTGCAAGACTGCAGCTTGAAGGAGGTGCTAAGGGGAAGCAGATTGCTATCCCCAAGGGTACTCCGCTTCTTCCACCTAGAGACAATGAACGGCTTTTGTCGGTCCAAACCGACAAGAAAGGAAAGCTGGTATGCGCCAAGTACACCACTGCTCGTCCTACCGTCCAAGGAGTTCGCGCAAACCCTAATGAGGTATGCTACACTGAGCACATCGCACCTAAGCCCAAGCCCAAGAGGAAGAGAGCAACACCAGCATTAGCACTAGAGAAAGTTCCCAAGCAGCCAGCGCCTACTTTACGCATCCTCAGCGAGAAGCTTGAAGGCCTCTCCGACATTGTCAAGGGTATGGAAACATCTAACAAGATGAGGGACAAGCTCATAGAAGGCATGGATAATCAGTTAGGGATCAGTCTCAAGTTAATCTGCAGCCTCAAGCGCGACAAAGACAAGCTTGAAGCAGAGGTTGCAGCCCTCCAAGAAGTATTCAGGGCCTCAACAATGAAGGGCAGCCTTAGTTGCCTAGTTATCTATTAATAAGGCACAATCCCGCTAGATTCGGTTAGTTAATTGGGTCAGTCGAGTCATAAATTTTTCTTAGGACAAAGCCTAATGAGCTAGGGCAGTCGTTAGCTCAGTCGTTAAAACGTCTATCAAGTTATATATTATCACCACCATAAATGAATAAAGTGCCTTATCTTTTATCTACTCTACTCGCTATTTTTTTGGTATGTGTTTGTCTCCACATATTGCGCAGAAAAGTATACAGAAAAACAAGTGTGGGGGAGGCACATTGCAATCACGAAACAAAAATTCGATCGGAAAAATAGCGTAATTCGGAACACAATCGAACCAAGACCTCGCACAGCAATGCGGGCCCCACAATGCTCACTTGTGGGGCCGGTCGGCGCCTATGTGGGGCCGGGCGGCGCCCCTGCTCGTCCGCCTTCCTTCTCGCTTCGGTCACGGTCAGGTTTGAGTTAATTACAGTATAATTACATACATCTCACTTTGAATTGTCATCCGAATCATAAATCTTTATATTAAATATTTTTAAGAAATAATAAACACCATTTAATCTATGACTTGAAAATAAATTATATAACACTTTTCTAGAGTCATGATAATTGTGAAATTTATAGTACTTCATGATTGCTTAAGTTATTGTGGAAAGAGAGATAGCAAAATAATGAGTACTCAATTCCTGATAATTTGTCTTTGGAGATTTTATTTCAAAAGGATGGAAACAATTAACTTCACCTCTCTTTGTAATGGAATCAAATAATAATCATATCATTCTACTATTAATTATTATGGCTTTGGTTGAGAGATTTATCATATTCCTAGTATCATAAAATAAAATGAAATAAAAATATAATACACTCTCTTGAAGCATTATTATGAAGGAGGCATGAGCTATTCATAAAGAAATCCAAGGAAATAAAAAGGGACAAGTGTCCGAAACCTCAAAAAGATAGATCATGAGGAAATAAAAAGGGACAAGTGTCCGGAACCTCGATTCAATAAGAAAAGAAATATGAGCATGTGCTCATAAGTAGAATTAGTTAAAAAGAGCTCATGGTCCCTCCAACATAATATGCCAAGGAGTGGATGATTTTTCTGATCTAGGAATATGATATTTCTCTCCCTGGTTATGAATATCAAATTAATATCACAAGCGTTGATGCCACTACAAATAAGAGAAGGTCAAAGCTATGTTTTATTTGCAAACTCCACTTACTCTCCAATAGACATAATTAAAGGAAGAGAGTAATCTGTTTTAAGCTATCCTACTCCACAATCACTACAGAAATTCATGATAAACACTTTAAAATTCCACAATACATGATTGCTAGACTAGTTTTATATAATTTAATTTCCAAGTTATGCATTAAATGTTTATTCTTTATGATAGAACCAACCTTTTTCTCGGGTCGAGTAAAAGCCTAAGTGTGGGGGTAATTGTTGACACCTGTTAACCCACAATATTTGTTAGCAATTATCTCTCCATCATATATGAATATCTACTAGAACAGGGTTATCACTGACAATTTCCACGAGTTTTGGTGATTTGTGTATTTTTCAGGGAATTATCCAGAAAAGGCTAAAAAGAGGGATTTAAGTGCTAATCTGCCACGAAACTTATCCGCGACGAAAGGATGTCACCAGAGGGATCAAGAATACTCTAGAAGACACCCGAAGCAACAGTGGGGCCAGCAGCCGCCAAGTGGGGCCGGGCGGCCCCACCCCTGCGCCGGGCGGCCCCTAGGGTTAGGGTTGGCCGCTCCCTTCTAGAGTCTTCCTCCACCACCTCCGAGGAGCCATCTTGGCCGCTTGTTACGTCGGTTTGATCCAACGGCACGTATCCATCCCACCGGGCTATAAATAAAGGGCCAGACCCCCCTGGAGGAGGCCAGATCAAGAGCTGAAGAGTCAGAGCATTAGATAGAGATCCACTAGATCTAGGCTAGCAATCAAGATAGAGATTAGAGAGATAGAGTAGAGGAGTAGAGATTCGGAGGAGTCCCCGGCCCTCGGAGCTTCCTCGGGAGCCGTATTCGCCCGATTCGGCTCCCTCGCCCGAGCCGCTCTCTAAGGTACTTTTGTATTTACCATTCGGATTCAAGTAAGCAACTTGTTTTTATTCGTTCTTTGGTTTACAACTCATATTATATTGAGTACTTCGATTTGGGTAGCCCTAGGTCGGACTAGTGATTCGTAGCATAGACGTAGTGTCTGGGCTATGATTGCTTGTAGATGTCCCCTGATCAGCCGGACAGTGGTAGCTCGCGTAGGTGACTTTATAGCTACGTTGAATCCTCTGTAGTCCACTTCCCGTTGATAGGACTGATAGGCTTATAGGTGCCTGGTAGGAGATTACTCTGTTTTTTTTCCTATTTGGGTTACTTGTCCGATAAGACGATATTATACAAAGTTTACCGGTTATTAGATCCAGAGTACATTAGCTATTTCCTCATTCTCAATAGTTTTCTAGATTGTTTGTACCCCCTTAGATTAAGAGTTATAGGCTAGGTCATAAATCACCTACTGTTCCTTTGGGTTCGATATTAAAAAAACCGGGTTGATCTTGGTGAAGTGCTGATCAAGATATATCTGTGCGCTTGCGGATAATCTGATTATAATTATTATATAGGGTGCAGTTAATTTATAACAAACACAGCCCCCGCTGTGGAATTAATATCTTTTCATCCGGAACTCCGAAAAAAGCAAATGATATATCCGTTTCGATCGTCTCGACGAGCCCGTTGCAATGGTGTATTCTAATCTATCATTTGAGATACCTTTATACTGTCATATTGGCTCACTTTAATAACTTTTCCGGTATGTACCTATAGAAACAATGATTCACCAAAACTCGTGAAACTTGTT
Organism: Chrysopogon serrulatus; assembly: GCA_015844335.1. NCBI lineage: Eukaryota > Viridiplantae > Streptophyta > Magnoliopsida > Poales > Poaceae > Chrysopogon > Chrysopogon serrulatus. The sequence continues at coordinate 166,375 of JADLZL010003672.1, read as the reverse complement.
AGAGTCAAACCCTACAACTATGGTTTGTGATTCATTTCATATTATTATATACAATAGTTAATGATTTATAATTGATGTTAAGGGCCGTCAACATTGAGCCTTTTTCTCTTTCTAGAGGATCTAGCGTTTTTGAGTGCTTCTTGTTTGGCTAGCGGTGTTGATCCTGTTTTGCTACCTTTTCTTGAGGGTAGACATGTTTTGCTTGGTTGTTGTTGACGGCCACTATTGTATTAATTCAACCGTCAACTAGCCATGAAAAGGATACAAATGTGATCACCAAAGTAGATATAGGGTTTACACTGACCGAATTCCACGAGTTTTGGTGTTTCATTATTTCTGCAGGCGTAAACCGGAAAAGGCGTAAACATACAAGCTTATCGGAAAAAGAAAACGGAAAACGGACTCCACGGCTACACAGAAAGTTCCGTAAGAGACGGGAAGGCACCACGCCGAGCCGGGGGGGGCCGGAGGCCACCAGGCTAGACCGGCTGGTCTGGCCCTGGACCGGCCGGTCTGGGGCAAGCCCCCCTTGGGTCCCGGTTCGCCCGGTTCGCTCCACCGCCTTTGAGGATCGATCCTAGCCGCCCGTCAATGTCGGTTTGATCCGATGGCTCACGATCATCGCCCAGGGCTATAAAATGAGAGGCACCCCCCATGGGGGGAGGAGACCCCATTCATTCATTCTCATTTGGAAGTCCGATCATCAGCCAGAAACCCTAATCATAGCTCCTTAGGTAGGGCCTAGATAGCTAGATTAGAACTAGAGGGAGGCAAGCGCAGGCTTGGATTTCGGAGCCATCAAGAGCTTGGATTTGGTATAATTCTTACCTCCTCTTGCCTTTGTTCTCTTTCATTGTATAGTTATATGATTGCTACAATTGAATTGATGAATTCTCATTTACTTATATTCATAGTTATTATGTTCTTTGTCTACTATGGTTATATGCTCAGTATAGGTAGATTAACATTATGTTTATCCATAGGTTCGTATAGTACTCATCTAATTGATCGTTGGGTGAGTGATAAACATTGTGTAAGCGTGGTGCTTATACGTTGTTTATCTGCGAATGCATCCTATAGGCCGGGTTTGGTAGATCGCGGGGGTGACAGCCCTGTTGAGTCCTTTGTAATCCGAACCCCGTTTATAGGCACAATAGGGGGGCTTGTATACGACGGAAGGGCGAGCTATGTTCTCAAACCTCCTTAGTATGTCCACTATGAATAAATATAATGTTAACCTTAGCCATGATTACTAGGTGTATTGCACTAATCATAATATACATTGACATGTAGCTAGGAATAACCCAGGAATATCTCTTGATGTTCTACTAGCAACCCTAATGATATAGCTAGGAGTCTCTATCTGTTTATGCTGATGATTATATACTTATCTTATCAATTATTTGTGACTTACCCCTGCATTGAGTAGCGAGGACATGGTTATGCCTATTCGTTACACTCTAGGTCAACACACTACCTTTACACAAGCCATATAGACCTTCCTTTGGGAAAATATAAATGACAACCCGTAATACTCCGGGTAAAATGCTACAATGGTATTTGATCTGTGCGCTTGCGGATACATTTCTATATTCTAAATGGTGGCATGATTTAATACCACACCCCTTGGTGTTATGCTGGGGATGACAACTTGGCATTCTAGTGGCGGTGCGCTACTCTAGCATTTTTTGCGCCGTTATTAGAGACAACATTAAGAGGTGTCAACAAGCATTTTTGGCGCCGTTGCCGAGGAAGGCAATTGGCAATTAAAAAGGATAGCGATAGACCTAACAAACTAATGAGATAGAGGAAACCATAGACCCCTACTCAATGCAGGCTTACCCTTGTGTTTTCTATCTTTGTGAAATCTTATGCAGGGTAATGAATGAGTGGTTTTGATCTGCTAGATAACTACGTTGAAAATCCAGAGAAACTCTTTCGAATGAAGAAATTCCAGCAAGTGAGGGACATCTTTGAATCTCCATCAAGGACACCCACTGCTGAGGTTCGTTCTTTGGAGGAGCAAGCTCCTACAAGAGAAGAAGAAGAAGAGCAACAAGAGGGCAACTTAGCACCAGTTTTTCAAAGAAATGGCTAATAAGTCACTGCGAGTTCTCCGCTCAACAACACCAACAACATCCGCCTTTGGACCTAACGTCGAAGTTGGGGAGAATGGATTCGAGCTCAAGCCAGCTCTTATCACCATGGTGCAAGCCAACCTGTTCTGTGGGAAAGCACACGAAGATGCAAGTGCTCATCTCCAACACTTCCTGGAGATTTGTAGCACTTTCAAGCTGAAGGATTTACCAAAGGATACCGTGCTGCTACGTCTGTTCCCATTCTCACTGTTGGGAAAGGCAAAGCAATGGTTCTACACCAACAAAGACAACCATACAACTTGGGACAAGTGCTCCACAGCTTTTCTAGCAAGATTCTTCCCGATGGGCAAGACAAGTGCCCTAAGAGGGAAAATCTCAAGTTTCCAGCAACAACATGATGAGTCAGTCCCTGAGGAATGGGAACGCTTTCAAGATTACATATCAGAATGTCCTCATCATGGGATGGAGAATTGGCTCCTGATGCAAACTTTCTATCATGGGCTTACCAACAACACCCGCAACAATGTTGATGCTGCTGCTGGAGGTGCATTTATGTCACTGACCATACCACAAGCTACTGCTCTTATGGAGAAGATGGCCTCCAATCAAGATTGGAGTGATGAGTGCCAAACCACCCGTAAGAGGAGTGGAGGAATGCACCAGCTCAAGGAGGTAGACATGCTGTTTGCCAAGATAGACTTGCTCATGAAGAAGCTGGAAGACAAGACGAGTCAGAGACAAGATGTCATGCACATTAATGATGCATGCATGACTTGTGAAGTGTGTGGCAATATGGGACACTCAGGCAACAGCTGTCCTGAGACCCGTGGGGACATGAACTTCATCAACAACAACAACAACTATCGTCCTCAAAATCAAGGATGGAATCAGCAAAGGCCCAACTACCAAGGTAACTTCCATGGTAACTTTTAAGACACTAATTATAATAACTATGCTCAATTGCCTTTGAGAGAAGTGATCTCCAACCAAAATAAAATTGTGGAGACTTTATCTAGGAAGGTAGCATCCAATGATAAAATGCTAGAAAACATAAACATCAAAATGGATAGCTTTACCTCTGTTTGTTAAGAACCAAATTTTAGCTTCAATAAAATGATAGAACAACAATTAGCTCAGCTGGCAGCCGCTGTTCCACCGACCAACGAAGGTAAGATTCTAGGGCAACCTCTAAAGCCCGAGACCGCGAATCTTGTTGATGTGTATGCAGGTTACTACGTTGAAGCATCATCAGGATGGAAGGATGACTCCATGCCACCCAAGAGAGGAGATCCAGGGAGACCTGTGATCCCCATCTCTATTGGGCAGCATGACTTCCCTGAAGTTGTCTGCGATCTAGGCGCCAGTGTCAACATCATGCCTAAGGTAATCTTCGACCATGTCTTTCCATGGGCATCTTTGTTGTACACAGATATGTGTTTGCAGCTTGCAGACCAGACGATCAAGTACCCTAAGGGAATCTTAGATGATGTGTGCATACGAATCGGAAGATCATATGTCCCTATAGACTTTGTAGTCCTGGATACCGGCAGAGACCCCAAGAGTCCAATCATTCTTGGCCGACCATTTCTGAGTACTGCAAAGGCTGTCATCTACACGGACAGTGCTAAGATTTGTTTCACCATCAAGGGCAATAAAGAGAAGTTTAGTTTTAAGAACAAGACCCTTGAAGCTCCCATAGATCCAAGAGGAGCTTACTTCCCAGTCAAGCCAACAAACGAAGGAACCAAGAGGAATTCAAATGGGAAGAGAAAGAACAAGAATAGAAGACAAGTGAGAAAGCAGGTCCGAGTAGTCAAGGCTGTTGAGTACAAGCATGACCACCTCTTAGCTTCACCATTCTTAACCAAGAAAGAGGATCCAGGCATGCCAGCCATTGATTGCACCATTGGGCAGTGCTCATTCTACAATGCCTTCTGCGACACCGGATCAGCTGTCAACATAATGTCCAAAAAGGTATATGATTTATTATTCGATACACCACTGTACCCTACCTATATGCAGCTGCAGCTGGCGGACAATACGATGAAATTTCTGGAGGGAGTAGCAAGAGACATCATGGTCAAGATCCAGGACCACTACGTCCCGACCGACTTCATGATACTGGACATGGGAGAAGAAGACGAGACGCCGATCATACTTGGAAGGCCGTTCCTCAGCACCACCAACGCGATCATCTACAATGGATCAGGCCAAGTCCACTTCCAATTTCTAGGAGAGAAGGTACGATGTTATTTTAAAGATTATAACTCTCCTGGATTAGCAGCTTTCACCCAGTCCAAGAGGAGACGTCAGCGCCGGAGGAATCGCTCTCAAAAGAGCAACGTTGAGGAGGAGGAAATCAAGGAGGAACCTACAGCACCAAAGCAACAACCTACAAAAGTATGGAAAGAAAAGGTAACCTCCTCAACTGAGTCATCGTCACCAGGAGGTCTAACATCAGGGCTCACATCCTCGGGATCCGATGAAGCACCTCAGGAGTGAAGAAGACGAGAAGTCTTGTCCGGAGGACTTTAAACTCCGAACCCTTGCCATAAGGTAACAATGGTAGTTATCTATTTACTTCTTGCACTTTTAATTCATAATTAGTTTTTGTCATCTTTATAGAAAGCCATAAAAATATTTGAAAAACATCAAAGCCCCATGTGACATGCCTGTAGTGCAAGCTAAAGAAATGTTCACTGTGGTGGCATAAAAATAAAATAAAAATTAGCATACATATTCCATTTCGTTTGATAAAAAAAAAGAGAAAAAAATCCAAAAATAATCATTGAGCATCCTGTCGCATTGACTGTACTGTAATAACCTTTGGAAACCTCTCACAATAACCAACCCACGAATGGCTAACCACTAACTGTTTATCCTAATCCGTTCCACGAGTTTTGGTGTTTTGTGAGATGTTTGCTGCAGGATGACTCTGAGAGCTAGTTCACCTAGGAATCATCATCTTCATCACTCGAAGTACACCTCCTTGCGCACAGCTAACCACTGTGTGGAGGAAGCAACTTCTTGTTGGATGAGATGAAGATTCTTGGCTACACCAGCTCTTACAAGCGTGAGCTCCATCAAGAGGACTGCTCAGCTTCAATGCTCAACCACGACAACAATTAGCTTGGGGGAAGGCATCCCCTAGGTACCCAGGTAAGTGTACCTACACGATTATCGAGTCAGTCATAAAAATTTAAAATACCAAAAATATGTGAGCACATGAAGGTTCACCATAGTATCTAAGAAAATTTAAAAATACCAAAAATATATGGGCACATGAAGGTCCATGCTTTTTAAGAGTCCTTAGAGTCTTTTGAGTTTTGTAATTTGAGTCTTTGAAAAAATAAAAAACCCAAATAAAAATGTTTGTCTGTCTAGAGTCAATAAAAGGAAGCTCTTGAATGAATTGAAATGATGATAAGCTGCTCTGTTGCAACACCTCTGAAATGCCTAGAGTTTAGACAAAAGTTTTCCCAAGTTTTAGCTCCAACTGTTTTGACATGAGAATTTGCTCTGAGCCTGAAACTTGTGGGTTGCATATGCTTGAACTAAGTCTAGGTGTCTGATTGATAAGATTGAGAAAATCTGAGCTGCTATCTATCTTGTTCTAAGTGACACTAAAGTTCTGGAGATTTATCTTTTGAAAAAATACAAAAACATGATGAGTTCCTATATGACAAAGCTTACATTCCCACCATAGCTAACATGATGAGATAGGCTAGTTCAACTTTCACATATATGCTGCTTGTCTTGCATTGAGTTTTGTCAACCTTTGTGACCCTGGTGAGAAATTTGTCATGCTCTTGAATCAAGATCCACCCTCATATGCCCTACTCTACACTGGAGTAGGCGCAACAACATTTCCATTCCACCTACATCCATTCCAAAAATGTTTTCCTCCTACACTGGGAAAGAACACCAAAAAAATATATATATATATTCCATTAGGTTAGCCACCCAATAAATGCTCCATGATTCCTGTGTTATCTCTCTAATTCCATCAATGCAAAAAGGAGTGCTATGAGCTATGCAAAAATATATTTGAGAAAAAGGGAGAAGAAAAGAAAGATGGACAAGTGTCCCAATGCAAAACAATGGGTACATAGATACCCGACTCCCTAAAAAAAGAGAGAGAAAAAGAAAATGAGAAAGAAAAAAAAGATAGCTCATAACCTCTGGTCAGTCTTAAAGGAGAGAGAAGCATTCAAGGAGCTGAGTAGAATTAGGTTCCACCATATATCCACCATATCCATCCACCTATATATCTTGATTCAACTGCATGACTTGTTTCCCCATGGATCCATTGTTTGACCTAACAACACATGCATTGCAAGTTTGCTCTTTCAGTTTTCTCCTTACCTATGAGCTCCACAAAAGCTTTAGTTATAGGATGAAGAAAAAGGCAATCATCATCACTGCCTTGGTGAGAATCCACAAATACCACATATCTTGAGAGACTTGAGAGTGTCATACATGGGAAGCTCTGAGTTTTATTTGAAAACCTCTAAAAACTCTAGAATTACAGTTGAACGAAGAACTTGAGACATAGTGCTTAGATGGGATCTTTCTGTCTGTCAAGTGCTCAAGACCCAAGGAAGAGCTAATAAGCCCCACAGTCCAAAGGTAATATGGGTAAGTTTGAAAGTCGGCTCGCTTATTGCGTAACTTGGAGGAGGATTTCTATCCGATTTGCAGTATATTTTTGAAAGAGTTGTCTCGATATGGCTACAATGCTTAAACGTACATATATATTCAATAACTTTTTCTAAGTTTTCTTTGCTAAGGGACTAGCAAAGGTTAAGCTTGGGGGAGTTGTTGATGGCCACTATTGTATTAATTCAACCATCAACTATCCATGAAAAGGATGCAAATATGATCATCAAAGTAGATATAGGGTTTACACCGACCGAATTCCACGAGTTTTGGTGTTTCATTATTTCGCAGCGTAAACCGGAAAAGGTGTAAACATACAAGCTTATCGGAAGAAGAAAACGGAAAACGGACTCCACGGCTACACAGGGAAAGTTCTAGAAGAGACGGAAGGCACCACGCCGAGCCGGGGGCCCGAGGCCACCAGCCAAACCGCCGGTCTGGCCCCTGGACCGGCCGGTCAGGGCTAGCCCCCTCGGGTCCCGGTTCACCCGGTTCGCTCCACCGCCTTTGAGGATCGATCCTAGCCGCCCGTCAATGTCGGTTTGATCCGATGGCTCACGATCATCGCCCGGGGCTATAAAAGGATAGGCACCCCCAGGAGGAGAGACCCTATTCATTCATTCTCATTTGAAAGTCCGATCATCGGCCGAAAACCCTAATCGAGCTCCTTAGCTAGGGCCTAGATAGCTAGATTAGAACTAGAGGGAGGCAAGCGCAGGCTTGATTCCTGAGCCATCAAGAGCTTGGATTTGGTATAATTCTTACCTCCTCTCGCCTTTGTTCTCTTTCATTGTATAGTTATATGATTGCTACAATTGAATTGATGAATTCTCATTTACTTATATTCATAGTTATTATGTTCTTTGTCTACTATGGTTATATGCTTAGTATAACTAGATTAACATTATGTTTATCCATAGGTTCGTATAACACTCATCTAATTGATCGTTGGGTGAGTGATAAACATTGTGTAAGCGTGGTGCTTATACGTTGTTTATCTGCGAATGCACCCTATAGGCCGGGTTTGGTAGATCGCGGGTGTGACATTCCCCGTTGAGTCCTATGTAATCCGAACCCCGTTTATAGGCACAAGAGGGGCTTGTATACGACGGAAGGGGCGAGCTATGTTCTCAAACCTCCTTAGTATGTCCACTATGAATAAATGTAATGTTAACCTTAGCCATGATTACTAGGTGTATTGCACTAACCATAATATACATTGACATATAGCTAGGAATAACCCAGAATATCTCTTGATGTTCTACTAGCAACCCTAATGATATAGCTAGAGTCTCTATCTGTTTATGCTGATGATTATATACTTATCTTATCAATTATCTTGTGACTTACCCCTGCATTGAGTAGCGAGGACATGGTTATGCCTATTTGTTACACTCTAGGTCAACACACTACCTTTACACAAGCCATGTAGACCTTCCTTTGGGAAAATATAAATGACAACCCGTAATACTCCGGGTAAAATGCTACAATGGTATTTGATCTGTGGCGCTTGCGATACATTTCTATATTCTAAATGGTGGCATGATTTAATACCACACCCCTTGGTGTTATGCTGGGGATGACAACTTGGCATTCTAGTGGCGGTGCGCTACTCTAGCATTTTTGGTGCCGTTATTAGAGATAACATTAAGAGGTGTCAACAGTTGTGTCGAGCCGTTGCCCATATCTTTGGGGACAAAGTCTTGCTTGTTTTAAATGACCACATTTGGCTTCTCTTTGGCTTTTGGTCGTTTGGTGAGCTTTCTTCTTTTCTTCTTCTTCTATTTCTGTTTCTCAGCTGTGGTGTGTTGTTGTTGAACAATGCACTCATCAAGGGGGAGATTGCGAACACAAGGTTTATACCTGTGGTTCAGTTGTGATGATGAGTGATTGATTCAACTACTAGCATCTCAGATGGAGTGCTACTGATGGTGGTGAAAGCCACGAGTTCCACATATGCCTTGTCTTGTATTATGTATGTGTCGAGCATAGAGGCGGTGGTCGACGGCGAGGTGAAGGTCAAGTGATGGCGGGCCACGCCAAATGGACCGGGAACGGTGAAAGGGCGGATGCATCGAGACTTGGACTGAGGGACCCAGAATCTCTGGGCGGGATCACGTTGCTGTCACTTGTCTTTGACAAGTGCAAGGACATGGGCCGGTTTATTGGTTTGGGCCTCAAAACCAACGGAGACGGGTTTCAGTGGTTTGGGCCTCAAAACCACCTGGCGGGTTTCTGGGTTGAGCTTCAAAACCCTGGCGAAGGTCCCGAGGTGGACGGACGGCACGTGGTGGCATCGGGGAGTTCGTGTCGAGGCGAAGCTACCGGTGAGAAGGCGCGGTGGCCATCGGATCAAAGATTGCATCAAGTCGGTTCGAGTTGGACCACAATATCCCTAGGGCTAGGCAGTTTGCTCAAAGTTGTATCAGGGGTAAAAACTAAAAAATGAAATAAGACCGGTCGATAAGTAAGGTGGAGGGAGCCCCATCTCTCTCACCTCTTCCCATTTGCATTTTCTTGTTTAGGGTTTTCTTTCTCTAGTTGCTTGTAAGTGAGAGAGAGGTCCACTAATCCTTCATTAGTGTAATTGAACTCGTGTTGAAGGGAATGGAGGTCCCGAATCTTCCATGTTTCCTCGTGGAGTCAGATCATTGAGTTGGTTTTGCAGCAATTTGCGTTTTGTTCTTCGCGTTCTTCGTTTTCCCCTTCTCTTCACGTTCTTGCCGGTTCTTGAGTTGTGGTCCATCTCTTTGTGAACCGATTGTTTCTACTTGATCTTAGTCGTGGGTTGATTCTTTCTATCGAAAGAATTTGTTTAAATCCTCACGAATCCATAGATCGGGTCGAATCAAGAATTTCGGAAAAAACTTGCCCTCTAATTGAATTTCACCGATTTCTGAAGTTGTGGCGAGTTTGAGATTGTGATCTTTATGGAGTAGCCTTAGAACTACCTTGTAAACCCCTCTGTAAAATTTCAGACCTATCGGAGTTGATTTGGTTGAGTTTTGGATTCAAAATCGAATTTTCTAGGTTTCTGCTCGTGCATACCGGACGCGTCTGGTGTGAATACTAGACATGTCCGGTAGACTTAACTCTAGAATTTTGAGCTGAAACTTTGTGGAGACCTTCTTCTGTGTGTCTAGTTTCTAGAGTTAAAATTTCATACTTTTTAGACACTGTTTGATTGGGTTTTCTATTTTTTTCGTAAACTCGCTCTGTGCTGAAACTGAGGTCCGGTGCATACCGGACACGTCCAGTATGAGGTCCGGTATGAGGGCCTGAAAGCTAAATTGTTCGCTTCTTGACCGTCCGAGCTCCGATTCGAGTTCCGCTTGTTACGTTGGGTTTGTAGCATCATGTGCTTCGTATCCAAGTACTCTTATCATAAGTTGGCTTGAGTATTTTGGATTGGCCACTCTCCGTCTCCATAGGAATTGAGTGCGTCGCTTTTGAAGTTTCGTCGAGTGCTCGTCTCCGATCTTTCTCGGTTGATCCGCTGTACCTCTTAGACATCTCCAAGGGTATCTACCTACCTGTTAGGTCGTGATCTTACCGCTCGCTTGTGGGTTTGCTTTTGGGGTTCGATTTTGGGACAGCGGTCGTAAGTTTCGAAAGAAATTTGAGGCTCCCATTCACTCCCTCTGGTCGCTGTTTTCAGTCCTTCACTGATGGATATCGCGTCCAACAAAATATTCATCAGTGGCTTTAAAGGAGGGAGAAGAGCATAGTGATTAGTTATTCTGCCCCTATCTCTTTCTTCTTCCTCTCTTGTTTTTTCTTTATGTTGGCGTGGCGTGGCCTTGCCGGCGGGTCTGCTACAGTTACCTCGGCCATGCAAGTTTTTTTTATTAACCAGGACACTAAACATGACCATGAGTCGGCTACAGAAAACAACTTGCAAACACACACGAACGTCATCATAGTGTACGTCATCACGTATACATCATTACGTGTGCCCACGGAGTGACACACGTGAACAACCTAGGAATCCGAAAGTTTCGCAGACGGGCTGGCCGCACGCCGCAGAGCACATATGCATACATAAACTACTGCTATGCCTTGATTGTCACGCGCAGGCTGTGACGATCCTGAGGGGTCGCTACATGTTAATTGCCCGATTATTCGCGGCCCAGTGCTTGTGCCTTGATGGAGCCATGCATCGCCTCACCTGACGACACGCGTCTCGGGTTAAGCGGCCCTGCAACGTGGTCGTGGCCATGCCAGGACTGCTAAACAAAACCTTGGTGAGCGAGGTCGGTGTCTGGAGATTAAATTCTTGCCGGCCAGTGACCGCGGGTTAGTTTATTACTAAACGCCATTTGTGTGGCTGTACCCACTAGTGGTGTTGTTCTTTTTGTTCTCAAGGAATCCGAAGTTAAACTCTACTATAATAAGTAGGTTACTATGTATTGCAGACAGTGGCGGATCTACAAGGGGGCTGGGGGGCTCCAGCCCCCCTACAGCTGGTACAACAATGGAAATGAGGGAGGAGAAGAGGTGAAAAAAATAAGAAAAATAAAGAAATAGAGGAAGAAAAATGGAGAAATTGAGAAAAAAGAAGAGAACAGCCCCCCTTCAATTCTATTTTGCATCCGCCACTGATTGCAGAGATGTACTCATGTGCAGGGGCTGCCAGCCTCTCCAGCTGTGGGCGGCATCGGGGCCGGTGGCTAACCTTGGGCATAATTAACCAATGACCGGATCGAAAAGATCGAGACCGAGATCGAACTTTTCAGTCATGAGTTCGGTTCCTGCTTCCAACTAACCGATATATAGTTTGGTCATAGGTGTCGATTACCCAAACTAACTGAAAATTTGCATTTTGTGGACATAATGTGTATTTTAGACTATTATTAGTGATGTAATATATGTTCTAGTAAGTTTATATCAACCATCACTCTTATTACTTTGTTTATTTTATTTGTTATATTGTTATTTCTATCTTAAAATAAAAAAACACTGCTAAAATTTGCTACTAATTATTTATGAGATTTAGTAGTTACTTTGTCCAGCCCAGAGTGACCGGTGGCAGGGACAGGCCTTCGGTTCTGGCGTTGGGAGGGGCGTAATCGGGGCCCGAACGGCATGGACAGGCCCCACGGCGGCATGGACGGAGGAGACGCTAGAGCCATACATGATGATACCGGCCGACGGCGTTAGGGCGTACACCGGCAAGCACAGCGCTGCTCCTCATGTGCGCGCCTCGCACCTACACTGCTGCACGCTTTGCCACGTTTGCCACGTGTGCTACACTGCTGGCTGCAGGCTTTGGCTTGGCTAGCTCGGCACTGTGAAGGACGCCACGCCACGCACGCGTACAGCGCCGCCATGCTCACGCTCCATTGAGCCCGCGCTGCCACAGTACCGTGTAGGGCCTGGCTGCTCGCTGCACTAGCCTACACGTCCGACGACGTTCGCCGACCTGCCTCGCCGACATAAGGAAAAAGAAGGGAGAGAGGAGGAAGAAGAAGAAAGAGACATGGGCAAAAATAACTGATCACACGTGTCGGGCCTGGGCCTGGAAACATTGATGTTTGGAGGGACAAATGGATTCCAGGCCTGCGCTCTATAAAGCCACTGGTACGCAGGTCCACAGCAAATGCAGAGTGCGAGACCTATTTATACCAGGAATGAGAGAATGGGATCACAGGTTGGTGCGCAAAACATTTATGGCTTTGAAAGCAACGAAAATACTGAAAATTAAGCCAAGTGATCGGATTCAGGAGGATGTTCAGGCCTGGGCACTTGAGAAACATGGAAACTACTCTGTGCATTCAGTGTACCATTTGCTCAAGGAGGATCAATCGGCTGCAGCTATGGCTAAAACGGGAGAAACGACGAGGTCGTCTGAAGCTGACCAATTCTCCAGAAAGGTGTGGAAGTTGAATGTTCCACCCAAAGTGTGTGTGTTCTGGTGGCGGGTTATTCATGATGCCCGGCCATCGATGGCGGAGCTGAAACAAAGGCATGTGGCTGTGACATGTGTGGCGATCCCACGTCGTCGTCGGCTGTCCAATAGAAGGCGTTTTTGGGGTGAAGTTAAGAAGGGCTCAGGGATTTCAATTCCAAACCTTCATCCTGCGACGTGGGCTACAGACTGACTGATGGTGTCTACTGAATCAAGTGACTGAATTGCTGGTCTGTGGAGCATGGTCTTTGTGGATGGGCAGAAATGGTCGCAGACATGGTCACAAGGTTTGGGATTCGGGTGCAGCCGCACGGTACATCTCCTCTTTGATGCAAGAACTCACCTCTCTGAAAGTTCATGCGAAACAAGCCAAACCAAGAAGTAAAGCACGATGGCAACGTCCGATGGAAGGGTGGCTCAAAGTTAATATTGATGCTGCCTTCGATGCAAATACTAGCACGGGGAGTGCTGGGGTAACCATTCGGGATCATCTGGGGCTGGTACAAGCTGCAGAGGCACAATGGTTTGATGATGTTTCTGATGCGCTAACGGCGGAGGCACTGGTGGCCAAGGAGGGCTTGGAACTTGTAGTGGAGATGGGTTTTGATCAGGTGATTCTAGAGGTTGATTGCCAAGGTCTGAAGAACCTGCTTATGGATGAGTCGGGTGTCAAATCGGCCATTGGCGGTCTCTGTTTTGATATCTTAGAGTTAGGTAGGAGTTTTAATGATTTTTGTGTCGTGTGGGTGTATAGGGAAGCCAACTCGGTAGCCCACTACTGTGACCGGGATAACGGGCATTGATTGTACTCCTGTTTATAATTAATGAAAACTCTGAGTTGCTAAAAAAAGGCAAAAATAAATATTTTATTGGATATGGTGTCCACAAATAATTTTAACATAAAGTAAAGTGTTCACTAGCAAATCGCTTTATTTTTTTAGTGTCCATGAGACCACTTTCAGTGTCTAGTGTTATAAAATATATTGCCAGCGGTTATGACCTTTTTCTCTCTATCTCTCATGATCAACACAATAGATAAAAGTAGAACAACAAGTAGACACAAGATAAGAAGACTATTCTTTATTTCCCTAATTATGGTAATTACAACTAGATCTCTAACATATATATCGTCCTTCTAAGGCCTAAGAGTTTTGGTAAGAGTCCACATATAAAGATTTCTCTTTTTCTTTCCTTCTTGATAGAGTCTGTATGTTTTTCAACACTCCCTTTTAGGTGATTACCACGATATGTGCATGCCTCGTTTAAGAATTCATCTGAAAATCCAGTGGAAAAAAGTTTATCGGAGAAAAAAGTACATTGCATTCGTTAATTGTATTGCACATGTTGTCTCAATAAAAACCTTATGTCAGAAACCTTCAAGTAAAAACTCACGTAGAAAAAAAGAGTATAATATTTAACCTTCTTGGTCATTCGTTCTTCAAGATATTATATTCTTCATGAATAGATATTGATCTTCATGATCTATGGATGAACTTTAATGTTCTAGCAAATATAATCTACATGATCTTTGTAGTTCTAGTGGTTTTAGTTACCTTCAAGGTAGATTCAGTCATTCAGTCAAATTTGCTCCCCTTTATAAAGCTATCCTTTGAACTTCATTGTTCAAACCACAGTTTTCATAACTATGTTTAATAATGGTATACAATGCCATAATACTAAATATTTTAAAATATTTAGCTTGCAATTCTTCTATAAATTATAATGGGTATAAATAAGAGCAATATGCTTTATGCATAAATGAACACTTATTAGTTATGCAAAACAAATAAATTTTATCCTTTAGGGTAATAAAGTTTTTAGAGGATAATGGGGGATAAATGTTCAATATCTTCTAGATAGTGTATGAAACTTCTACTATAATTTGAATACTTATAATTCTTCTTGAGTGGATTTTTTAAAATATATATTCTATAAATCTTCAAGATTTGGATTATTCCACTCAATCCAGTCTTATATTTAGCATTTAGAAGATAATTCAATTGTCAAAATTATTCTTATAACTTGTATGGTATTTAGAGGATATAAACAGTTCATTGCTAGCTTTATAATATACACTTTTTGAGTGTCTATATGATACCTTCATGACATTTAATATTCCTCATTTTCTTTCTCTCGTATCTATATTCTCACTTTAGGGATTAATGGTTTTTATTTAAGAACCGACTTCTACGAGATATATAATCTCTACTGCATGAAAGATTATTATGTAATATACACAATGCGATAGTTTTTTCGCTATAAAGTCATTTGATGACTCTATTCCTTCTAAGACATGCTCTTCTTGAGACTTCAATATTCATTTCAGAATAAATTATACCTTAGACTTTTTAATACTTGTATGAGATTTAATTTTCATATGTTACGATTTATATTCTTCAGGAACTGTATGGATCTTTATAATCCATCTATTAACTACATATTTCATATTCATTCATTTTATTTTCTGTGACTTTTAATCATAAGCTTCAAGCTCATTGTATTTGTTTATAGAGCAACATTATATCCCATATGATCATATAGCTCGAAAATTTGACTTTCAATGCCATATGATATTCTGTAATCATAATTTGGGATTTTCTCATGCAGTGAGCCCCATAATGCATTTTTTATTCACTTGACCATATACTCATTCTAGAGAGTAATAATATCCTGAGCTCGCTACACTTCAATGGTAGCAAAATGTCCTACATGGATTTAATAATAATCATAAAAATAAGTCTACTATTCAAAATAATTCCAAAATATTTCTTATTTTTTGACATGGATTGGACATGTGCATATAAGTTTACTACAAGTAAACAAGTAGTAAGGTGCAAAAAGGTAGTGGGTGGTTATTCAAATTATTCTTAAAAGCATCCAAGCATTTTTCAGAATTATGCTATAAATTTTTAGAAAAAAAATTAAAGCTAGGCAGACTTTAGATTAGCTTATACATGCTCTTATACGTAAGGGTATAAGAAAAATAATAGTAAATGCATAAACAGAGGGTTTTAGGTTATTAATCACTCAGAAAGCCAATTCTAAAAAGTATTAGACTTATCATTCTTCAAGAATAGAAGATACATATAAAATCTGCAGGATTATTCATGCGCCTGCACTGATTTGGGCTCGTTCTGTAGCACTAATCTGTTCTAGTCTTCTGGCCTTTTTCCTCCGCTAGCCCGATTCGGCCGAGCATGCTTGGGCATGCAGCTCAAGCGTAAATTAAGGCCGGGTAGGCGGCCGAGGCCGTTTCGGTGGCGTCCAAGCCGCGAAGCCGTGGATTGGGCATGGCACTGCATGGTGCCGTGGGATTCTATGCACGTAGCGATACACTATAAGAGATGGCAGCGGCTTCGAGCCGGTCGTGCGGCTGCAGGCGGTATCCACGTGTGGAGGAGGTGAACATGTGTCATCATGCGAGTCATGTACTTGTGCTCTTCTCACAGATGATGGTTTTGGCCCCACTAGTAGTATTTGTTTGACGGCATTCTGAGAGCTCCGACGGCGACGGTATTCAGAGCATTGACCGGGCCGGGGACGTACCTGTCGTTGAGCATAGGCCTGCACAGTCTTCACGGCCTACAGGCCCGCACGGCATCTTGCTATGACATGCTAAGCGTGTTTGGCTTTGGGCTTTGTGGCAAGCAAGCCAGGAAAAAGTCCAGATATTTTTTTTAATTAATCCTAAAAACGTAACTCCTGTATATAGATGCTAAATTACGTAGACGTAATTACAGCTTTTGTGTATGTACTTCATGTACAAATGTATGCGTACTACATGTATGTCGGTAAAACAATTGTCCAGCTCGATAACAGGCACAAACATAATCTGCGAGATACTATATGATTCTTTTGTACCTTGTCAAGATGTCAACTTGATCTACCTCACGTGCCGCGTAGAATAGTGGTTAGTAGATACATACTGCATAGGGCATTTGGCATTGTCGTAGAACTATCTGCTCGACGACGATGAATGTTGATGCAGTGTAGATTATGAGTTGAAGTAGAGGAAGTAAATCCATCCCACTAACAACATCGAGGATGTCGTCATCGTCAAAGTAGTCGCGTCAGATATCGGGACAAGCGACGGCGGCATAAATTCACGGTGGCTTCAACGGCGATGTCGACGTAGAGCTTGTCGTACTGATAACGTGTTATAAAACATGTTACGGCGGTTAGGACCTTCCCTCTCCGTCTCTCAGGATCAATACAATAGATGAAAGTAGAAAATAAGTAGACACAAGATACAGAGACTATTTTTTATTTCTCTAATTATCGGTAATTACAACTAGATCTCCCACTGCCAAGGCCTAAAAGTTTTGGTAAGAGCCCACGTATAAATAGATTAGGATTACGATTCCTCTTCTCATTTTCTTCAAAATAGAGTCCGTATGTTTTACAACATCTGGGAGCAAATTTTACTAACTTAGGCACGCTTGTGGTTTCCGTTTTTGAAAGCCCTCTGTTTTTTAATAAGTGTCATGTTAGGTTTGTTCTAAGTCAAACATTGCAATCTTTGACCAATCAAAATCCTTATAGTTTCATAATATATGAATTATATAGTATGATAGTATTTCTCATGATAAATCTAAAAACATAAATCTTATGACATAGAACTATATAATTTTTAAAAAATTAATGGTCAAAGATACATAAATTTGACTTAAGACAAATAAAATGTAACACTTATTAAAAAACGGAGGGAGTAGTTAAATCTAACAACATCCTCTAGTGGTTTATTATTATATGTAACTCTGGTTAAAATAAGCAAATGAGTTGTATCGAGCTGTTTTGAAAGATTGCAAAGTAGTGAGCGAGGGCGTCTTTTTGGTTTTAGCGCCCGAGACACCACTACTCCCTCCGTCCAAAAGAAATGTCATTTTCGCTTTCCGAGAAATGATTGCCATCAATTTTTATAAACAATAAATATCATTGATTTATATTATAATTAGTATTATCGAAAAGATCTTTAGATCTAGTTTTTTAATAAATTTATTTGGAGATCTAAATATTGTGCGCATTTTTTACAAATCGAGTCAAATTTATGGCACGAACATCTAAAACATCATCCTTTCTAGGACGGAGGGAGTAGCTGCCAGGAAGCAGCATTATATATTGGCGCTTCTCCAAAGAAGATGATATATGATAGCAACTAGTATAAGTAAATCGTTATTTTTGTAATTTGTTATTTGTCTTTGTATCATAACTCGTTAAAAAAAAAAATTCTTTGTCAACTATAGAAATCATTGTAAAATATTAATTCTCTTTGTGGTAACATATTTTAGATTTTTGTGTAATGCTTATTTTATTCACGGAAACAAAAATTATACCTACATACACTTTGTGATGAACTAAAACTATAATTTTCATATAAAATATATGCAATTGTTCAAATTCAGGCACCTAGATTTTTTAGCAAGTCTGTTATATAAATATACATTGGCTGTCGATTTGGATCCCCAGATATATCTTTTAGTTTTTGTTCTTAGAAAAATAAAGCTAGTTATTTCAAGTTTGAGATGAAAAATATTTAAAATGTATTTCAAATGTGTTTTACATGTAAGTTTTAAAAGGGGGTTTTAAATTCTCAAAATAGTTTTAAAATATATTCATCTTAATTTAAGAAAGTTCCACATAGAGTTTATTTAGGCTTGGAAAAGTTTCGTTTGGAATAGTTTTATAAGTTTAGTTTAAAACCATGTTGTAAAATTTTGTGAGTTCTAAATTTAAATAGTTTCAAAACTATTTGGAAAACTGGTGAAGACATAAAAGAAGAATATTTTTTCTACTTCCTTCCTTTTTTTGGGACATTTCTACTTCCTTCCTTGTTTATAACAAGAGAAGAACATCTTTCTACTTGTTTTCTGTTTTCTTATTGCTTTCGACCCGTTCGACCGGCCGAACAACCTGCACTGCGGCCTTTTCCGTTTGGCCCACTCGCTGAGCCAGCGTCAGCCTAGCGCCCTGCGCCGCACGGCTCCTCCGGCCCATCAGGCGCCCTTGACCTCGGCCCATCAGCAAGCAGCGGAGCAGCCCCGCCGCCGCCGGTGCCTGGGTGAGGCCCGTTTCTTCTTTTCTCGTTCTCCACAGACCACAGAGCAAGCAGGCAAGCAGTGGCGTAACGCGCGAGTACCGCTCCACCAGTTACAGCTTTACCCCTCTGCAAGTCCACACAACGAAACAAAAGCGTTGTGTTAACAGGTATTCTTGGCTCAAACCTCTGGCTAGAAATTGTAAGAAAATTATTCATCAACACAAATTCTGCTTATATGACACTAAAGGTAACACACTTCGTGATTAAATTTATCCAACATGCATATAATCCTAATCTTGGTGTCATCCCAGCCTTCTTAAATTAGTCTAAAATATAAATACCTATTCTGATCACCTAACATTTAATTGTGCTTAGTTGGTACCGACCTGGGAGATGAAGATTCGCCTTTAATTAGGGCCGTTAAAGTTCTCGTGTCTGCTCCTAGCAGTAGGATCAGGCATGGCATTGATGGATGTAGTGGTCGGCTTCCTCGTTTTGTTGATGTTAGTAACTCATAAAACATGAAAGGTTAGCTGTCAACCTTAGGGCTTGCTTAATACTCATGTATCCACCTTAATCTAGATATGTTATGTATCCAAATAAGGTCTTAAGGGTTCATATATATGTGTTGTTAGATGTGGACCCTCCAATGCATGGTGTGGACTAGGACCAAGCCAAGAAACCTACAAAATCTATATTGATGGAAGATACTAAAGTCATTTATTATTACAAATTTGCTCTTAAATAGAAGCACGTCACTAGAAAATTAATATACCATCCAATTTCAAGTTTGAGTCCTATTATCATACCTCCTATATGTCCATCTATCTATCTATGCGTTACTCACGTCATTAACGACCTTCCAACCTATGCTGATTCCTGGCCACGTAGCGTTCCACACACCCTGTCTCTCCCACACAACCAAGAGTCGACTCGCCACAAAGGTCACACACATGGATCAAAACCGATGTCTCTGCACCAACACCCAATCCTAAATTCAAGTTTATTTCTCTTCCAATTCTTCAGGGCACCAATCCTTCTCGCTTCTCCAACTCATTAATACCCCTCAAAACAAAGCATGGTAGCATACTACTACACTCGAGTCTCTTGATTTGAGAGCAGGTCGTCGTCTCTACCTCTTCTCTTTTGTAGGATGGTTGCAATCTGATGCTCTTGATTTCGTGTACCACGCATGAGTAAGCAACATGATTCTTGCTAGCAACAGGTCGCCCGCCTCTGTTTTTTCTCTTTTTGTACACTGAGTAATTTGTCTACCACTGCACAAGTAAACCTTCATGAGTCTTGCTAAGACCACAAGGTAGATGAGTTGATCTATGTGTAGAAATAATCAACTTAGTGTGGCAAGCAACAATGGGCACACACACCGTGACCGTGTCCATTCTCATTTATGTGTTGGATGCATGAGCATGAACACGTGTCATAGATCCACTGTAGGTCACCTAATTTTTTTCCTCTGGTCATGGTAACCAGCGCTTATGATTCAGTCATTTGATCAAACCTTCAGTTAGCTCTAACACACTCATAGTTGCATACCAAAGTCTTTCTTTTGTCTCATAAAAGCAAGAACATGTGTCCTAGATCCATTGTAGATCATCTAATTTGTATTCCTCTAGTCATCGTAACCAGGAATTTTATGCGCTTATGATTCAGTCATTTGATCATGGTAACCGGGAATATTATGCGCTTATGATTCAGTCATTTGATCAAAATCTTCAGTCAGCTCTTAACATGTTCATAATTGCATACCAGTATCTTTCTTTTGTCTCATAAAATGGGTCCTTGCAATATTGCATATGCTATCGATGAGTTATCTGCTACATATGCTATCAATGAGTCATCTGCTGCAAGTCAAAGAGTTTCTTACTGCCACAAAGTTGTTTCAGTCCACTGGAGACTACCTTTGAAATTAGTAAAATGATCTATGCTTGGAGACTGTTATTGAACCATGTCCGATTAAACTACACATATTTTAATAATTTATGTCAACTTGGCCCGTCTAGCTCAGTCGGTAGAGCGCAAGGCTCTTAACCTTGTGGTCGTGGGTTCGAGCCCCACGGTGGACGTTATAATTTTTAAAATTTTTTCTGAACTGTTCACCATTCAGGCCTTCAGCTGATTTCACAAATTTTCGCCATTCTATAAGCAAATTTTGTAAACTGCTCGCCATTCTAGCCTTCAGCGGATTTCACAGTTGAATACTATGTGCCGAACTGTCCATTGCCTGAGTCAAATTGTCACATTTTTCTTTTTTATTATATAAATAAGCAAATTTTCTGAACTGTTCTCCATTCAGCCCTTCAGCAGATTTAACAACTGGTCGCCATTCCTTAAGTAAATTTTCAGAACTGTTTGCCATTCAGGAATTCAGCTGATTTCACAGTTGTATGAATTATTATGTGCCCATTGCCTGAGGCAAATTATCACATTTTTCTTATAGCAAATGCAGTGAAAAGTTACAAAGTCCACAGCTTGGCACAATCTTGTTTCTTCACGGAGAGAAGTTCCAAACACAAGGACTCAAGTCCCTTGACATCACCAAATTGAAAAACTCACCATACAATTTCGCCAGCACTCCTACCTGAACTAGCTAGGCCAAGTTTTTGCCTTTTTATAGAACAGGGGTGCCGGCCTCTACTTCATGCCATCTACAATCTTGCCCATTATTTGACTTAGCAGATGGGCAACCCGACGCCTTGTGGCATCGGTTGCGCGAAACAAACTTAAACAAACATAAAACTGTTACAACGTACAACAAAGACCTATCATCAGGTGCAACATCACCTCCTTTTCTGAGGTATACAATACCATTTTGCACTGCTGTTTCCTTCCTTCTGGTTTACTTGTTTCCTGCAGCGTTCTGCCTGGAAACGCACAGCTCAGCTAGTGCAAGGCCGAGACCCTTGTGTGTGGGGCTTCAGTAACTGGCGACGATGAGCAGGCCGATGGCGGTGATGATGATGGTTGACGGCAAGCCGAAGCGGAGGTGGCTCCAGAAGGTGAGGTTGTACCCGAAGAACTGTGCCCGCCGCGCCTGCTCGCAGACGATCAGGTTCGCGGCTGAGCCTAAGAGGGTCAGGTTGCCGGCCACCGTGCTGACCCATGCTAGTATGAGCCAGGCTTTCTTCTGTGATTCTGGGGAGATTGCAGCTGCTGACGCGGCCACTCTTGAGCCCAGAAGCAGAACTGAAACGAAGTTTCAGATACATATTCAGATATTAGGATAATAAAACTCTCTAAAACCAAGTGTGGAAACAAGTATAGAGCCACGATGTTTCAAAGTATTCAGTAGCAACATTTGAAAACAAATTGAAGGCGAGCAGCGTGTCAGGAGTAATACCAGTTGGAACATTTGAGGCCACATTGGAAAGAACAAGAATCACAACCGCGAGAAGCGCCGTGCCTTTGGCACTGTCGATTCTGGAATACGGTTCCACCAGCTCCCAGAGCGCATTGGGTATGCCAGTCCTGTTGAAGCCGTCGACCGTTATGAACATCCCACAGAAGAAGATCAACAAAGAGTATGACACCTGCAGCAAAAATCATCATCATCAGTGTATAGCTAGTGTCATGGCTATTTGTGTGAAAGAAAAATGGCAATACATACAGTACAGTTACCTTCTCCAGGCAAGCCTGTGCGTCAGTGAAATCCAGTGCGAGGAGGACGAGAGCAGCCGTGATGGCCGACCAGGACATGTTGAGCCCCATGAGCAGCGCGACGAGCATCCCCAGGGTGGTGAGATACACGGCGCTCTTCCACACGAGCACCTTCCATCTCTTCTCCTTGACGTCGCCGCCGCCGTCCTTGCCCTTGTGGCCGTCGTCGGCGTCAGCCTCGGGCGCGTCCTCGATGATGACGCTGCGCTGGTGGCTGGTGGTCCTGGTGATCTTCCTGGGCCCGACACCGTCGTCGCGCCTGTCGCTGACGGTGGACACCTCGACCATCTCCTGCGACATGCTGGAGGCGCGCATGGACCTGATGGCCACCTGGATGTCGCCCTCGGAGTTGTAGCTCCGGCTCCTCATGCCGAGCGTGTCGGCCCGGTTGAGGCTGTCGCTCCGGCGCATGGGCTCGCTGAAGCAGTCGGCGTCGACGCCGCCGTTGACGGAGGAGGCGCGCGACATGCGCGCGGGCGTGAACCTGTGCGAGGTGATCTCCTCGTCGGCCACGACGACGTCGGGCCCCGAGGCGGCGCCGGCGCCGCCGCCGCCGCCGCCCTCCTGGTCCTTCTCCGGCACGGAGAGGTACCTCCAGAAGTAGCAGAGCAGGATGCAGGTGTTGGTGACGACGCCGACGATCATGGCCGGGAAGACCCCGACGAGGAACTGCCCGAAGGTGATGCCGCTCTGCACGGCGATGACGAGGTTCTGCGGGTTCCCGATGGGCGTGGCCGAGGAGCCGATGTTGGAGCTGGATGCGAGCGCGAGCAGGAACGGCTGCGGCGGCAGGTTGTTCTGGCGCGCGAGCTTGAGGATGAACTCGGTGAGCACGACGCAGCAGGTGTCGTTGGTGAAGAGCGCGCTGGCGACGGCGGAGACGAGGCAGACGCGGAAGAGGAGGTCCTTGCTGCCCCGGCTCCGCCAGGCGAGCGCGCTGCCGAGGTACTTGAACATGTCGGCGCGCTCCAGGAAGATGCTGACGACCATGGTGCCGAAGAGGAGGCCGAGGATGGGGAGGTCGATGGCCCTGTACGCGTCCTCGGGGGTCATGACGCGGAAGAGCACCATGAGCATGGCGCCCAGGAGGGAGCCCGCGGTGCGGCCCACGGGCATGAAGGGCACCGAGGGGAACACCGCCAGCACCCAGAAGATGGTGAAGGCGATGCACCCCAGCACCACCTTCTCCGTGCTCGCCAGCGCTGCCATGGTGGTCTTGGACTCTTGGTCAGGTTCGGCTTCGATCGGCGCGCGTCGTTAAACTAACCGGCCCGGCGGCAAGACGGCGGTGGCAATGGATATCCTCCCAAGTCGATCTTGCTTGCGATCGACGGCCGGGACAATGCCGCGCGGTAGCTCGTGCGATGATCTGCGTGGTCCGGGACGAGGGGCCTGGCTTGTTCCTGGCTGCCTCTAGATCCTGCAAAACCGGAGCAAGCACACAGAAGCATCGTCAACAACAACAACAACAACTACTAGTAGGTGTGTTAAAATGGTAATCGACGCGCGCAGCGCAGGCAGAACCACGGCGGGAACGAAGTGACAGATATTTGGCGCAGCCCTGGCGAGCCGGGAATATGCGTCCTTGGGCGGGCCACAGCTAGCGACTGGCGGCTGGGAATGGATGGAACCTAGCCGCGAGAAGCAATGGCCACCACTAGCTAGTAACTGTCACGTCTGCTAGATATGCACTGCTGTGCTGCTGCTACCTCGCCGTCTAGATGCATGAAAGGATGAGGCATCTTATCGGTTGCCGCGTGCCACCGCACCGCTCGTCCGCGCTCGGTGGCGGTGATGACTGAGTTGGTGACGACGGGATCGGATGGGATGGAAGGGAACTCCACATGGGATTCAGATTTCAGGTGCTCACCTCGCGGCCGCCGTCTGCGGTTTTTTACTACCCCCTCGAGGCTCGCGGCGGCCTCGACTGTGTTTGGTTTGCCGGCGTTGATCGATCGATGTTTCTCCTCAGGTTGCATTGGGGGGACTTGGGACGGGTATTTATTGCTGGTCCGCGAGAGAGACCAGACATCAGCGTCAACGGACGACATGGCTGGGGCGCTGCTGGGCTTGGTGTGGTTATGTTTTTCTTATTGGGCCCGTCTGGTTTGGTGTGGCGAGGTGAAAATATACATCACGAATCACCACACCGTAACCGTATGAATTACCCTATATGTCACTCGATCATACGTATGTACTCACGTGACAATCCATCACGAATTAATCCAAGTTACTATGTGTCCAACAACTATCACAATTAAACTTACTGAACCTTCTATGATACGTGTATCCATCCAGCTCCTTTAATTTGTCACATGCTCACACTTTTTCAGGGTGATTAACTGTTAAGGAAGCATCCATGCATGCACGGATTGGTTTGTTCACAAGATTGAGCATAATTTCAGTAGCTAAGGGGTTTGTTTGATGAAAGAGATTATTTTCTATAATTTCTTTACTTAAACATTCTGACTTATAGGGACACTAGTAAAGCGACTCATCTTTTGCGGTCAAATACTCAATTATCTGTTTGAAGCATACCGTCTTGCAGATAACATCTCTGTGACCATAGTTGGTTAAAAACTTCAGCAGTGGTACCTATTTTCAGACTGTATGGTTTCAGGAATATTGAATGAGAGAATTTCATACATCTAGACTTGGTATTAGGGGTTTGTGAAAACATCACTCTGAAATTTACTTATTTGAGCTGCAGATAAAATCCCATTTGTTTGTAAGAGAATATACTATGACCCTGCAGAGAGTACCATAACCTTCTGAATAAGCATGTGTTACACATGTCATATCTTGTGACCTATGTTTGCTTCTACATATTCATCATGAACCCAAGTTATTATGATCCAACAACTACGAGCCATGAACTCACTCAACCTCCTCCTATTAATGGGACCATATATGTCCGGCTCCTTTGTCCCATCTTTCTTCATTAGCTAGTGTGGTAACTGTTAAGGAAGCATCCATACATGATACATGGATGGTCGTCGGTTTTGGTTAGATTTTCAACTCAAGCATAAGGACTTCACTACCTATGCAGTTCGATGAAAGAGATTATTTTCTATAATTAATAAACAACCTACCTTCTAAGGACATTATGTTTGAAGAATAATACCCCTTTACTGATAAGATCACTCTGAACTATCTAGTTGGTTAAAAGCATGAGCGTCTGTACTGTACATATATATGATCTTCTAGTGCAAATGAACTTTATGCCTTCAATAACATCAAGCATGTATGTATACCAAGTGTGCATAGCAACTATCTTGTCCTTAGTGACCTCAAGTACACAAGAGGTGGTGGCCACGGTACGGTACGGATATCACGGCATTGTTGACATGGGTTGAGTGGAGTCGTCCCTATGGTTCATGTGACAAAGAGCAAGTGGCTACGATTCAGTGGGAGAGAGTTGACAATGACGAAATATATCCTAAAAGTGTCGGACTACGATTCAGTTGTAAAGCTTGCTAAAATAAATGCCCCCTCATTGCAGACGCGTTTTGCGCTGAACAGGTTGTTTGCTATGGCCACTACCGGGGGGCGCTCCGTGCAATCATCTACGGCAAAAAGAGAACTTGTCGCTTCTGTGGAAGTTTTCCTCAGTGAGCAGGTTTCGATGGACCATTTTTATGGCTTGCTAGATCCAGTTCTGCAGATCGAATAATGAAGCCATGGCGTGCGTTCCCTGGTGATCACTTGCTCTAGTAGTCTAGTGCTGCCTCCAACAACGCAGAACAGAGTCTTTGTGTTGTGCCAACCACGTAGATCGCCAATACCATACCAATAACATGCGAAAACTGCAGAGGATAAGGGTTTATGATGTTTTGGTTCCAACGCACTAGCTAGTAGGGTAAAAAGAGCACGTTCGAGATCTGTTGGGTTTATTCAAGTTCGAGATCTGTTGGGTTTATTCAAGCCAGCGATGATGCCGAGCTGTGGTTGAGTTCCAAGTTGTTGGAAGAAAGCAAAAATAGTGGTTCCATTTTGGGTAAAATGCAAATGTGTAGACGTTGATCCAATTCACACCTACACTGCTCGAGAGATGGGGCTTCAGTTCCAGTTCTCGACCTCTTTTAATCACGGTTTTGAGAACCAGGACTAAATCATGGTTTTGGGAATCGAGACTACGAAATTAGGACTAAGGATCTTTTTTTTTTTTTTTTGCTGTTTATTTCGATAAAGAAAAAGGTACAACTATGGGGTTTCGAACTCAAGGCCCCTTGCTCCAACACTTATGTGTGCAACCATCCCAACTCCTGCCAGACATCTAATATAGCTAGGATACGAAAGTAGGAGTAAGTAATAATAATATTGTTAGTGAGAATCCCGAGGCTCTAAGAAGTTGATCCGCCACTAGTATGTCTTATTGACAAAGCACTGTTGCTCCTTAAGATACTACTAGTAGACTCTAGGAGTAGGCGTTTAGGACGATGTCTGAGGTTATGCCCTAGCTTTCAGATGTACGACTACTGAGTACTACTAGTACCGACGAGATCCTAGATGTTTTTCCTCGGCTGTGTCTTAACACCGGTACCGACGACGAATCAGCTGTTGATCAGCTTATGTACAACCGATGCAGACACAGAATCGACTTAAGCTGGCGCGCGTGTGCGACTAGTCGTCAGCTCGGTCGCGCGGTTGCCCCTGCCCGGCGGCCACGCCACCACTAGTCCAATCCATCATCCGGCGACGAGGGTCGCTGGCACGTTGCTGCCGCGCCAGACGCCACAGGGACGCACGAGGCACGACACGACGACGCGCCTGCAGGCGCCTCTGCAGGTTTTCGATCTGGTGGCCTCTGCGGTTCTACCACTCCCTGTCTTCCACCAGCACATAGCAGCTCGCTCGGAATAGTCGAGCGGAAGTCAAAGCCTGCAGAAACCAGCGCACTATTTTGGCCACAAATTTTTTTTATTTAATCTCCCGACCCGGCCTTGTTTTTACAGTCTCTCTCAGCGGACGGAATCGTGCCACCAAGGAGCTCGTAGTTTGTTTGTTTGTTTGTTTTGAGGCAAGGGAAGTGAAAATTCTAGACATCTCCCGGCCGGAAAGCTAGTCCAAGAAGAGGGCAACAAGTACATGAGAATGAGATGGACCGATGGCGATGCGTTGCATGTGACTGATGGGCATGGAGCCGGGACGCGCGCGTCACTGTTGCGGCTGCGGACTTGCGGCGAGCGAAAACGAAGCAGGCCGCCGGCCGGCCGCCACCGAGAGGCTGCGGCGCGGCGGCAAGGAGCTAGTCGTGGCAAGCGAGCGCGCGCGCGGCGCGGGGGAGGCGAGACGTCGTTAGCTAGGCGTTTGGCCGTTGCCCGTGCGGTGCATGCAGACAAGGGAAGGGAGACCCTAGCAAGTATAGCTAGTACGACTAGGCAACGACCGAGGAGACGTGATGATCGAGTGGCCGGAGGCCTCTGGTACACGTGTACGGGAGCAACGGTCGCTTCGTACGTACGTGCGCTGACACGTCCTCCTCTCGTTTGTCACCACAAGGCAACTTAACCGAACACGGGCGTCCGTAATGGACCGGACGGACGACATGCATGCATGCCTTTTCGGCTGAGCACTCGCCATCGGAGGATAGATGGTGTGGATGCATGGACGCATTGCTGGGTAAGAAATTATTGCCGGATTGGGTGTCCGTCGTCAACCGTTTAGCCGTTAACGCCAGACTGGCTGGGTAAGATTATTGCAGTGGTGCAGTTTATATAAGTATACTTCCTCCGTTCTATATATTTAGATATAATAATATGTCTAGATATATTATAAAATAGATAAATAAAAAAAATTAAAGTGACTTACAATTTAGAACGGAAAGAATATTTATTTACATCTCAATTTTCTTATGTATTTTTATATTCCTTCTCATTCTTCTTGGCCATGATGATGGACAAACACAAGGAGGAACTATATATATATGAGTACACTGAAAACATAAATCATAAACCCGGTCATTTAATTAGGATGGATATATGTTGGCAAAAACTTTTACTAGCTTTTGAATACTCATTTATCTCAAAAAAGTGACTATATACGAGTACATATTCATAACATAAATTGGTGTTACTAGCTAGATATTATTATAAAAATATTTTTTTGCAATTCATAATTATTTCTATTTGAAATTGCATATTTTAATACATGTTTTCTTTTACATAGAAATCCTGCTCCTCGCTCAAATCATGCTACCACGCAGTTGTTTCCTTTTCTTTCTAAACCAAAGCACAGTAACGCAATCAGATAAGCTCAGCTAAAATCATTCTACGACGTTGCCATGACTTGGTGCAGAGAGAGCATGGATATATCTCGTTGTTTCCTAAATGAATTTATTATTTGCATGGTTCTTCCGATCCGATCCATAGCGGTTGGAGATTCATCATATATACTATATGAGCAAGTACTCTCTGAGAAATAAAGGCTGGACGTTGTAGTACGTGAGAGGTCTAACCAGTCTTGGCTCGACAAATCGACAAATCGCGAGGGATCGGCATACGCATGATACGCACGTACGGTCAGTCGACAGCAAAATTAATTATGATGCAGGTGTGCGAATATTACTTGACATCCGACGTGCTACGTGCATGCATATGTGTGACGAGCACCTACGCCGTACTCGACACACCACATATTGTTATATCGTCAACCGGGATGCGCTAGGACATGCATGTTATTATGCACAAAAATGTAGTTTCAATCAAATCAGATTCAGAAAAATAACATGCATAAAGTAAAGGGAGAAGTCTACCGCTGTACTGTACGGCCGGAAAGTACTTGCGAGAAAGCAGCAGGGGATCAAGAGGGAGTACACAGGGAGGGAATCCGGAGGAAGAAAACTTACATTTTGCTCTCGGTCTCAGATCAACCAGATGGGCAGCTTGGTATCCATGGACGCCAGG
This sequence comes from Chrysopogon serrulatus, assembly GCA_015844335.1. Classification (NCBI taxonomy): domain Eukaryota; kingdom Viridiplantae; phylum Streptophyta; class Magnoliopsida; order Poales; family Poaceae; genus Chrysopogon; species Chrysopogon serrulatus. The sequence goes on along the minus strand of JADLZL010003672.1, from coordinate 137,092 downwards.
GAACCACGCCGTACTGGAGATCGAAGATCATGGGAGGTCAGCTGCATCCATGTGCAAGCGTCGAAGAAGGGCGAGGCAGTGCACTGCAGAGCAATAGGACTAGTAGTATCTTGGGTGATCCGGATAGGGATTTTATATGGATTTCAGTGTGCAGAACCGGAGGAAATTGAAGTCTACTACTCGATCGGTAGCTAGACGTGGCAGCAGCAACTAGCCAGCAGGTCTCACTCTCCCGCTGGGATGGATGGATGGATGTGCATGGCGTGGTGGCCGCGGGCTTATAAATAAGCGGCCGGGAGCCGCCGCACCCGGGCGTGATGAGCTGTGCGGCTTGGAGGTTCGCTCTTAATTTCCGCTTGTACTTTTCCATGCGTGCGATTAAGCTCTGCTTTTGACGCTTGGTGCTAGCGGCCCAGCAGTTCGTTGTCTGACAACGAAACATTTGTTGGGAGACAGAAAATCGGTCTCAGCCTAGACCCAGAAGCTACTGGCTATACTCATTTATAGACTTACAGTTGCGCCGCAGCCGAATTTGAGCCGTGACCACATTGTGGTTAGTAGTTACTCTAGTCGATTGTCTCGCAGGTTTGCCATTGAGGACCATCATAATTCATATTGTTGCCTGTTAATTAGAAGGCAATCTATTCGCAAAAAAACAATAGAAGGCGATGGAGAGATCCATCATCAAATCGTCAAAATAATCTACTACCTAGTGTTATCCTTTTTCCAACCCCCTGCTATTTGTTGCATCTCTTCGCGAGAATCATCGATGTTCTAGGTGGCCTCGCCAATCCTAAGACAACCTCAGGCGTGCATTCTTCCCAAAGGGTCCTTTTGGGAGGTGTTCTCAAGTTCTGACGGTAAAGGACAGGTTCTAAATAGGCTTAATCAATCTATAGATCAGATTTCGCTGATTCTAGAGTTGTTTTCTACATATGTTAAGCCGAGTGTGACCTTGGTTTATAGATCAGGTTTCACTGATTCTAGGTCGAGTGGGACCCTACGCGTTCAAGCCCTTGTTGTGTGTGCGATCCGAAAGGCGTCAACACACTTTTTGGTGACTCCACTAGGGAAGAGATCAATTATGAGGTCATCAAGATGTTCAAAATCAAGACAAGATGGGATGACCTCACCTATGTGTCCAATGAGGATAATATCATCTGTCCTAACTCTTAGAGGCTCTTCGCAAGGAGTTAATTAGAAGCAATGGGTGCGGCTAATATGGCGGCTACGCTAGAAGTTTGCTCATTCAAGACTCCTTTGAGTGAGGTGACTGAACAATGTGGGCTTATCAATACCTAGACTTGCACCATCGAGCTCCCATCTACATCACCACTTAAGAACCAATCCATCCAACGGCTCTCAACAAGGGATGATTGAGTTTGAGTAAATGCGGGTCAATAAAAGTTCCCTTCCTGGTGAATGTGCTTGAGTGGAATAATCCGTCCATCTTTGGTTGTAGGTTGGCTGAATGCTAATGTAAAAGAAAAAGTGATAGAGAAAAAAGTGTATGCTTACAGCCAGCTTAATTATTATGTGCATAAACCAAGAAGTTTTGTGAGAAAATAAAGCAGGCCATGTTATAATCAAGCTACAAAGATTTATATAGCTAACAGCAGACTATATTATTATCCTTGATCTAACCCACGAATTTCTACATGTGACTAAATAAAATTCTATTTTTGGTTTGTCTGTTGGACTAAGTTATTGGAACAAAGTCCAACTAGATTATACTATGTTATTTCTATTATTATTTGGTAAACATGAAAGTTTAGCTGACCTATAGATATAAGTGATGACGTTTAATTAATAACACATAATCGAATCTATCAAATATGTCTACTACCATCTTTGATCATGTCTTCTAACCTATATTATTGTTTCTTATTGTTTCTTGTTCTTCGTTGTTGATAATGCTCATTGCTTTAATGACGTTGAAGCCCTAGAGCGGTCAGGCCAGCAAGGGCAACCTGTAGCTGCCGCACACCCTAGGCTTTCTCCTAGGCATGTGGACTTTTGGGTCGTCTCAAGAGACTTCGCTAGTGTATCGTGCTTCCAAAGAGGTTCGTCTAGCGACTTATCCTGTGGCCGGTGTGTTCATGTGCATACAACTGACAAATTTGGCAGGCAAAGACACCTATGTGAGAATCCTATACTAAATATACTCTAACAGATTTTAATTTATTCTTAGCATATGTTACTTCGAATTAAAGCACATTCCACTCTTTTTAGTTAAGACGTATACTTGAAACATGACCTAGTCAATGCAATAGGCATCAAACAACCATGGTTCAACAAAAGACCTCAGTAGTCCTACAAAAAATGATCTAGTTGTCATGTAACTGTCGCTAGGTAAGGAATAGTGGCGACTCATGTTTTCAACCTCTAATATGCTACATTCTAAAACAACAAGGTTAAGACAACCACATTAATAAGTGAAAATGACAACGTGATCACAACAGAAGTATGTGTGGCACTCCCTGTGCAAATTGTCCACCTCAACTTGATCTTCAGTCATATGGAGCGGACATGATGACTGGGTTTTCACATAGAGCTTGATTTCTCATCGATCTTTAGAATAATTAACTTCTAATTTAACTATATATATAAATTTCTTGTTGTAACATCATGTCGTTACCAAAAACGTGATCTTCTAATCGAGAAGTTGTTCTGATTACTCAAGAAAGGGAAACGAGCAATGTCTTGTCGCTGTCCCCGTTGAAGCCATCGTATTTTCTTGGGGTTTTCTGTTTGCACATGATCTCTCCTTGGTCCAGATGCAATATTCCCCTGCATCTCAAAGAAAACACACACAAGCAGCCGTAATTGAAAATGAAGTTAGCTGCAGAGCCCATTCTTATCTCGACAAATGTACTAACTGCCCCAGCGTGAAAGAAACGACTCATGTTTTTTTTGGATAAAATCCATGTCTGTGAGACCATGGGGCAAATTAAATGGTGTCTCTCAAATCTTATCTTCTCCTTTTTTGTATAACGGAAAAAGAAGCAAAGAGAGGGGAAGACCTCTTCTTGGAGAACAATGTCCAAGATGATGATGGTGGTGGTGGTGATGACGAGGATGGTATTGGTGCTTGGATTAGGTGTTAGTCGTTCTAAACTAGCTTTCAAAAGCTCTGTTCCGCGGCAGGTGGCCCCAAGCAACCTTCTCTGATCAACGCATGACCACCCAAAATAGACAGTAGCCAAGAGATTCAGCAGTCAATTTGGGATGGCTAACCACTTCTGTTTGTAGGGACGACACACTTATCTTTTTCAGTTAGGTCAATGTATGCCGCGTTAATTAATAATGGAGTCATAGTGTCACAAGATATTTGGCAGATATAAATATCTACAAGAATAAAGATATTTTTGTGGTACTTAAAAAGAGGTGTTATCTTATCCAAAGACAATCTAGTTAGACGTAACTGGACTGGTGATACACGATGTAATTTCTGTTATTCGCCAGAGACTATTCATCATCTCTTTTTTGAATGCTATTATTGTAAATTCTTGTGATGTAGTGTACACTTATTATTTGGGATTTCACCTCCTCAGAACATAGACGACTTATTTGTCAATTGATCTAAGACGGGGGTACTATTCATAATGCATTATTGTTAACAGCAGCGACGGCGTTATGCTGGACAATTTGGTTAACAAGAAACGAGGTAGTTTTTGACAAATGTTGACCAAAAACTTTTTTGCGGGTACTATTCAGGAGAACCCACTGGCTCCGACAGTGGTAGGACTGCAGCGGCGTGATATTCTAAAGGACCAGTTGTTGTCTGCTGGGCAGCTTTTGGAGTCGTCAGCCTTGCAATTCTTTAGATCCAATGGATGGTTATCAACTAGGTTTATTAGACTTTCTTAGTCAAGTGTCTACCTTCAGTTTCGTGTTATTCAAGTCTGGATGTAAACTTTTTGTCAGTATCAGTGTGTGTGGACGATGAGGTCAAACTTTGTAATAATTAGTCTGATTCTACCTATGGTAGATGAAGCCGGATATGAACTATCCTTTATCAAAAAAAAAAAAGGGACGACACACTTATGGACACCCACAAGTCCTACTTCACTCGTGTCCCAGGAGTTATCAATGACATTAACGTATTCACTGGCATTCTTTGTAGGAGCTGTTTGAACTGAAATGACAACAATAAGGTTAGTAGGAGATTTTGGTTACAACATGTTTTACAGAGCGACAAAACGATGGATCGGCCTTGTCATCTTTTGTCGCATGCATTCATCTCTGCTAACGTCTTTTATGACCTTACTTATTCGATTCTTTTATTTTCTAATATATACAGTTGGGACTTGGCCCCGCTGTTCCATCATAAAAAATGTTTGGTAACCTTGCTATGCTTGTCGTGCGAGAGCAGAGGTATTCGTGACCAGAATAACTGAGTCTTTCTTATAAAACAAGAACAGAAAAAAAAAAAACCTCACTGTACAGAGAACAGGGAAAAAACCTCACTGTACAGTATACTATACTAGGTACGTCAAATGGTGCACTATATGGCGTGTGGTCATTAAACGCAAACGAGATGCTTCCAGTTTTTGATCTATGCGCATGATATCTGATACGGATACTAATAACTGTGCCATACTAGGGATAGAATTGATCTAGATATCTGATACAGATACTAATTTTGATATTTTTATTGAATAGGGAAAAGGATTAAATATTCGGATAGCAGTACATATCGTATATGTCAAATTTGGATATCGATGGCCAGAGAAAAATTTTTGAATACTTTTAAAACATTAATTGACGGACATATTTATGTGCAGTCCTTGCTGCGTGTTGGTTCCGTTGGCCTGGATGCAGCAGGCCAGGCCCCTTCGGACTCGCACGTTTTGGTCACCCCAGCCAAAACTCTCCGCCTCCAGGGTCCAGGCTGCTGGACTCCATCCCAGGTACGCGGTCCGGCCGCGCGCGGGCGCACAGTAGGTCCCTCGGCAGGGGCCTGGTCAGTGAGCAGTGAGCGCACCAGCTTCTTGTTTCCGTCCAGTCCATATCTCGGACTCGACGAGAAGGCCAGGCCAGGCCAGGGGTCCCCGTCGCGAATCGCCCTTGTCTACCCCGAAGCAAGGCACGAGATCTTCCCCTTGTTCTCTTCGGCGACACGCGGCCGTGCGCCCGTGTCCGTCTGGTGTCTGCAGTCTGCTCGTCGTCCGTCCGCCTGGTCAGCAACAGGCCGTCGCCGTCGTGCGCGCGGGACGGTACGGGACGGGGCACCGGCCGGACGCATCGGCATGTGTCGTCGGGGTCATGGGTTTGTCCAGGCCCCGGCGTCCGGAGCTGGGCGCATGGAATTTCCGATCGGCATGGACGACACGGACGACTGTGCAGGAGAGGGAGCCAGGAGGACCAGGAGGCCCCGGAAGGCCGGTGACGCGTGAACTGTGTCATCAAATACGTAGGCGAGCTGTCCTCAGTCGTCAGTCCCTTGCTCTTGTGAGAAAATTGATAGCACGGCCTAGATGTTCCATTTGAACTGCGGTGGAAAAAAAAAACAGTTTTTCAGTGGGCAGTCAGAACTTTTGTTCCTCCAGGTACCTTTTGGAGTTGTTGTTCACACGTGTCAATTCCAGGGAACCAATTTGCACCATGGCTCCAACGGTTTTTTTGAGGAATAACTTACCATTCCCATTTGGTCCACGAACCGTAGCAACTGCTAGCAAACAAACCGCCCTCCCAGAGAGAGCGGCCGTCGTCCCGTCTAGATCCTCCAGGCGTCCTGTGGCCCCATCAGCACTGCACGTTTTTTCACCACACACGAGCCACGCTCGGCTTGGGTCGCTCGGCGCATCCCCATCCCCATGAGCCGGTCGAGCGACCCTGCCGATCGACGGACAAACACACGTGACAAGGAAGCCGTTGCCGTCCAACGCGACGCGACCTGTAAGGCAAGGCTGGACGGGCCGGGACGCGCGCTGTGCCGTCGGGATCGGGCTTTTTGTCCAAACCCGCCCGTTTGGACGTGGACGCCGGCGAATTCCGCGGGAGGAAAGGCGCCGCACGCCCGCCGCCCCGTTGCCTGATGCGGGCGACCGTGCAGGGGCTTTGGTCATGGGCCGATGGCGAGAGACGAGCTTTGTGATAAGAGCGGCTTAGAATGAGAAAGCTTATTATGTGACTGACGTGATGACGGGCTTGTTTTCTTTTTGCTTGACTTGTACCTAGACAGGGAAGTGTCATAACGAAAAGTGGTTTAGGGTACGGTGGAGTGTGTGGACTGCCGTGAATCACTTCATCGTCTGCTAACATTGATGGCAGGGCCGTTTGCAAAGGTGGGGAATTGACAATTTGGCAGCAACTTCTGCAGTTATTCACATGAGAGGACCTTACTCTAGTTACTAAGGGATTAGATACAGGTTGACGATTCAAATCAAATTAGCCTACTCTCTTGGTCCCAACAAGAGTATTATGTTGGCCAAAATTTTATTAAGTTTAATTATATTTCTCTTTCAAAACTATATTTATAGAAAATATTAGCAACATTTATATTTCTAAATAAGTTTTGTGTGAAAATATATTTAGCGATGCATCTAATCTAATGATTATGCACCATAAGCATTGGTTTTTTCTTATATTAGTATAGTATATTGTCTGCTCATTTTCTTACAAAACTTATGTGATGTGATGATGGGTTTGTTTTCTATTTGCTTGAATTGTACCTAGACAAGGAAGTGTTGTAAGGAAAAGTGATTTGGTGTACGGTAGAGTCTGGACTGTCGGAGCATTCCAACAATATTTTTTTATTAAAAAGATCAGCCATTTTTAGATTATCAGCCAGCTTATAAATCCTGCTGAACATAGTACGATTGTCAGAGTTAGAGGGCCGTTTGGAAGTTGGGGATTTTTTTTCTTTGTTCTTGTTCTCATTACATTCACATGTTGCTTACACAGACTCCAATAAGAACATGAAGAGTTCATTAACTAAAAACTCAGAAAAGAGGAGAGAGATAAGTGATGCAAGAACACGACATTAGCAAGTTTCCTTTTCAGTACATTATAGAAACCTGTGTGTTTTGTGATAACCTCCTATTCAGGTGTCTCCTAGCAATATCTAGTGCCTTGGATCTTGATTGCCTTACATATATACTCTTCACTATCACTAGGACCATAGTGAATAACTCGGTCAATAGTCAAAGCCTCAAGGTTAGGGGCATTTTCTACAATGTGTAGCAACAATTCAACTTGACCGGTGCACCCTGTAAATCCAATGACACTAAGGTTCTTAAGATAGCTATGTGTAGAACCTGAAAGCCTCCTGAATCCTGATAAGCTCTGTCCCCTGAGCCATGTGGTGGCAGGTACAAATAGAAAAATGTATCTCTAATTTTTCAAAGAAAGGAGCAGCACTCAGGAAATAGGACAAGGATAGAAGGTTAGTGAGATCTTCCACTGGCACCAAAAACTTGAGTCGTAGATACTTTAACAGTGAAAACTTAGAACCGTTTTCTTATGGCCATGGCTTCTTAAGTGGCAAGAAACAACGCAGAATCATATTATGTGCCCTTGGAAACAACAAGGGAAGCATGGTCATAGCGAAGTTAAGAGTTATCTTGCCAATAAGATGGAGCATCACGTCTTTCAGTGCCAAAGCAGGCCAGAGGTAAAAATGAATCAACTTCCCCCGGAATGCAAAAGTCTGCAGATTCATGGCTATGAATTCTATCTTGCTTATCTCACAGTATGCGACGTGCAAGTATATATAGCAAGCGGGGCAGCGGATGATGCACCCTCAATTCATCATTATCCAGATGGCATCTAACTATACTCAACCATTCAAGAGTAGAGCAATTTGACAACATATTTTCTGAAGGCTCACCACATGTAGATCAAGCTTCTTCAGGTTGGAGAAACCACAGAACTGGGAAGATGATTCAAAAGACACAAAGCTAAGCTGTAGATGTTGTAAACGGGAAATGTTTTCGCCATCAAATAGCTCAATGGGAAATCTGTACCTATCAGGACGGAGCCCCCACCTGGCCGGGAGCAAGTCAAGAGTTAGATTCTTTGCACCTGACAACAAGGCAAAATTAACCCAATGGTCAACATGTTCAGCTATTGTGGCGTCAAATTCAGACTTGACCCCAAACGCTTCAACCATATCTTGCCGTGATATTGTTTCAAGACTCCATTGACATCGTCAATCAACTTCTGAGTATAGTGTTGTGTTCCAGGAACATCTTAGCGGCACATTGTGGCACCATAAAAAATATGAGTTTGGGGCAAACTGTCCAGATATGTTTCCACTCATTTGATAAAACACTAGTTCTTACTATTCCATTGGCGGCAATTTTGACAGAATCCTGCTTAGCACAGCACATCCACAGGAAGGTCCAAACACTGGACTGGCTTCTTATGGCAACACTTCAGTATTTTCCTTCTGCATATAAGAACGCGCGAGAAGGTCGTGGACTCGGACTCGTCAGTGATCGGGGGCGGACGGCGGCGGTGCGGCGAGGCGGCCGCGGACAGTGGTGGGAGGAGGAGGCGGCGGCCAGGGTCGCACCAGATACTCCGATTCAACCCTGCGTTTTCCCTGACCCTGGATGCTGCACAATGCCGCCGGAAGCTTGGGAGGATGAGGTGCCCATTCGGCAGAAGATCGAAGGGGTAGGGAATTGGCAGGCAGCAACTTCTGCAATTATTCGCATGGGGACCTTACAAAGCTATTCAGGATTAGAAACATGTTGGCAATTCGAAACAAATTAGCCTACTCGCTCCCTCCCTGGAGAGTGTCTCTGAAGTAAGACAGCATGCGAGTGCACGCACCATCCGGCCGGCCCAACACAAGGCCGTTAAATTCAGCCAGTGGTTGGTTTAAATCTAAGCTTTCTGTTTTTTGGATTTCGTTTGTACTAGTATTTCTTAGCCCGGGGCCGGCCAGGTAGTAGGCTACACCACTACATACTGTACAGCCTACAGTTGGGGTTTCTATGTTCGATTTCTTTCAGAAGGCGTGCAGGGTTTTGTTAGAATTTCTTTGTTGTTATAAAGAGCACATGATTGACGTCGAACTATCCAATCTGCTGTCCGATAATAATAATAAGCAAGGTTTTAAATCTCCAGCTAAGCCTCTTAGCTGTTGTTTACCTCAGCAGCTAAGCGTAACTATAGTGGGAGATAGCTACAGCTAAGCCATTTAGCTGTTTTTACCAAAAAAAAAAAAAGAAAAAACACACACACACACACACATAACGCAGGACGTACAGGTTGGGGAAGACGAAGAACTGCTTGGGGTTGGGGCCGGTCAGAAACAAACCTATAGCGGCGAACCCTTCCGCATCACCATCAGCCAGCATTTGACGGCAGAAAATTAACCAGCGAACGTATATATTGCTCTCACTCTCATTAGTCATCACATAGCCTCGAGCATTCAGAAGCATGCACGTTTTTCTTGGACGGCGAGCGAGGGGCCAGGGCGGTGGAGATCGATGGAGACCAGTACAGCTCGGTCGTCGTCGACGTCGCATCGGAGGACCGCCACAGCATGCAGGCCCAGAAGGTACCGTGCGTCGTCGCTGGCGTTCCCGTTTTCTTAACAAGGACAGCAGGGTTGGCGCCTGTCTGCTCAGATCAGACCTCAGACTAGATAGAGGTGGCGATCGTTGATGCGACGCTAGCTGCTGACCGCGCGCGGAGCAGAAAATTACGGCACTGAGCGACGCATGCAAATGCAACCGGTCGCAGAGGAAGATTGGCGTCGAATCTCTTCAGCCGCGGCCCAGCGGCCAGCGCTGTCTGTCTGTTTCAGTGTTTCTTTTTGCAGTGTTTCTTTTTAGATGCGAATGCAAAGCTTCAGTTTGAAATATTGTCGCTGGCTATGTTGGGACGGCCACATGAGCCTCCCAGAAAGTTTGTTTGTTTGTGGTAAATATTATCCAATCGTGGCTCAACTAGGCTCAAAAGACTGTGTAATTAGTTCCCGATGATGTCCTGATGGCTAGGCCACATGAGCCTAGACTGTACCCGATGATGTCCTGATGAGGCGGACATCACCGCGCATGAGTGCCTGGTCTGAATTCTGAACCGATGGCGCTGGATGAGACGCAGGAGATGGACTAGGGACCTCGTGCAGCGACCATTCTGCCCACCCGGCCCCAAGATTCGACACATCCATATGATCGATCCGTTTAGGTCTTATTAGCATATACAATAACCCAAACGATCAACGCCTATATATATTTGGTCTTTCCATAGCTCTCAACTGTTTGAAATTGAAATGGCCCAACGGCCTCAACTATCTATTGTCAGGTGCTTTTATGGGCTATGGCTCATTCTGAGTGAGAGATAGGTCACAAACCCGGTTTTGGGTGGACACTTGGCTGGGTAAGTAACCACTCAAAGATAAATTCTTCTCGTTATTTAACATAGTACGTAGAAAGCAGAATTCGGTAGCCACAGTGCTAGCTTCAGTCTCACTGAACATCTCCTTTCGCCGTAATTTGGTGGGAAGGAACTTGCGGGACTAGCATAAGATTGTTGCATTCTTACTTTTTTTTTGCGACGAAAAAAGAATTATATTAGATGATAGCTGGGTATATCAACACATTACAGTTCCTCTAGATTACACAAATATCCAGAAATTCATCTAAATTGTACCCACGCTATGAATAGCTCCAGATCTCAAACTCAAACCTATTTGACACTTTGTATGGATGACTGCACAGGCAAATACTCGGCAACAATTGTTTTCAGCCAGACAGTAAATGCCCAACGGACGGCCAACATTCCTGCAGGCGGAGTTGAGAAACTTCTTCTTCTTTCTTGTGTCTTCCTTTTTCTTCTTTCTGCCACCGAAGAACGAGTAAGAATGATCTGAAAATTATTCTCCCTAGTCCTTCGTCGTGGCCAGATCCAACCACAACAAAACGAAGAAGGGACCGGAGAAAATTATTCCATGGCGGCGGCATCATCTCCGCCTTGATACCGCCGTTTGGAAACACAAGTCTCCATGTCGTCATATCGATGAAGATGCTGATGCCGTAGATGCCGCCTTCATCTTTAACATGTCCACCATAGAGAAAACGATTCCACCCCACATCCCTCGCCGTTCTTGAGAAAGAGCGGGGAGGAAGAGATAAATCTCCAATACCAAGAAACTTGGCATGGAGAAACCCTAAACCTAAAGACTCAATCTAATAGAGAAAAACTTTCTAGAAAACAATGGATCCCCACTCCCTCCGACCTCCGGCGATATGCCAGAGAAGGAGGGAGGGGGACCAGCGGTGGAGACACCGAACGGCGGTGGCGGCGGCGGCGGGAGTCGCGAGACTTATTATTATTTTGTTCTGAGTGGGGATCCTTGCATTCTTACATGATGTGAACTTACAGGGGGAAAGAGACACGTTTGTATGGAATTTACATTCATCAGGTATTTTTTCAGTTAAATCGATGTATGCTGCATTAATTAATAATGGGGTTAGGGTGTCACAAGATATTTGACAAATCAAAATACCTTCAAGGATAAAGATTTTCTTGTGGTATTTAAAAAGAGGTGTTATATTAACTAAAGATAATTTAGCCAGATGCAATTGGAACGGTGATTTAAATTGCACCTTTTGTCATTCTCTAGAAACCATCCATCACCTCTTTTTTTATTGTTGCTATGCCAAATATTTGTGGCGCGCTGCATATTTAATGTTTGGCTTAGCACCTCCACTTAACTTTGAGGATTTATTTAATAATTGGTCTAAGGGGGGTGGTAAATCTCATGAGGCATTATTATTAACAGCAGCGTCTGCTGTATGTTGGACAATATGGATAACAAGAAATAAGATGGTTTTTGATAAATATAGACCGAAAACTTTTTTGTAGGTATTATTCAGGGGAACCCACTGGCTTCGGTAATGGGCAAGACTGCAGCGGCGTGAGGGTCTACTGGAGCAGCTCTTACATACTGCCTAGCTCCTAGAGACGTCAGCTCTTCAATTCTTCAGTTCCAATGGATGGTTTTCAAATAGGTTTATCGGTCATGCTTAGTCAATACTTTACTCTCGATCTCGTTATCTTTCAGTCGTGGTGTAAATTTTGAATGCTGAATTTCGTGTGTGGTGTGTGAACTCTGTAGTAATTAATCTGATTCTACCTTCTAGTAAATGAAGCCGAATATAAAGTATCCTTTATCTTAAAAAAAAAGTTGTCTCTCATGTGATTGGAGAACGAACTAGCAATACAACCGCGCAGGTACTACAGCCAGTTCTACAGTACATCTGATAAGGAAAGGAGTTTGTTTGGGTTGGGCCAACAGTGTTTCAGCATGGTCCCAAAATTCTGCCCCAACCACATATTAACATATTATTGGCGAGTTATTTTTGGGAGAATAAGTCTGACGTGTAAAGCCAGGAATGTGAGCAATTTATTTGAACATAGAGCATATTTTTTTTAGGGAAGAACACAGAGCATGTAGCAAAACACCCAGCAGTTTTTTGAAATGCAAAGGATTTTTTTTGTAAAATTGTAGTCTTTATCCAATGAGTTACTCCAAAAACACCACTTTGCATCCAAATAGGGCCTTAACTTGGAGACATTGAAATGGTGCCACACTCTGCCACCTCTGTACTTTTCCTTGTTACTAGCAAGCCAAGGTATGTGCGAATGGATACAGCCATCAATAACGATGGTAGTACGCAGCACTGAATGTTTTTCCTTCAAACAAAATTTCTGGATAGCAACTATCCTACTCAAATTCATATCTGCTATGCTAAATTCGCGTGGTTTCAGGCATAAACATATATCAAGACCTTCATATCTGTTATCCTAAAGTTTGACTAGAATGGCAATTTGGGAAGGATAGCAAGAATTTGGGACTAGAACTGGAAGGATGCGCGGCCGGCTCCACGAGGACGATGACTGATTCAATTACATTTTTTTTTCAGAAACAGGATCCAGTTTGTTACAAAGCTGTCCTCAGGCGAACCCGGCGTATTAACAGAATAACAGCGCCGAACGGACACACATAGAGGCCTGCAGGTGTCACAACGACAGGCTGAGGCCCAGGCCCAGACCGAGGCCCACACCGCAAAGGGTACTCACTTGTAAAACTCCGAACAATATCGTACCTCGCAAATGAGTCCAAGAAGCCTCCTTCCAACAGCAAGTATATCAAAGTGTTGACGGTTTACTAATTTGGCAAAGAGGTTTTTTGTTGAACCTGTACAACCAAAACTAAATATTATATATCAAATTATTGACGGTTTACTAATTTGGCAAAGAGTTAAAAGTACCAAGTAACAAAGGCAAGGGTCTGTTTGGATCCCATCCGATATGTTGCATTATCAGACTGTCCGAGAAGACGAGAAGTGTCGTATTTGTGCAGGGGGTGTTTGGATGGTGTGAAAAAAGTTTTGTCCGTATCACATCGGAATGTCGGAGGGATGTCGGGAGGGGGCTTTGAATAACATACAAGTTTGCAGACTATCAAACAAGTGCCATCAGACTATCTGATAAAGAACAACAGAGCCCAGAAAGTGTAAAAATAACATACAAGTTTTGAAAACTTTATCAAAACACATTCGATGCTCATGATTCTTTCCCTAAAACCCTATCACTAGTAGTGTAGTACACAAACCATTTCGCTTGACACTAGCGTTTTATCTACTGGCGGTTTCTCTTGAAAACAATCAGTAGAAATCGGCCCTATTTCTACTGGCGTATTTCTTAAGAAACCGCTAGTAGAAATACGATTTCTACTGGCGGTTTTCTTGAGGAACCGCCAGTAGAAATCATGTATTTTTATTGGCGGATTTCTTAAGGAACCGCCAAGTAGAAATCGTGTATTTCTCCTGGTGGATTTCTTAAGGAACCGCCAATAGGGAATTGTTTGAAATTAATTTTTTGAGTTTTTTAAACTTCCTCGGATGAAGAAACTCTCAAAATAAAAGTTGTAGATCTCGAAAAGTTATAGAACTTTGTAGTTGACAACTTTTTCATTTAAAATCATCTTTTTATGGAAAACTACGAACAAAATTTTCAAATTTGAAATTCAAATTTTGCAAATGACCCCGGATGGAGAAACACTCTAAATGAAAGTTGTAGATCTTGAAAAGTTATGAAACTTTGTAGTTGAACACTTTTTCATTTGAATTTGTTTAGACCTTAAAATATTGAATTTACCATCGGTTTTGGATAATATGTGGGGAACCGAAATGGAATATAGAAACAAGTGACTAGTGGGTGGAGTGGTAGAGGAGGCTATGTGCGAGGGGGAGGTTGCGGGTTTGAACCCCCACGGCCGCGTAGCGTGTGATTTTACGCGAAAAAATGCGCGACTTGCGACTTGGCGAGACGGGGTGGGTGGGTGCCTCTCCTGGTTTCAAAAATATTTTTTGCCGTTTTAAAAATATTTTTTTGCTTTTTTTTCATTTTTCCTCGAGTAGGCGGTTCTCTTACAACCGACAGTTGAAATGAGTCATTTTCACTGATCTCTCCTACCGGCGGTTTCAAAAAACGCTAGTAAAAATGTGTTACGAACCGCCTCTACAAAGCATCTGTGTACTAGTATATGCTCGATCCATTGAAAGGCCCATAGCAAAGTGCCAAACCCTCCCCAATACACTGATCCAATCGCAACCCTAGCACAATTGTGATTTCGTCTTGCTTTTGTCGATGTTAACAAGGAAGACAAAATCGAGCATAAACTGTCAAAGGGGGTGGTAACCCCCGTCTCTACCACTCCCACGCAAGCCTAACAGCGCCAGCCAACCACCCACACCTGTTGTGCCCAAACGCGACGCCCGCGTGAATAGCTTCGTTTCTCTATCTGCAGCCTATTCTTCGTGCCCAAGCTGCCATCCAGGGGTTGGCCTCTTCATTCTTGTCTCGCCTGGCGTAGGGCACCCGGAGTACTTCGTCTCATAGAGTTTGTCATTTGAAAACTATGTTTACGAGGAGGGCACCTAATCGGCCAGACTATATGAAAATGAAGGACGCCAGTGTGAACGGAATCTTTACCCATCTTTCACTACCACTAAGCCATCAACCCACATCAAACATCATTGTCAGTGGTAATCAAGTAGTGCCTACAAGGGCACAAGAAAATGCGAACCAAACAGCGGTTGGCCTGAGGCCTAATAGGTCTTCCCCAAATACCCTTCCGTTGGTTAAACAGGCAAGCAATCCCCGCATCCATGGAGTCGGCAGCACTATCCATTTATATTTCCTTTACTTCAAACGAGTGGGAGTGTGTTTGTGTGGGCATGTAACAGCTCCTCCTCCATTCCAAAATATAATAAGATGATATTATAAGATGTTTTAGCTTTTCTAAAAAGTTTTGCTATATACTTAGATATATATTATGTCTAGATGTATAGTAAAAGCAATATATCTAAAAAAAGACAAAACATCTTATAATTTGGAATGGAGTGAGTAATCGAAATTCAATCAGCCAAATGAAGGAAGCATTCAACATTGGATAACAACAAGGTACACTTATTTACATGACATCCAGAGTTTTTTTTTTTTTAAATTTTCCAGTTTTTGTTTAGTTGCAATTTCTGCAATGAACATTGTATTGATGAGCTGACTGCACTGTTTCCAACTCAGACTAAGGATCAGGATTGCCAAGTATAGCTTCATCCCCCGAGTCATCTTCCTCTTCGCTAAGTTCTTCATCACTGGACTTGTCTTCGGGAGTAATGCCAGCATCCTCTGGTTTGGCATACTTTTCACAATATTCTGCAGAAACATGGGAGAGCAAGTTAGCACCGTAGTGTCAATGACACAAAATTATTTGGCCAATAATGAACAAGGTAGTGCTCAAAGAGATGGCATATTAAAATCCAATAGAAAAGAAAATTTGCTTTATTGCCCCATTGATGATCTGAAACTGGGTGCATGGTGCTAACAGATAACCCTGTGCTGATGGCACTAAACCACCCCATCACTAGTAGTCTCTGTCAATGTACAGATCAAGGTCTAACGTCAGGAATATAAAATTCGATCACCCACTAATAACCCAAAAGTTGTCAGCAGATACATCAAGTATTAACTTATTCAAGCAAGTGAACAATTTCAAGTTCAGTACTTATCATAGCAGGTGAACTTTATATACAGCAGCTATTATAGTTCCATGCAACTGGCAGCAATTAAATAAACCATGTGTGGTAGTCTTTTCATCAATTAGGGAGTATAACCTTGGTTTCAGTTTCAAAATGTATATATATAGCATCCAAACAAGCAAACAGAGACTTCATTGTTAACTGGATTAGGCAGAAAATGGGAGTAAATGATACTGGATTGGCTAGGGAAGTCATAAGCCCATTCAGCTGGCTTCAATGCTGTGCTGCCACAGCTGCCGCTTGAGACCGTTGCGAGTGTAAATTTCTGTACGATAGCTGCCAGGCAGCACCGTGGAACAAGCAGCCGAACTGACAGATATACCAGTATCTGGGATGTCAAATAAGAAACACACGCATCCCATATCCTGGTTTCCACCCATATCTTGTAGACTTTCCACCATCCCACATATTGTTTAATTCTTTATCTTCACAAATCATTATCATGGCATGCCAGCTTAAAGAAGAACCACTAAATTCGAGGTAATGTAAAGTTTTTTTTTTTTTTATATATATATATCTTCAGAAATATAATGGCAGGCCAGTTCAAACCAGAGCCAGGTTAAAGCAGATTCTCTAATTCCAGGAGCCTGTACAAGATTTAGGTGGTTTCATCTACACCAAAAGATCTAGCATTCTGTGATGTCTCTTACTCACTTTGGTCAAACTACTTCAATACTAGAACAAAGAACTGAGAGGAAAGATGGAAATCAGGCACAGCACAACTTGAAAGCAAAGCAATTTGACTAGGATTTAGTAGAATTGGTAGCAGCAAAATAATAGGATTATATAAATTGGAGATTCGTATTATATTAAGGGACATACTTTTAATAGAATGTTTGAAGCTGCAAGCACCAATCCTTGAGATAGTACAATGCTTGCCCTCTTATGTTCGAGTCAAGCAGTTATTGTTTGTCCTCTTATGTTTTCTCAAACTTAGTAAGGTACTACTCCATCCCAAATTAAATGTCGTTTCCGGTTTTCGTGCCACAAGTTTGACTCAATTTGTAGAAAATACGTGCAATATTTATATCTCCGAATAATTTTTGTTAAAAAACTAGATTCAAAGATCTTTCCGATGATACTAACTATGATACTAATCGATAATATTTATTATTTATAAAAATTGTCAGCATTTGTTTCTCGGGAATCGAAAGCGACAGATATTTTGGGACGGAGGGAGTAGTCTCTACTCTTAACAGCATAACTCAGTAATTCAGATTTTGGAGACCTTGGTAGATAATTAGGTCAGGTGTAGGTGCAACTACTAGTCCTTGATTGTGTTGTAGTGTAACTTGAACATGATAGGTTTAAGAGAACTAAGTTTGCTGTTAACTAATGTAAGAAAGCTAAGTTATGGGAAGAAAAGAATCAGAACTTTTCACATTGATTCAGTGCACAAAGAGCCTTGTTGCAAGAGAAGATTCTAGTGGGTTACATTAAATAAGGTGGAATGCAGCAATCAGTTCAATTTCACATGAAAAATGCAGGAAGGGGAAAATTTTCCCGGAATCCAAAAGTATTTTAAGGTTGCAATGACAAAAAAAGAAAGAATCTG
This sequence comes from Chrysopogon serrulatus, assembly GCA_015844335.1. NCBI lineage: Eukaryota > Viridiplantae > Streptophyta > Magnoliopsida > Poales > Poaceae > Chrysopogon > Chrysopogon serrulatus. Next base: position 119,467 of record JADLZL010003672.1, on the reverse strand, counting down.
TAGTGCCACACATTATGACCAGCAGACCTGGATGTGATGTTTGAATCAAACAATATATTAGAACTATAGACTGTGTACTGCAAACAATCAGAAGATTTTGCTGGACCATGGTACCTTTCACTTTCTGTTCATAAGCAGGCCGATCACGCATCATCAGTGCTGCAGCCTCCCCATTTAATGGGTCAGAAGGATTTGGATACAGTAAAAGCTGCGGAAGGAATACTTCAAAAACATTTACAAGATCTGCAACAAAAAAAATGTGGAAAAAGATCAAGCTCAGATTGAAGATTCTTCACGAGAAGCGCTCATAGTCATAGCAACAATGAGTGGGAAGGCACTATCTCACCAAACATTGGGCTCCATGTCTGGTTTATGACATCCAAACAGACAGAGCCAGACCTGCATTTTGTGGCCAAACAAGAGAGATTAGGAAACGTTAATTCTATGGGTTTCAATTAAAAAAAAATAAGAAATGCTCACATCTCATCGACATTTGGGTGATAAATCTTGTTGATGAAGCCGATGGACGGGGATTTGTAAGGATATGCATCAGGCAGTTCTACCCTAACCTTCCATACACCACCTTGGTAGATACCTACCAAATTGAGTACGAGTTCATTAGTCAAAATCTGTCATAAAACGATGGCTGAGTACGAATTAATTAGTCAAAATCTGCAATAAACGATGGCTGAAAAGAAAGCAGGCCTCAGGTCAACTGAGCAGCCAATCCAGGATGAAGCTAAGCAGACAATAATATCCGAACACGATCGACAGGGGAGATTGGCAGTTCAGTTTTCCTGAAACTCAACTTCTTCCCCCACTACATCTAGATCAGAGACAGGAGCGTGGATCATCCGCCCGGGAGGCAGCGAGAGAGAGAGAGAGAGAGAGAAACCGGGATTCGGCGCAAAGGTTATTACTTTCGTTGGGCCCCTTGAATTCGACGAAGAATTCCTGCATCCCGTCGTTCACCATCTCCACCTTGTAGTCGCTCATCATCCTGCGACGCCAAGAAACCAAGAAAGCCCCGCAAGGACGGACGGCCAGATCAAAAATCAAGCAGAACATGTAAAGGAAAAATTGGAAGACAGACCGAGAGATCCTCACAGCTTCATGAGGTCCATCTCGCGGCGCTTGCTCGGGGACGACATCTTGGAAAGCGGGGAAACAAGAACAGCGGCAGCGGCAGCAGCAGCAGAGGGGCCCTCTTCTCCTCTCCGCTCCTCGCCTCTGGGGGGGATAAGAAAGAAAGGGATTGCGCAGCCTGTAGCCTTTGACGGTGCGTCCGCGTCGTCGTACGTCCTCCTCCCCTCTGCACGAGATTTATTTTATTGCAGCCGCCGAGCCGAGATGAGATGGGACATGGGAGAGAGAGCGAGGCCTGGGCTGGGGAAGGAAGGCAAAGCAAGGCCAGAGAGAGAGGGAGCGTGCGGGACAAGCACAGGCAGGCAGGGGATGAGGAAAGGGACAAAGCAAAACGAAGCAAAAAGATTAGGGACGCCAATCAATCACGCAAATTGCTGCCGGCAGACGCAGAACGCAGAGCACGCCGGCTAATCCCGGTCGCCTCCCTAACACGCTTCCCTGTCCGTCCCCGTGATGCAATCGTGTCCTTTTTCTCCAATCTATCTCTAATCTAATTGGGCCTTTGGAAATTTTTGCTATGGTAAACTATGGGATTGTCAATTGTGCTGCGTGAGCCGTGAGAAGACGGCGAACTGGAAGGTTTGTTGATGGAGAGGCGGCGAGATCTGGCGCCGGTTAATTTGCGTCTGTGCAGGTGTGGGGATTGGAATCGGCCGGCTAAAACCGCCGCCTGCTTTGCTTCGGCGGCAGTGGTGGTCTGCGAGAGGCGTGTGCTGGCAGCTTTTCCCGGCTGCCGACGCGGCCGCGTGGGCGGGCGGGCGGGCGGGCGGCCCACCAACACAGGACGCCCTTTCGCGGAGCCTCTTCGGGGTACAGGTGTGCTCGGAGTTGGAGCGCGCTGCACGTGCTTTTTTCGTGGATAATGTGCCGTATATCGCCCGAGGAAATCATGCTTAGTATTTGGAACACTGACTTAATTTTTTTTGGTTTAACACAACGTGTAGACAAACAAATATTCATCTTCCAAGCAGGATGCAGATTGCAATACTTGTAAGCTGTTTGGCATGCAAAAATTTAAGAAGTCCACAATAGCTTTTAAGGAGGGTGGCAGTAGACAACCTATTCGACTGGCTAGTTTCTTTAAGCCTAGATAAGTAGTGCTCACAGCAGCAGTCAGCACCAGCATAACAGGTTGAGAGTGATAGCTGATTACTCCAGCAACCTGCTTAATAGAGATGCATAGCTACTAAATTCTGACCCTTGTGCAATAATGAAAAAACGATGCAATAAGCCTAATTTTTTTATTGCAAAAGATACTTGCAATCAAATCGTGTTCATTGCCAATAGATACAATAAATCATGTTGCAATAAGGTATTGCAACCATTGCTAATTTAGTGTTGTAATTGTTGGGATTTATTGCAACCATTGTTGTTTACTGCCAAGCATAGTAATAGGACACTGTTAAATGTTCATAGCCATGGCAATATATATAAGTAATTTTAATTGAAACACCTACTTTTGTAGCCAGAGATGGTACATGCAACGGATCAATAGATACATTTACCAAAAAAAAAAGTCATAACAATAGTCTATGTGCAGGTTTACTGTGGTTGACATAATCCCTATGCGCTTGTAGCAAAGGTTGAAAGTTGTATTGAAGGAGGAGCAAGTTGAGCTGTCTCATAATACGACCGTATACACCAAATATGTCCAACAGCAGTACTAGACATGTCCGGTATTTTCTTCATGTCGATTTTGTTATACTACGTTCTAATCTCTTGTGTTGTAGGTGTTTGGCTCCTAGACCTGTTTGATGCGCTTTGTATATTTAGGACTTCATTTACTCTGATTTAGAGTTTCTAAGTAATTGAAAGCTTCCTCCTAACAGTTTTTGTTTTATAAATTATTAATTTTGAGAAAATATATTATTTAGCCCCTTGTTAGGTGACACCCTCGATTCTTACATCTTGTATCCAAACTATTGTAATATTATTATTTATATACTTTGATGCTGTATAACTTTGTAATTAGTTAAAAAGTGAATGTTCGTGACCCGAGATATCCTAAGACTATCATAGATGGGCAAGAGAGCCACAATTTCAAGTTTTGAAATCCCAATCTATTTCGGCAGGTATCAAAACCGTACTTGATAGTAGATCGCGAACTTAGAACTAGACATTAGTCTAGGAGCCAATAAGTTTGCATATATTATTAAAAACTATTTTGTTAAAATACTTGTCTCCTTGTCTTGACCTTGAATTTGAATGATATCTCATCTATCTGACTATCATTGTTGCAAGAAGTAAATAAATTTAGGAGACCTCCCTACCATAATACTCCCTCCGTTCCAAAAAGCATGCAATTATCATATTTAAAGGAGTCAAACATTATAAATTTTGACTAAATTTTTTTGAAAAAATACTTAAACTTATGAGACACAATAAATATCAGTAGATTGGTTATGAAATATATTTTCATAATAAATTTAAATTTATTTTGAGACATAAATACTAATACCTTTTGCTATAAACTTAGTCAAGTTGATATAGTTTGACGGGCACGCTTTCCATAATAGCATGTTTTTGGAACAGAGGGAGTATTTTGACTAGCTAGGTGTGTGAGACTAAGTGGACCCGGAGTCATCGATCCATAGATCACACTGTATATATAGGTCTATAGATCACACTGTATATATGGGTTTGTATTGCTGGTGAGTGATTGGACCTTGCATTTTTTGAACCTTGTGCTTCTTATGCTTGAATGTAGGCATAGTATAAACTATTTTTGTTTGCTTGTGTGTGAATCCGCCTCTAGGTAGCTTAACCTAAGCCTTTCTTACCCCTTTTGTTTTGTAGATAGATGCCAACCCTAAGATGGTTATCGAGGTTGACAAACAAAAAGTCTTGAGCTAAATGAGCCCGCTAGACTACTTGTGGTCTCAACTTTGAGAGTCTACCACTAGTACACAGAACCTCCACACAGGCGGTTCCCAACGCCTTTCCACAGGCGTTTTGGGGAGCTGCCTGTGTTGGAGGCCAGTGAAAATATGGCATTTCCACAGGCGGTTGCTTGAAAACCGCCAGTGAAAATATATTTCCACAGGCGGTTCACTTAATACAGTCGCCCGTGGAAATAAGATTTACACAGGCGGTTCACTTATGTGAACCGTCTGTACAAATGGGTTTTCCACAGGCGGTTCGTGAAGAGAACCGCCTGTATTATTCTTTCCCGCCCAAATTCATTTGAACTTTCATTTTTTTGTTTTGGCTCCCTCTCTCCCTCCCTCCCTCCCTCCTCTCTGTCCCCCCTCCTCTTTCTCCCTCCCTCCTCTCTCCCTCTCTTTCTTTCTCTTACTATGATCAATACAAAGACTTTAATTATGAGAATATCAACATAAAAGTAATTATATCATACAATTATTTACATATATGCACATTAACAATTTAATTGCATCATACATTATATACATCAAAGTTGTTTTCTGACCACGATATAATAATAAAGTTTACATTCAACATGATTCTAATAATCATTTCGACTCAATTTCAGAGCGCTAATGTCCCTTAGCGCTCTAAACTCCGGCCTCCCTAAGGGGCTATCTGCATGGTGATATTTTCCCTCCGTAGGAATGATCTCTCTCAAGATAAATAAGCACAGGTCCTCAACTATTCCATAGAGAGTTTTCTCGTTGAAGTTTTTTGACTTCGATTCTTGATACGCCTGAAAAGAAAAATATTATATATATACATTTGCACTTTGTCTACAATATATTTGCATCTATAATGATATAATTACAGAAATAACACTTAGTTCTACCTTGTTAGGGTTCGTGATGTACCGTCCGTTTGTTCTCATAAACTCGCACACGTAGAATCCACAGTGCAAGGAACCGACTGGTTGCTTGTGGCACTACATAAAGGCCATCCAGTTATTTACTTGCAACATCGTCTTTTGTACTATATACACATGCATAATATAGATTCATAAATTTACGTACCGGCCACTTCTGAAACATGTTTAGTGGAACCTGCTTCTTGGACTGGTCAAACACTCCACCTCTAAGCTTGTAGAATCTATAGCAACTATGATCCCAAAAAGAATGTGTTAGTAATGCTTAAACTCTCATCAATAAAAGGATGCACGCTAGCTTATGTCGGCTTACCGTTCTAATAAGCTCGTGAATTTTGCATATCGTTCAGAACTGTAGTCTGCGGAGTCAAAGACCAGCACCCTTGCGTCCCTAGGATAAATAAAGAAGCATATCCGATTAATTACATTTGCACGATCGGACCAGAATTGTTATGCGTGTTTAGAAAATGATAATTAATTTAATGTATGTATATAAACTCATACTTACTTAAAGTTATAAGGGGCAACTATGACTTCCCTGTGTTGGTACTGAAGCATTGCATGTCCTATGTAGGTGGCGTATTGTGTTTCCTGTTTCTTCTCCAGTTCTATCCTTTTCTTCGCAGCTTCTTCTTCTGATAACCCCTTCAATTCATCGATGTCGTGTCCAATCTGGAAGGTGTGCTCGTTCTCACATATTTTTTTTGGGCTAAGGTACCCAGCCCGTTGGCTCTCATTCTTGCTTGGTCTAGGGCCATTATGCACCTCATCTAGATCATATTGCATTCTGCAAGGCACAATTGCATGTTAGAAATTCAATCTTAATATAATTCAATAATAATAAATGATGTTTGTGTTAGTACAAGAGCAAGACTTACAATGCAAAAACCGTTACGAGCTGAACGTCGAGCCGCTTGAGGTTCATCATCAACCACATGTCCTCGAAAGTAATGAAAGCCGTATCTCGTTAAACTTCTAAAAGGCGACGGTGGTATATTCACTTGGATTGCGTCGATGCCGACGGAAAATTGCTCTCATGTACCGATCATGAAGTCTTTTAATACCAGTAGGGAGCTTTTTGAGTTTATCCCAACTCGGTAGAGGCCTGCCTCGTATATATATGTAACAGGGATGTTTTGATAATCATCCCATGTTGGCTTCCTGATCTCCAATGCTCTGATCTCCGAACCTTTTGCCGACTTCTCCTGCTCAGCTAAGTCCACGATACGTGACTTGCGAGTCTTCCCAATCCCTTCCAAAAATTTGGCAGTGCCGACAGTTTTTTTCTTCGGCTCGTAGGGGGGATACCAATTTGGGAACTCGAAATTTCTTCGCCTTAGGTTTTGGTTGGGTCTTCTTTGGTGGCGACGGTGGTGTCCAAGGCGAAGCGTCGATGTCTTTAGGCGGTGGGGAAGAAGCAGGCTCATTGATTGGTGTAGTTTGTGGCGGAGATCTCGCTGGTTTCGGTGTTGACGGTGGGGTTCGGAATGGATCAGCAACATGGGGTGATGGTGGGTTAGGATGAGACTGGCCAGATGGGGATGGTGTTGGGTCTTGAGGACGGTCGAGAGGTGCTGACTCCTGAGTTTCTGGCAGGGCTTCAGAGGAAGGTGGTGGTGGCTGGTTCAACTGGACGTCTCGTCAAGGCCATAGGATGAAATTATTAATGGCCTATCCGAGTGTCTCAATACCCTCGGGGCCGGATATTTCTAGCACATCATCCTCGTAGCCTGGGACGACCATCACCACTTCTACCCTGCAGTACTCTTCTGGTATAGGATCACCGTGGTAGTCACGTCCGGGGATCGCAAAGCCCATGGCTACCTCCCTTGTACGTTGATGCTTCATACCATATCGTATGAGCATTTTGCAAGGTGTCGGCCCATTGATGTCATCCACTGGGTAGCGGTGTGTGGTTCCCGTAGACCCCACACTACTTGGAAAGGGAGGAGATTGAGCGGACCTGGTAGTGTTCATCTCCTGATTTCCAGGCAAGGGTTGTGCTGGGACGAGTTGCATCTGTGGGTCTTGTGTGCTCATCTGCTGAACAGACATTGCACTAGCTAACTTCTGCACCAACTGAGAATCAGGATTTGTTAAAAAATCTGACATTATGCTTTTGAATTGTTCCTTAGCCTGTTCCTCAAAATATTGCTTCATGTCTTCTTTATATCGATCTCGTTTCTTATACATGCCCACCCACTCCTCACCAAATCCTTCTTTCCATCCCTTCTTTGACGAGATTCCTCGTACACGTCCAGGATGCTCAGGGTTGCCCAGTCCAAGACTCAAGATGTCTCTCTCCCTTTGTGGTTTCAATTTTCCTTCTTTAACCTCCACTGCTAGTTCTAACATCTTGTCAGCTGGGGCTATGATGTCTAAGGGACAGTTTACACCGGTAAGAGTTTGTTTAGTTCCTCTTCCTCGGAGCCAATTTGCCGACCTCTCGCCAACTTCCTCTGAGAGCACAGACATGCCTTGTTTCTTTAGCTCCTCCTCCTCTGCCCGCCATTTCGGAATCTGTAGCTTGTACCCACCCGTGCCAAGGTGATGGTGGTATTTGTTCCTCTTTGCTAGTGCAGAAGCAGCTTCACTCTTGACTTTGAAAGATGGGTCATCCCTCTGGGCCTTGAATACTTCCCACTGCGTAGAGGTGATCTTGTACTTGCTCGTTGGGTCCAACCCTTTTTTGAGATATTTAGTATTCATCTCATATCTATAGTTACGGAAAGATGTTGCAATCTGCTTGAAAAAATACTGCTTCACAAGTTTCTCCATCCCAGTAGGGATAACAAATCTTTCTACGAACTTGTTCCATAGCTCTTTCTGTGTATCGGCGGTCACATCCTTCCACCTAGAGATTGTGATGTCCAATTTATCCCTGACCAAAAAACCAATGGCATTCCGTAACTTGGCAGCCACCTCATTAGACACTATAGGCTCTCCTTTTGGGCTGATGTTCGGAATAATATACGTCTTGTCTGGTCACTTGTTTGTTTCTCGGTCACCGTGTTTCCTTTTTCTTGAATTGGAAGTGGTTGTCTCAGTGGTGTCTGGTGCTTCGCCGCGTGGCACGTCTTTTTCTTCCGCTAGAATGTCCCGTATTTGAGACATAACCTCCTGTCCGAAGCAATTCAAGACTGTAAGGATCGGCCCGTACAATGCTATGAATGGAAGTATTATTTTTTCACGTACTAACTATACCTCATCAGCGGGATCATAATCTGGGTCTTCGCTTTGATGACGAGGTCTGTCTATGCTAGGACATGGATCACTTCAGTTCCCATCATCTTCCTCTTCTTCCAACATGTCTCCATCTAATTCATGTTCTTCTTCTTCCAGAGGTACCGTTCTATGATATGGCAATAACTATGTCAATTTCTATGATAGGGTTTTATTTTAAAAAAAAGTGCAAGGCTTCATAATGCCGTGAAACTCACCGTGGCTCGGGGGGCGTGTGAGCCTTAGTGGGTGACTCCGCACGCTGGTCATCTACCTGATGCTCTTTAGATTTTGGAGACGTCATCTTTTCGCTAACTTCAAATATAATAAGTAATTAACAAATAGTCATTAATACTGATGCATTAACACTAAGTCATTAACTGTAGCACCCAGTTTTAAGAACAAAACCGGATACACACTATATGTGAGCCCAGGAAGTCAAATCTCACATATAGCCACAAATGGAGGTAATATCAAAAGACAATGCTTAAATATAGTAGCGTATTAGTAAAAAATATAACCTCAGAGAGCAATCAGCGGAAAGACACTCCGATCTTCAGGTAAAGACTCCACTCCACAGGGATAACTGACTGGTTGATCACAAGCCTAAACTTCTCCTGATGTGTGAGGGATTAGCAAGAGTGAGTCCATGTCGAACTCCGCAAGTATAGCAACAAGGTAGTCTAGATCCCATAAATTCATGATCAAAGTAACATAAATAATGTAGAGCATTAAACAGTAAACAATGAGTATGTTAGCAATCAAAAGTTATCATCTTAAGTGTAAGGATTCCAAGGCCGCTCGTGTCCTTGAGCAAGGCTAGTATACCAGTTTAATAAACTCTGCGCAAAGGTGTACACTTTCACTGTGAGTCATGATTTACCCTTTCGCCCGAGGTGATCAGCCTCTTGACCCACTTCCAAGGAAGGTCGACGGGGTTCACTATGAAGCCTTTCAAAGGTTCGCCTAACAAGTTAGGGCCGCTAGGATTCCATGGCAAGCAGATGTAGAGCCCCCCTTCCAAATGGTTCACACCCGCAGCGGACACACATAAGGACAGAGGCCGCACTATACCCGTCTCGGCACGCCCCTCTTGCGCCATAAAGGTAACCTCTAACAAGCTAGAAAAGGTCCTCATACTTGAGCTAAAGCCGAGCCATATAGCCCTCACGGTTGTCTTGTCAATCCCGGAGGTTCTCTTCTGAGATAAATCCTCAAGTTGCTAAAAAGTCATTTTTATTGTTTGTTGCTTAAACATTAATCAAGTCACAAGATCATGGTCACGAAAAAGAAAACCCAAGCTATACTTGCCTTAAATTTTAGATCCTCTCTTCAAGCTCTTTAAACTTAGACTCTCCTTGAAATACTTTTTTTCCTTCAAAGATCAAAGATCCGCTCCTTGATCACCACGTAGAGCTCACCGATCGACTAAATACGATCATCATAGCAACAACACGCATCCAAGAGCAATCATACATAGCAAACAAGGCTATAATTAGAACAATACACCAGTCAATAATAATAAAAAATAAAAGTTGAAAAGATTATAAAACCAATCTTCATGTTGCAACGAATACACAAACACGAAAAAGCACGCTAATCGAAGCTAGAGGAAAAAAGAGATGGCTACTCAAAGATTTACTTTACGCGGGAAATGAAAAACCATAGGCTTTATTTATTTTAATAATTACATAAAACAATTATAGATATTGGAAAGAAATATCTAAATTGAATTAATTTAGATTGTATTTTAGTTGGAAAACTGAAAACAAACTAATCCTATTTTATTTATAAAAGGCCGAGATGGAAAACTTAGGTTGCTTTTAAATTGAAAAACTATAATTGCATCTAGATTAATCAAATTTGTATTTTATTTGGGATCTCAGTACATATTAAATAATTATACTATCATGTAGATTACGTTGTTACGAATCGACACACAACTTAAATAGATCAAAACGGAGTTAATAAAACATGATCAGTGGCTTTTATTTATCATTAGTAAATACTCAAACTTTGATTCCTAATTAAAATAAAGCAAAAACAAATTTTGAATAAAGAAATTGTTGATGCATGATTAATCGTGCGTGGATATGTTTTACACCTGCAAAGGCAACAAGCAGCCACTGTGGTGAACGGGATGTAATTAACAGGGAGATGCTCACCAACCACAGAACCTGCAGCGTGTATGGATGGTCTTGCATGGCTGAACTTCAAGAAGGCACAGCGGAACACGCATTCATCGGTGGTGGCTCCGTGCAACGGACTTGGATATGCGGATGGCAGCATGAACCCCGAAGATGGGCACCAGCCTGAGTCGAGGACGACGACGGATGGCCAACCGGCGACGACGAGCATCGGCTGCCGAGGAAGACGTATACGTGCGTCGCAGCAACGGAGTTGGATAGCAAGGCGTCACGTCGGGATATGGCGGAGAAGCGGTAGACAGCATCATCAACAGCCGCGGCGGTTCCCTCGGCCGAAGCTTCGGCGGGAGTCGTGAACGGCGGCGAGGCAGCAGATGAAGTGCGTGGCTGCAGCGAGCAATGGGCGACTTCGCCTTGCTCCGACGAGATCCAAAGAGCGATGGCGTGGAGCTAGGGCTAGCGAAAGAAGCACACGGAGATGCGAAACTAGAAACGTGGCAATGCTCTTGGCTTAATATATATAGGGGCTGTTAGATCAACGTGAAGATCACGTCGTATCCCTAAGGATCAAAGTCCAGGAGTGGGATTTTCCTTAATGGGGAGTCCGTCTCCTATACGATGTGAGAAGGAGAAAAGTTTCTAACGGCTGGGTCTGGGTCCTGCTGATGGTGTCCAGGCCAGGTGCCGAGGGAGACAGAGGGAGTTTTCTTATTTTTCTTTTATTTGCAAGCTATTTTGAAAGAGTATTTTAAATAAATTTGGATTTGAGTCAAAACCACTCAGCACAAAAAGGTAATGCACCGGCATGTATGCACAATAATGTTGCTACACTATAATGAATTTTATAGTAAAAAAAATTATTATTTTCCTATATTTTCATGAGCACAAAAATACAAAATCAAATCATTTTCTCTCTACTTTCAAAGAGGCAAATTTTAGGGTGTTACAATTCTACCCCCCTTAAGATGAATCTCGTCCCGAGATTCGAAAGATGATGATCAACGAGATAGGGATGCTCTGCTTGTAGACCTTGTTCACTTCCTCTGTAGGTCCGTCTTCTTAACTTCTTAACTGGTCTTCTTAACTTCTTAACTGTGATTCAATTGTGCTTTTCATGTGGTATATCCTTGCTCGAAGCAACTTGCTCAACTTATTTCAAAATTTTCAATAACGCACCTGATAGGTATGATCCATCTCAAAGAACCATATCACTAGATATACTATTTGCTGTTAGGCCACCAACCACTACGCCAAGATCTTCTTTACGAAATCTCTTTATGTTTCTCATATATAAGAGACACAATCTCAAACTCATTCCAAAGTGCAATGCAACAACTCTTGCACTGCTCTATCCCTTCTTAATCTGTGCTACTAACGGTGAGCTACTAGACTATATCATTCATTCTTTTTTTTTTTTGAAAAGACCTTTGTGAACCTCTTATTCAAACTAGGCTCTATTACCGTCTCCAAAACATTAGTGACTGTTCTCAGGTCACTCAACTTCCAACACAACCCTTTTAGTCCATTCCAGAATGTTAGTGGCTATTTTCAAGCTAAGATGCTCAAAACCTGAACACAATTGCTTAACCCTTTGTGCCATTACCTCTAACTATTCCTTTGCAGTTCCTCCTATCCCAAAGTAAGCTTTTTCTTATTCTCATCTTTGAAGTATTGGTGGCATCACTCAAATTAAAACACGACTTCATAGTCCTTGGTGTCATCCGAGTCTTCATTAGCAGAACTTTCCTAAACTAATGACATCGGCTATGACTTTTACTTCACCAGACGATAATACTTTTCTAAGTCAAAAATCATAATAAATTTTAATCCAATAATTGATGTCACAAACTTAATGCTAAATTAGCAATGTTGTCCTTTGTATATTCTTATGTTCCACGTAGGTTTCACTGGTGACTAATGTAGATGTCATTCTTGTGTCCAATAGGATAATATCTCTGAATTTTAGAACATGAATCGATATCTCAAAATTCCTATGTCAGGTAGTTCAAACACAAAGCACATCCCAAACTTTTGATGCAGTGGTTCATAGTAGATAGAAAAATTATGATCCAAATCTAGCTGAGCTGACATATATGCTTTACTTCCATTCTTTCAAAATGTACCTGAGATTTCTTAATCCAAGCAATGTAGCACCTTCTCCAGTAACAATATCACTATTTTGATAGACTTGCATAAACTTCCCTTAGATCTCTGATCGAAACACACTTTTCAAAGCAAAGAACTCTAGTCACTTGCTTGCATCTTTGGGTGGGTCCCATCCTTCTTTAGTCCTTGTCCACAATTCCACCATCAGAGATAACTCGACCAAGAAAAGGATTTTCTTCAACCAAATCTCATTTGCTAACTTGGTGAAGCATTGAGGCTTTCTGAACCTCCATATACCTTCCGTAGATGTCTATTATCTCTTTCCTACTATACCACCAATACCAACTTGTACTGAAGATTAAATTCTCAGCGGATGCTAGCTTGAATCAAAGATCATTCCTAATAAATATAGGATCTCCTTGCAGTTGATCCAACACGTCATCACTCTTGAGAGAAGGTACCTTCACTTCATGACGATTGCACAGCCATGTTGATAATTGACACTTCCAAGTGAAGCTTGAGATCGCATAAGACCTTCATTTTACTACTCCTTTAACTTGGCTACCCCCTTAAGAAAATATCAGCTAGGGGACATCCAAGGGTACCTTGCATCTTATTCTGCGTAGGATAAGTATCATACTGACCTTTCTCATAACCAAAAGAAACACACGGACATAGATAAGAGAAAGAAATCTGAGATTTGTTGCGAGATGAAAAATAGCAGTGCAGTAAATCAGCAATAACTCGAGTGCTGTTAATCCAATAAAACTGTAGCTTATATCGTTGGAAAGCTTACCAAATTCCTCACAACATTCGTGTAGAACACTCTTCCAGATTCTACTGTTAAGTTAGTCGAAAACTGTACACAACAGAAGCTGTTCCTGATTGCTGACAGCGTAGTAGTATCGCCTTGTGATTTTTGTATCTCCCAAACCAAAACAGATATGAAGGTGATTCTTATGCTCAGAGAAAGATATGGAAGTCTATTGTTATCTAGAATTTTTCCATGGTTTTTTTGTTACATGAGAACAGAGACAGAAGCCAAAGAAGACAGATTGCTCCAAGAAGATAGGATAGGGAAAACAAGTGGAAACAAAATCTAACTATTTATCCATTACTCCTTATACCTTAGGTCTATAAACTAAATGAATTTGTGGAAAAAAAACCACAAGATCATTGCAAGCATTACAAAAATCCAAAACAAGTATGGGCACAATAACAAACCAATTGAACAATAAATAATCACACTTCAAACATTAACTCTTCTTGCGATACTATCGTTCTCTTCATATAGAAGGCCAAGATCCTAAAGCTTCTCTTCCGATGACACAAGAACGAAGTAAGAGTAGATTCTAAGAGCATATCAAAGCAAAGAGTAAATGAGAACAAAGGCTTTAAAATAAGTATTAAGGAGGAGATGAATAACAAAGGTAAGGATGTAGTAGAGAAAAAATATCAAGGTATATAGAACAAGGCTGTTCTAAAAATTTTAAAACCTTATAATGACTAGTTTCTAACTAGGCTTGCGTCCTACAGTCAGCATTGCTTTGATACCACTTTGTAGCACCCAGTTTTAAGAACAAAACCGGATACACACTATATGTGAGCCCAGGAAGTCAAATCTCACATATAGCCACAAATGGAGGTAATATCAAAAGACAATGCTTAAATATAGTAGCGTATTAGTAAAAAATATAACCTCAGAGAGCAATCAGCGGAAAGACACTCCGATCTTCAGGTAAAGACTCCACTCCACAGGGATAACTGACTGGTTGATCACAAGCCTAAACTTCTCCTGATGTGTGAGGGATTAGCAAGAGTGAGTCCATGTCGAACTCCGCAAGTATAGCAACAAGGTAGTCTAGATCCCATAAATTCATGATCAAAGTAACATAAATAATGTAGAGCATTAAACAGTAAACAATGAGTATGTTAGCAATCAAAAGTTATCATCTTAAGTGTAAGGATTCCAAGGCCGCTCGTGTCCTTGAGCAAGGCTAGTATACCGGTTTAATAAACTCTGCGCAAAAAGTGTACACTTTCACCGTGAGTCATGATTTACCCTTTCGCCCGAGGTGATCAGCCTCTTGACCCACTTCCAAGGAAGGTCGACAGGGTTCACTATGAAGCCTTTCAAAGGTTCGTCTAACAAGTTAGGGCCGCTAGGATTCCATGGCAAGCAGATGTAGAGCCCCCCTTCCAAATGGTTCACACCCGCAGCAGACACACATAAGGACAGAGGCCGCACTATACCCGTCTCTCGGCACGCCCCTCTTGCGCCATAAAGGTAACCTCTAACAAGCTAGAAAAGGTCCTCATACTGAGCTAAAGCCGAGCCATATAGCCCTCACAGTTGTATCATCAATCCCGGAGGTTCTCTTACTAATAAATCCTCAAGTTGCTAAAAAGTCATTTTTATTGTTTGTTGCTTAAACATTAATCAAGTCACAAGATCATGGTCACAGAAAGAAAACCCAAGCTATACTTGCCTTAAATTTTAGATCCTCTCTTCAAGCTCTTTAAACTTAGACTCTCCTTGAAATACTTTTTTCCTTCAAAGATCAAAGATCCGCTCCTTGATCACCACGTAGAGCTCACCGATCGACTAAATACGATCATCATAGCAACAACACGCATCCAAGAGCAATCATACATAGCAAACAAGGCTATAATTAGAACAATACACCAGTCAATAATAATAAAAAAAAAAAAGTTGAAAAGATTATAAAACCAATCTTCATGTTGCAACGAATACACAAACACGAAAAAGCACGCTAATCGAAGCTAGAGGAAAAAGAGATGGCTACTCAAAGATTTACTTTACGCTGGAAATGAAAAACCATAGGCTTTATTTATTTTAATAATTACATAAAACAATTATAGATATTGGAAAGAAATATCTAAATTGAATTAATTTAGATTGTATTTTAGTTGGAAAACTGAAAACAAACTAATCCTATTTTATTTATAAAAGGCCGAGATGGAAAACTTAGGTTGCTTTTAAATTGAAAAACTATAATTGCATCTAGATTAATCAAATTTGTATTTTATTTGGGATCTCAGTACATATTAAATAATTATACTATCATGTAGATTACGTTGTTACGAATCTGACACACAACTTAAATAGATCAAAACGGAGTTAATAAAACATGATCAGTGGCTTTTATTTATCATTAGTAAATACTCAAACTTTGATTCCTAATTAAAATAAAGCAAAAACAAATTTTGAATAAAGAAATTGTTGATGCATGATTAATCGTACGTGGATATGTTTTACACCTGCAAAGGCAACAAGCAGCCACTGTGGTGAACGGGATGTAATTAACAGGGAGATGCTCACCAACGACAGAACCTGCAGCGTGTATGGATGGTCTTGCATGGCTGAACTTCAAGAAGGCACAGCGGAACACGCATTCATCGGTGGTGGCTCCAGGCAACGGACTTGGATATGCAGATGGCAGCATGAACCCCGAAGATGGGCACCAGCCTGAGTCAGAGGACGACGACGGATGGCCAACCGACGACGAGCATCGGCTGCCGAGGAAGACGTATACGTACGTCGCAGCAACGGAGTTGGATAGCAAGGCGTACGTCGGGATATGGCGGAGAAGCGGTAGACAGCATCAACAGCCGCGGCGGTTCCCTCGGCCAGAAGCTCGGCGGGAGTCGTGAACGGCGGCGAGGCAGCAGATGAAGTGCGTGGCTGCAGCGAGCAATGGGCGACTCGCCTGCTCCGACGAGATCCAAAGAGCGATGGCGTGGAGCTAGGGCTAGCAGAAAGAAGCACACGGAGATGCGAAACTAGAAACGTGGCAATGCTCTTGGCTTAATATATATAGGGGCTGTTAGATCAACGTGAAGATCACGTCGTATCCCTAAGGATCAAAGTCCAGGAGTGGGATTTTCCTTAATGGGGAGTCCGTCTCCTATACGATGTGAGAAGGAGAAAAGTTTCTAACGGCTGGGTCTGGGTCCTGCTGATGGTGTCCAGGCCAGGTGCCGAGGGAGACAGAGGGAGTTTTCTTATTTTTTTTTTTTTATTTGCAAGCTATTTTGAAAGAGTATTTTAAATAAATTTGGATTTGAGTCAAAACCACTCAGCACAAAAAGGTAATGCACCGGCATGTATGCACAATAATGTTGCTACACTATAATGAATTTTATAGTAAAAAAAAATTATTATTTTCCTATATTTTCATGAGCACAAAAATACAAAATCAAATCATTTTCTCTCTACTTTCAAAGAGGCAAATTTTAGGGTGTTACATTAACACTAAGTCATTAACATGCTAAGTCATTAAACACTAAGTCATTCACAATAAATCATTAACCTTGCAAAGTCATTAACTTAAGTACAGGGCCATCTTCTCTAATATAACATTTCATAAACTTAAGTGCAAGTCATTAACTTAGCAAAGTCATTAACTTAATCTTCGCCCACCAGACTTGTGAAAATTTCAAGTCTGGTGGGCAGTATTTGTAGTGGGAGAATTTTCACAGGCGGATGTCTTAAGGAACCGCCTGTGGAAATCATTAACTTACTTAGCAATCTTCAACACTTAGTCATCTTCTCGCTAACTTCAAATATAATAAGTAATTAACGCTAACTCATTAACACTAAGTCATTAATGTGCTAAGTGATTAACACTAAGTCAGTAAACACTAAGTCATCAACACTTAGTCATCAACACTAACTCATCAACACTAAGTCATCAACACTAACTAATTAATATGCTAAGTGATTAACACTAAGTCAGCAAACACTAAGTCATCAACACTAAGTCATTAACACTAAGTCATCTACACTAAGTCATTTACTTTGTAAAATCATTAACTTACTTAGCAATCTTCTCTAATATTACATTTCATAAATATTAATAATATACAAGTCATTAGGAAATAACACTAACTCATTAGGAAATAACACTAAGTCATTAGGAAATACTATGTAGCATAGTGATTAATTAGAAAAGAGCATCGAATATGTACTTATGCGGCGTGAAGGAGAGACTGGATCGAGGGCGGCGAAGAACGATGAGAAGACGGTGGCACGATGATTCGCTAGCGGCTATCGCGGCGTTGACTGTAAATTAATTGAAAAAAAATCTCTAATTAAAGAACTTAAATTAACATAGACATTTGCTATTTAATATTTGGAACAAAGTAAATTATTATTTCATAAACAACAATCTTTGGTAGTACATAATAAAAAAAAATATAACAATTGATATTTAGTCCAATTACTAATTAATATATTTTATATTTAATATTATTACAATTGCTAGTTAATACATACATTTAATATTTAATATTATTACAATTGCTACTTAATACAATTACTAATTAATACAATTAATATTTAATCCAATTACTAATTAATATTTGCATTCATATTAACTAATGTAAATATAATTATTTGGGCCATTACTACAAAAAAAAAAAAAAAGCCACTGTGGGCGCAGTTCGGTTGGGGGCGGCGGCCCCGTATAGTGTATTTCTTTTAGGGAGCTCGCGGCCGCCCGAGAGCTCGGGCGGAGCCCCACCACCGGTGCTCACCGTCGATTATCGCCGAGAGGCGTCGTGGCGGCGGAGTTCCGGCGACGTGAAAGGCGGCGGTGGAGCTCCGATGGCGGTGGCGCAGCGTCCGGAGGTGGCTCGGGCTTCCGGTGGCGGCGGTTGTGCTCCAAGGGCGGCGGAGGAGCTTTGGCGGGCGCGGAGATGGCGACGCGCGCGGCGGAGAAATTTGGCGGCCTTGCCCGGCGTCCTTTCCTTGAGTTCGCGCCCACCAAGTTGAAAATTTCGCTAAGTGTCGCCTGCGCTATATATATAGGAACGGACTACCACAGACGGATGTCTTAAGCAACCGCCTGTGGAAATTATTTCCACAGGCGGTTCTCTAGGACACCCGCCTGTGGAAATCATTTTCACAGGCGGTCCACTTAAGGAACCGCTTGTAGAAACGTAATTTCCACAGGCGGTTGATTAAGGGACCGCCCGGTTGAAAATGAATCCAAAATTCCACCCCACATTTAGGTATTTCATATAGGGTTATTTCTTTTTAGATTTAGGGTATTTATTTTACAATATTTCTTTAAGGGTATTTCTTTTACATTATTTCTTTTAGTGTATTTCTTTTATAATAATTCTTTTAGGTTATTTCTTTGATATTATTTCTTTAGGGTATTTCTTTTACATTACTTCTTTAGGGTATTTCTTTTATAATATTTCTTTTTAGGTTATTTCTTTTACAATATTTCTTAAGGGTATTTCTTTTACATTATTTCTTTAGGGTATTTCTTTTATAATATTTCTTTTAGTTTATTTCTTTGACATTATTTCTTTTAGGGTATTTCATTTAGGGTTATTTCTTTTTAGATTTAGGGTATTTCTTTTACATTATTTCTTTAGGGTATTTCTTTTTACAATATTTCTTTAAAGGTATTTCTTTTATATTATTTCTTTTTTTAGTGTATTTCTTTTTATGATATTTCTTTTTAGGTTATTTCTTTGACATTATTTCTTTTAGGTTATTTCTTTTACAATATTTCTTTAGGATATTTCTTTTATATTATTTCTTTAGGGTATTTCTTTTATAATATTTCTTTTAAGTTATTTCTTTTACATTATTTCTTGTATGGTTTAGATTATTTTTTTTTAGATTATTTGCTTTAGGCTATTTATTTTAGAATACTTAAAGAAGTAGAAAGAAAATGACTTAAACAATAGAAAACGAATAGCAAGACAAGTAATACATGAGTACAAATTATAACTGATAAATTGTTACATATGATAACCGTCAGACTACAAACTAGCCAGCTACTGTTCTGTCTTCTCTATTATGACGCACCCATGGCAATAAATTTTCGGGGATGCTACGCTCAACATTCTTTATCTTTAAAGAATGATCTTCAAAGAGAGACATGTGCCCGAACTGGTTGAAGTCATCTAGGTCAATTACACCATCAACTCCTAAAGCTTGCTGCTTTTCAGGAAGAACTATATGCTTGGTCTTATCGCTACTTTTCTTCTCTTCCTTAGAAAGGATCTGTTCAGCATAGAAGACCTGTGCAGCACGGGTAGCAAGGATCCAAGGATCATCCTTGTAGCCTACTTTACTTAGATCAAGAACTCTCAGACCATAGTTGTCCACTGTAACATGTTTGTCATTAACCCATTGGCATCGAAACACAGGCGTCTTAAATGAATCATAGTCTAGTTCCCATATCTCCTCAACGAAGCCAAAGTATGTAGCATTTTCATCTGAATCATCTATGGCGTCGCAACGAACACCACTGTTTTGCGTCATGCTCTTTTTGTCCCTAGAAGTGGTCCAAAACGTGAAGCCACTAATGTCATAGGTCTGCCATGATGTGACCTGGCGAGATGGTCCAACTGCCAACCTCTTGATAGTTTGTTGCTCAATTGTTTCTCTATTTAGAATATTCTGCTCCATTAGCCATGAGGTGAATCGACGCTTGTGTTCCTTTGATAGCCAATCCTCTGTTTGTCCAGGGTTATGATCACTTAGCTCTTCTATGTGTTGTTTGATCAGAGGCTCCATTATCGAGAGCTGATGCATGATGCTATGATGCGCCTCGAGGACAATATTATAGTCTGACGGGATGGATGATTTCCGGCCCATCCTCCCACACCCATATAGTCTGCCCTCATGTCGGGACGGAGGCAAACCTATTGCAATCTGGTCTTTTAGGCAATTGTTGTAGAATGGACCTCCGAACTCAATGGCCTCTTCGGTAGTGTATTCCTCTATCATGGATGCCTTAGGACGAGCACGAGTGGATACGTACCCATTCAGTATTGACATGAAACGCTCATATGTCCACATCTCATGCAAATACATGGGACCCAATGTATGTATTTGTGGCACCAAATGCACGACAAGGTGTACCATTATATCGAAGAAAGATGGTGGAAAACACCTCTCAAGCTGTGACACTGTCTCCACTGCGAATTCCTGAAGAGACTCCAACTGATCTCGGTCAATTACCTTCTGTGATATCTCGTTAAAAAAGAAGCATAACCGTGTGATTGCCATCTTTAAGAACACCGGACTTATAGCCCTGATGGCAATAGGGAGAAAAGTTGTCAACATCACATGACAATCATGTGAATTGTAGTTTGTGAGTGTAAGCTCCTTCATTGACACAATGCTCTTAATGTTAGAGCAGAATCCAGCTGGAACTTTCAATTTCTTCAACCAAACACACATCGCATGTTTCTCATCCATACTCAGGTTGTAGCTTGCTGCCGGGAGGTGGTACTTTCCATTATCTAGCAAAATCGGATGAAGTTCCGGTTTCATCTTTAAATTGACCAGGTCCTGACGTGAACTCAATCCTTCCTTTGTCTTGCCCTTTATGTCTAGCAAGGTACCAATTATGCTTTCAAACACATTCTTCTGAATGTGCATACCATCAACCGCGTGCCGTACGTCAAACTATTTCCAATATGGCAAATACTTGAAGAAAATTGACATCTTCTTGAATATAGCCCCAGGAGTAGGCTTCACATCCTTTCTTGCTTTTCCATCTTTTGTCTTTTTGCCAAATACAAACTTGATGTTCTTAACTATCTCGTACACTCTATGACCTTTACTATTACCTGATAGAGCAGTTGGCCTTGTTTCATCGTGATTGTCAAAGTACTTATCCATCTTTCGTAAACGGTACCTATGTCCTATCGATAAGAAACACCTGTGTCTCATGTATACTATCTTGTTGGATGCGCTGAGGGACACATAAAAGGTTTCATCCAAGCATACTACACAACCGACCTTACCCTTGAACTGTCCTAACAATACAAAGAGAGCTGGGTAATCGTTGATCGTAACAAAAATAATTGCTCTCAGTGTGAATGACTCTTTTCGGAATTCGTCCAACATGTCAAAACCTGTATCCCACAATATTCTTATTTTTTCCATTAATGGCTCTAAGAATACATCCATGTCAACACCAGGTTGTGTAGGTCCAGAAATAAGAATGGTTAGCAAAAGGTATTTACGCTTCTGCAACAAGTGTGGAGGGAGGTTGTAGATGGTGAGGATCACCGGCCATGTGCTGTGCTTGCTGCTCCTTTCGGCGAAGGGATTCATTCCGTCAGTACACGGTGCGAACCTAATATTTCTTGTCTCCTTAGTAAATTCTGGGTGGTCAGCATTGAATTTTTGCCATTGCTTCCTATCGGCAGGATGTCGAAGCTTTCCATCTACTTTGTGGTTGTCAGAAGCATGCCAGGTCATAAGCTCTGCATCCTCAGAGTTTGCAAACAAACACCTCAAACGATCAACTACCGGAAGATACCACATCACCATAGCAGGAACCCTTCTCTAAGCATAATAGTCTTCTTCTTCATTTTCTTTGTTGCAGGGTTTTGAACTCTGTTGGGTCTTCTTTCTCTTCTTCCCTTTAGAAACATGAGTTGCATTCTCCTCTTGTAGATAGTCTTTTTTCGTCTTGTACTGACTTGCACCACAATTTGGACATTGGTCCAAGTCTTTGTATTCACCTCGATATAGGATACAGTGATTTCTGCACGCGTGGATCTTCTGGACCTCGATATAGTCTCCTTTGGAAGCATATCTCTGAGAGTACTCAATAATGCATCGAAGCTAGCATCGGACCATCCATACCTAGCTTTTAACATCAACAACTTAAGCACAGACCGTAATGTTGTGAACTCTTTGGTACAACCCTTACTCTCATCGTACAATGGCTCTGCTGCTGCCTGCTCTAAGGCCTCCATCCCTTTCATAAAAAACATTGATGGATCCGTATGATGACGTAATAGTGCAGCAAAGAATTCTGAGTCTTCATCCTCCACTTGAGTTCTGTTGTCGTTGGTTCCTCCAACATTCGCATCATCATGAACATCGGGCACAACATGTTCACTCTGCTGGGGACAATGGTGTTCCGCCTCGTGTACGAACTGGCATACATCATCAACAAGCATATTTGGGCTATTGGCACCGAGGTTTGTAGGGTCTTCAGCTGTATACATTGTAGAGCTACCCTCTCCATGCTTTGTCCAAATCAAGTAACCTTTCATAAATCCTCGGCATATCAAATGAGCTATGATTGGTTTTGTGTCTTCAAAAACAATAAAATTTCTGCAGTCTATGCAAGGACAATAAATGTGCTTCTTCTGTATTCTTAAAGCATGATTTTTTGGCAGCATCGATAAACCTATGGACCTCAGGTATGTATGATGGATCTACTCTTTGTAAGTTATACATCCAGAATGCTCTGTCCATCGTTACCTGTGATAGAGTTTAATAGATTTAAATATTGTAATCATTAAAAAGAAGACATGAATGTTTTGTGATATTTATCAACTAACCTTTAGATGATGAGCAAACTCCTTCAAAGAATTATAGATGAAAATGACCCCTTGCTTCTATATTTCTCAATTAGTACACCTCGAGGCTAAATTACATATAGAATTGTTAGAGATAGGAATGTATGAAACATCCAATCAGTAACCTCATTCAAGAAATAACTAAACAAATTTTAAAAACAAACCTAGACTACCACATTTAATCTTAATGATAAATTAAATAGTTTACTCCGTAAAATTAGTTAAAAGAACTAGCTAACCACAAATGCCTCTCACTAATAATTAGTTAAACCCATCTATATCAATTAAATCGTTAATTTATGGATGAAACTCTAATAACTTAAGCAAGACTAATTAATGAAACCTTAATCACTAGTACTCAACTAAATAATTATATAAAACTAATTAATTAAAGCATCAATTTGTAGATGAAACCCTAATAAAGAATAACTAATGAAACCCTAATTAAAACATCACCAATACTTAAATTAACCCAAATAATATCTAAACAAAAAAACTATAGTAATTAATTAAATCAACAATTTCTATAAAAAAAAACCTCACTAAAGAATCACTACTACTTAGTGGAACTAAATATAACTAAATAATTAAACAAGAATAATTAATGTAACTCTAAAGGTGTGAAACCCTAAATCCAAAGTGAAACCCTAAATCTAAAATGATGAAAAAATGGCAAAAACCTAGCTACTCTTCTCTCTCTCTAAAGTGAAACCTTAAATCCAAAATTTGGCATGATTTGAGCATGAATGGTTAAAAAGACGTAAGAGATATATAAACTAACCTTTTTTAGCAACCTCCTTCAAAGAAATGAAGATCAAAACCTCTCTCCCTTGTTTCTCCTCAAATCTGGACCTTCAAAATTGCCTCCAATGGAAGGTGGCTGCGAGCTACAGTTCTGGTGGGGAAGAAGGGAGGGGTATATATAGCAGAATCAGCAGAGGCGGTTCTCTTAAGGAACCGCCTGTGTAAAAGAATCAAGAGAACCGCCTGTGTAAAGAGACTCATTTGTACAGGCGGTTTGCTTAAGAAACCGCATGTGCTGTCCTCGATTAACACAGGCGCAGTGTAAATGGTCCTATTTACACTGGCGGTTCTCTTAACTGAACCGCCAGTGCTAATCTATTTGCACAGGCGGTTCTCTTTGTGGGACCTGCCTTTTGATTTCCAGTGGCGTGCGTTGTTCAAAACCGCTTGTACAAATAATTTCATGCCGTCAAGAGAAATCATCTGTGTACTAGTGTACTAGACATTGACCCAGGAGTGAACCTTGGACACCCAAAGTCTGATCAGAATACTAGATCCAAAATCCAAAAGCACTCAGCTTAACAGCAGCTATAGCACGCTAGACCTGTATCCTACAGAACATTATTGATGCCACTTCCATCTCGTGAACCTTTTAGAATAAGCTTAAGGACTTCCACAAGTTAGACCCTCCCACCTTTGACCATGTTGACAATCAAATTGAGGATTACATAAGTCAATGTCACCATGCACCATCACGTGCGAGGGGGAAGGGGATGATGGAGGGAAATGAGATCCCGCCCTCGCCGGATGGGGTTGTTGTAGCCACGACCGCTAGGACGCCCCGCCGAGCCCCATGTGGCTCGAGCGAGGCCATGCCCGGTCAGCCAGCGCCACTGAAATAGTACCTTGCCGCCATCTTGGTCAGCCGTATGGCTCTGCCTGTGGCCTGCTCTGGCTTCAGCATGGCAGGAGAATTGGTGGCATCTAGTGTTTGGCCGTCAGAGTTGACCATGCGTGCGCGTATGCGGTGGAGGGGGAGGGGCAAATAGGAGCAAAGCTATCTTGTGTGTACTTTGTGAGTCTAATCTGAATACTACATCTTATAATTGCTATTGCTCTAAATACTACTGGAACATATATTAAATATCCATAAAATTTCTGATTACCCAGTACTTGTCCAAGTATCTCCCCCTATTTTTAAGCTCGATAAAATAAAGTAAAACCCATAGGTTTGCAAAGCACTTGATATTCATTACTTAGGGTTAGCATTCAATTTTTTCGTTATAGATGGAAGAGATATTTTCCTTGTTGTTTCAATGTTTCTGATTGTAAAACTCAGTTTATGTTCTGCATAGTTGACAGTATGTTGATTCTCGTTGGCTAGTCTGATAGCCTACTTGTTAACTTGGTACATGAGTATTGTTGCAAGTAAATTAGGTGAAAAAACTTGTTGAATTCTTGATGCAACTTGTCTTCTGAACATGGTATCTAGTACACTTCTTTTCTACTGAGATTATTATTTCTACAGCTACTTTGTTGCAGATTTGAGTTTAAAGCAATCTATTTGTTTTACGTAATATATCTGATTACTCAGTTAATAATACCTACATACCATTCAAATGAACTATCACGGTCCAACCTAGGGGGCGATTGTGGGTGGCTGTGGCTGGCATGGGGTAAGGAGAGACGGTGGCAGTGGCTAGCACAGGTTGCTATGGGGGCTAGGGCAGGTGCAGGTGGAGAGACAAAGAGAGATAAGGGAAGACCAATTGCTCAACTCTTGCTTGAGATTAAAAGGATTACATCTCCTCTATATCTCTATAGTCCCTATTGGACTTGTTTTCCAAGCAAATCTAGAAGAGTCCTTATAGACTTGGACTTCTTTCCTAGCAAGCTGATATTACTTCCTAATAAACTTGATATCTTTTCCTAAACAAAACTCTTTTATTTTTCTAATTTTTTATTCAACTTCCCTTTTGTTTTGGATTTTCTTGGGGGAAGAGAATCAAGGAGTAGGGGCATGCCCCCAGGCCATGCACAGGAGGTGGCCAAGCCCAACTCGGGCCTTTCATTGGGCCTCGCTTGGCCCAACATGGGGGTCTAGATCAGACGTATGACATCTACCCCTTCTCCAATCCATGCGTTCTCATTGTCCAAGTGTTGACCTCGCGTCAAGAGGTAGTGGACTAGTGGTCGTGCAAGGGACGTCGCCTAGATGTTGTGAACGCTAAGGTTGATGCGTCCGCAGACCACGAGAAGTAGTTGTGCATTGAGGCAGGTCTGGTCCATGATGAACTAGTCGTACTGAAGTTTGCTAATGTAGCCATTGAGGCAGTAGTTGTGCATTCCTATTACGACCATTGGGTCATGCTCCTGGCGTGCTTTGATGAGGATCAACCAGTCGGTGCCTACATCTAAGGGGATATGCTGCAAGACCCGAGGAGGTTGTTCATATCCGTGTACCAAGTTGTCAATGTTGAGGAGGATGTAGCCCATCTTATGGTGACCGATGGTCGATGTGACGCGTGTCGTAGGTGTCAATGTCTTGTGTAACTTATCACCAAACATGAATTTGCCTCCATCAAACAAATGCGATGAAAGTCGTGGGTTTGTCGTATTGTTCTTAGGCCGATGTTGATGTTTTTGACCTCTAGGAATTGGTAGCCCAAGTCATCAAAGAAAATTATGGTGGCAGCAGGAACTATGCCTTGCGGCCATGGTCGCGCAATTAGGATGCTTTCCAAGAAGTTGCAAGTAGTTGCTAGCATCAGTTGCCGGAGTGGAAGCCTACTGCAAGGAGACTTAAGTTCTCCTACGGTCAATGAGTAGTAGTCTCTAGCAAATACAACAGTAGTGGTGTTGCATTCGGAATGTAGAAGTGCCCGTCAAAGAAGAGTAGGCCTTGGTTAAGCAAGCAAGCTAGGGCTATCATGCATTGATGATGTTGAGGGCCATAGTTTGATGCCTGGGCACCTACAAAGTACCTTACCAAAGCTGGTCGAATATTGCCGCTCGACATGCTGATTTTATTAAAGATGTTGGGTTTTCAAGGTTTTGTTGACTGGCTCATGTTGCAATAATAGGGCAGGGAAAATGGAGAGGCAGATCGTGGCTAGGGGGTGTCCTGCCTGGGCACCGATCTGATCAGCGGTGGAGCAGGGATGGCAAGGACATGATCTTGAGGTCAACAATCGGGGACACTAGTGAAGCTAACGGCCCGCTCGCCCCTCTGAAATTGTATCTCTAGGGACACGAAGTTCCAAAGGATATTTCTGATGTCGGTCAATCATGGTGTGTCGAGGATGACTTTGATGTCATGTCGATGTTCACTAGGATGATGTTGATTTGGAATATTTCACCATTAATACAGAGTGGGACATTGAAAGCAGCTCCCTGGTAGGTGAACTTGGTGCCATTGCCAATGAGGAGCGTTGTGCTAATGCACCGCTCTATGATGAAGTCTGGCAAAATTTTTATCGATGTTGATGGTGGATAGCGTCAACTTTTTATAGTGAAATAAACATGAGAAATGATCAATATGCGTAGAAGTCTAGGGTTTTAACTAACAATTCTATGAGTTTTGGTGATTTTATATTTTTCAGTGAGTATTCCAGAAAACCACGGAGAAGAACATAATTATCAAACAAATTAGTAAAATTATCTCACAGTTAAACATGCGCCATTGGACTTAGGAGGGCCCTAGAAGGCAAATCACCAAAGTTGGGCCTGAAAGGCCCAACTTGGGTGCCGGGCGGCCTGGGCCCTAGTGCCGGCCAGCCCCACCTCAACGCCGCCTCACCTCTACCTTCTAGAAGCTTCATCCACCACCTTTGAGGGTCCATATCCACCGCATGTTAAGTCGGTTTGATCCAAAGGCTCGTATGCATCCCACCGGGCTATATAAGGACACCCCTGGCCCCCTGTCCGAGGCATCCCTATAACTCTAATTTATTATCTCTAGTTGGATCAGTTGAGATCGAGGAGTTCCTATGAATGGATCTACCTCTTAGAGTAGCTATCTAATCTTTAGAATTAGAGAAAGGAGTTAGAGAGTAGAGTTTTGGAGGAGTTCCGGCCTGTCGGTGCTTTTCTTCGATTGTACTCTCTAAGATCAAGTTCCTTCACACGGGACTTGCTTCTGAGGTTTATTCGATCATCGACTTCTTATGTAAGTAAGCATTGTATTCATATTGTTTTTCTAGTTCATAATTCTTTTGAGTGCTTTAAACTATAGGACGCTATAGATTGAAGTAGTAACTATAGGTGTAAGCATGGGGCTTAGATCTATTTTACTTGTGAATGTCCCCTGTCTTTAAGGTAGATGGTAGCTAAGGTGACTCTATAGCTTTGTTGAATCCTCTGTAATCCATCACCCGTTAGAAGGTTTGGCAGCCTAACTCTTATTTCTACCCTATTCAGGTTATATGGCCATGTTAGAACATTAGAAAATATAATTTACCGAGGTTCGAAGTAAGCGTAGTTTTAGTGATCTCCTCTTATCTCTATCTAGGCTTGATTTCTACTCCAGGTTAGGTTGAACCGTAGTTATACTCACACATTTTCTTGTGGATACGATATTTAAAACCTCCGGGTGAAGTGCTACATTGGAATTATATCTGTGTGCTTGTGGATAAACATATTTTCTTATGTGCATTTAATTTATACCGATAATCGACAATGTTGTGGGTGGCCCCTGTTTCGACGAGGATACACACCCTTCCCCTAGTATGGCGCCAGCCAAGAATATGGTGCGCTAGCTGTAACAACCCGAAATTTTACGCAACACAAAAATCACAACTACAAAAATTTTTCTTTAAACAACCCATGTAATGATGAGTGCCATGCAGTGAAACCAAACCCTAGACATGCATTCAATGAATCCCAAGTAGGACAATATCATATGCATGACAACATATTTAGTAATCTTCATTATCACATGTAAATAGGATCTCATTTCACTATATTTCGCTAATGGTACAATGAGTGATTTGGCTTTTTCTTGGATTTTATGATGTGCTAAAGTAACTAAATAAATATAACAAATATAAATAATTAATGAAGGATCATTAATTATTTAGCTTAATTAAACCTACACCCCACATGTAAATACTAATGTCTCTTATATATATATATATATATATATATATATATATATATATATATATATATATATATATATATATATATATATGCTAATGCTATTACTAAATATATCCCAATACATGGGAATAATCTCTAAGACCTACCTTGGACCCTGCTGGACTCCACCATGGTTAACTAAACCCTAACCACCCTTGCTAACCAAGGTTAAACATTAATTAAGGAGGACTATCACTTGATCAAAGCACTTGCCGAGATCGGTGAGGAGGTT
Source organism: Chrysopogon serrulatus (assembly GCA_015844335.1). Lineage (NCBI taxonomy): Eukaryota > Viridiplantae > Streptophyta > Magnoliopsida > Poales > Poaceae > Chrysopogon > Chrysopogon serrulatus. The sequence continues at coordinate 90,564 of JADLZL010003672.1, read as the reverse complement.
ATCGATCGCAGCCTTCATCTCTGTGGTGGTGGAGTTGTCGCACATGGATGTGATATGGTCTCCGAGATATAGGTGTTCCGGTCTGACCCGGGGAGGTGGTGCAGTTGTGGGCGGCTGCATCTAGCGTGGGGTAAGGAGAGGGCAGTGGTGGCTATTGTTACTGGTGCAGGGTAGGGGCGGCAGCTAGGGCAAGCTCAAGTGGAGAAAGAGAGGCGAAGAGCAATCGTTCAACTCTTGCATGAACTTAAAAGAGTAAATTGCATGTACCATACAACAACTTGGCAATTGGGTGCAAATTAGTCCAACAGCTTATAAAATGCTCAGTCTAGTGTAACAACTTTGCTTGTAAAATGCTTAATTGAATTTAACAACTAGGTAACTTGGTGCATCTACTATCTAACATTATAAATAAAATATATTTGGCTTGTATTGTTATTTTAGAATTATTTCTTAATGTCATGAACAAAATAAATTTTGGCTTATGCCATTCTTTTCAAATTGGTTTTGCAACATTTTCTTGTATTTTCACGCTTAGTAATTTTTAATTCTTTTATCTTACCACTATGTAATTAATTTTAAAAAACTAATAAAAGCAAAAAATAGCTTGAAATAAATAAATACTATTTATTTGAGGGAATATTGTATTCATACTTAATTTTGTATATAGACACAAAATATCTTTCATTTCAGATGTAAATATTTTTTAAAAATTTTGAAAGAAAGATTCTTGTCTTGGACAACTATTTCACTAGTGCAATGCGAATATCAATGATGTAGAATTATTAATTATTTGTTCGGAACCAAATATATCATCTCTTTGCTGTACAATGTGAGCAAATATGTCTCGTTGTAACATTTTGACTATTGATGCACCAATTTGACAAGTTGTTGCATTCAATTAGGTATTTTATAAATTGTTGGACTAATATGCATACACTTAGCAAGTTATCATACTAAATCGAGTATTCTACAAGTTACTGGACCAATCTACATCCACCTTAGGTTGTTGTGTGGTGGGTGCAATTTACTCAAATTAAAACTATTCCATTTATTGTCCTATTGGGCTTGTTTTCCAAGCAACATCTAGAGGACTCCTTATTCGATTTGGACTTCTTCATTGCAAACCGATATTATTTCCTAAACAAAGTCAATATCTTTTTCTAAACAAAACTTTATTTTATTTTTCCTATTTTTTATTCAACATTTTTGTTTTTCCTATTTTTTATTCAACATCCTTTTTATTTTGAATTTTCTTTTGGGGAAGGGAATCAAGGAGGAGCAGGGACCACGCCCCCTGGCCACGCACAGGAGGTGGTCAGGTGGCTGAGCCCGGCTCAGGCCCTGCGTTGGGACTCCCTTGGCCTACTTGGGGGGTTCTGTGAGTCTCATGTTCAGTTGATAAACTCAGTCCTAATGACATGGCTGCAGTTTGGCTGAAACTTATGTGATAATGTGTCCAGATTTCATGGAATTTTACTAGTAACCATGTAATAGAATCATGCATGCATGAAGGAAACTTTAGAGATTAAATGATTAATGATTTGAATTCTGGACATTTTATAGGGAGCAGCTTGATGCAGCTGACCGTTTATTACTTGTTGGAATACAAAACCTTCCTGGCATTTTACCAAACATTCTAGGGAGACATAAAACTCCGGAACATCAGGAAGGATGGCAGCTGTCCATCTGATTTGCAAAGCAAGATTGATCATTCAGAATTAAAAAACTATAACACATCAAACACAAATATGGCACCAAGTATTCTATTGGCTTCTGTGCTGTACACATGGTTTATTAAGTGTCCTAGTTTATATAAGTGTCCTGTACTAGTTAAAGCTCAAAACTTATGCCTGAATTCTGATGGTGATGTATTTGTACTCTGTTAACTTCTGTGCCGTACACTGTACACAGGTACTCATGAATGAAATGCTGTCGGGTTATGCATTTGTATGTTCTTTTTCCTGATGATCTTTGCAAAAAAAAAAAAAAAAAAAAAAAAAAAAAAAAAAAAACAAAGGATTAGTTGCAGCTATATCTGGCTTTGGCTGCACTTAAAACAGATGTCTGAATGAAAGCTTGAAGCTGATGTCTAGATTTTGAGTTTATAAAACATTGCATTCATTTGAGAAAGTCATGTAAAAGTAAATCTACCTTCTTCAAGGTAGCTTAAATGTCAGCAAAATAGCATTAACATTCGAGCAACACAGCGGTAACAAACCACCAGCACGGCACAGAAAAGGTAATTAGGTCCCAACGGAAGTCTACCATCACCTATCACCAATTTTGTGAGTACAGCCATAACATTATAATCTTCATTAAGTTCAACAGGGAGTAGCTGATCTGGAGCTACCGATGTACGAAAGTATAGGAAAACAGAGCCTCCTAAGATCTCTTCCGTTTCCTGGAAGAACCAGCTGACTTGGAGCTGCTCTGATCACCACCTTGACGAAAGTATAGGAAACCAGGCTCTATGGAATCGTCGTCACTATCAGCATTTTGGGCTAGGCGGTTCTGGTAGGCCCGTCGCCAGACCTGGAAAACATTGTGGTAATAGCTCACAAGGCCTTCTCTGCCTTTGCCATGCAAGACGGCAAGTAACTTGTCCCAGAACTTGTTTGTAGATGAAGGCAAGTTGTCCTGGATAGTGGTGTTGAATTTCCTCTCTTCATCCTTTGTCCATGTTAGTGCTAAATCCTCGCCAATTTTATGAAACCCCATTTCAAAGTATGCTGAGCCCAGCTCATGCTTCAGTTTGTTCTTTTTTTCTGCCACATGAATCCTGACACAAGCAATGGAACCAGGGAACTCACAGTTGCAGTCATCTTGCCTCCCTTTTCCAATGGAACCACCATCAAGATCTTCGTTACTTCCTGGAAGCAGAATAGGTTCTCCAAGAAACCTCAGTGTGCGAGGATCATCATGAGGCAGTGAAGGCTTCCCGGTCCATTCTGGAATGTCTGCTTGGCCACAAGGACGAATTGGAAGTCCACTCTGAGGACGAATTGGAAGTCCACTCTGCATGAACATCGACTACAATGTGTTAGTGTTATAGGCTAGCACAAACTGACAATTATGCATAACAGGAACAAGATAACACAAAAGATAAAGATATTTCAGCCACATATGAAAAGCACTGTGGTAACTGCAAGCACATATGGCAAGAAGCACATACATATGTGCGTAGTCAGTCAGCAGAACTGCAACAAAAGTTCAAGCAGCCAAATATTTATAGGCCAACTGAAGTTCATATGGTATGAATGTAGTGTTCAGAGACAATCTACATACAACAAGGACAGTTAAACTATTCATAGGCCAAATGAAGTTCACATGGTATGAATCTAGTGTTCAGTGACAATCTACCAGAAGCATATATTACTTTCCATAGTACTGTTACCGCAGGAAGGACTGAAGTGCCTCGAAACAGAAGAAAATAAATAAATGCACAATTCACCAACAATATTGAAATGTTTCCCCATTTCAGCTCAACCTCAGTTGAAATGTGTATTGAATTGTGTGTCTAATTAACCACTTATCACAAAAAAAAAAAAAAATGAAATGTAGTGATGACAACCTCCCAGATCTCCACTTCATTTATTTTATTAAGTCTGGTCTTTTTACTTGTTACATAAATGCATATGTCAGTTGTACACCAATATTGGCGTTTTAAAAGCAAATGAGAGAGTGCTCAGTTGAGCACCCGTGACCTGAGTTCGAGCGCTGTTCAACGTAGGTTTCGTACCAGGGGTTTTTCCCCATTTTCTTTGCAGCTTCAAGTTGAAGCCTCATGCGCAAATGCTCCACAATGGTCAAGATGCCTTGTCCGTCATGCTTGGAGTCTGATTGGCTTCCAGTACCTCTCAGTCGTGTGTGTGTGTGTGTGTGTGTGTTTAGATATATGTATAGGTCTACCTTGTGCGCGGCATACGTGCCTGTGGTGTGAGTTTGTGCTTAAGTTCAGATGATCCAACTTGTACTTGAAGTATTAAGGCATCGAAAAATATTGATATTTTAAAATGTGTAGAGGAAGCATAGTGCTAAATCATTTTGGTATACCACCCTGAAACCATGTAGCTGAGGAAACATCAGACCATGCTAAATGACGTTAGCAAACAATACAGAGTTAACAAATAAATTTTTTAAGAATAAAGTTATTTAAATTTGCCTATAGAATTGAATTCTGGATGGCTAGAAAATCTAACAAATAGACTACCATCACGTCACAATATGTTTGTTTTGGTGGCCATGCAGCCGACTATAGTACCACAACTACATTATTTGTTTGAGGCCAAAATGCTATCATTTAAACCTACAAAGGCTAGCTAGTATACCATAATAATTTGACTTACATTTCAAAAAAAAAGATTTGTTCAGTTCAACTAGATTCAACTCTTGAAACATATAAAAAAAGGCAGACATGAACCTAACAAAACTAATATTAGGTTCTAACACTACATCGTATTTCTAGTATATTTTTTATTTATTTCCATAATAACCGCAACATGACTCTTAGAATGTTAACAAAACTTGGAGTTACAATCTTGAATCTAGGGGGCATTAATGGGATAAACAAGTGAGTATCCCTAAACAATTAAAGATCAGTCATGCAGTTGTATTTATTATTTCAAAAGATGCAAACACAAATCTTGGTATAATCCATTGTCACCATGCACTAGATCTTCATATTGTTATGTCAAAGCAAATATATTCTAAAGAGAAATAATTTTTACATCTATGATTGCCATTTTCTCTATTGTCACCTTTATGAATTCCACAGTTTTTGAAACTTCAGAGAAGTTAACAAAGTGTAAATATTGTAACATCAATGATCCCAATGCATCAACATGGATGCATGACCAGGCATGCATAGACAATGGGAGGAAAAAACCTAGGATCATGGGTTTGTGCTCAATTGCTGCAAATAAAAATGAGTGGTGAAGGTTGGTCTTTTGACAAGCCTTGTGCCCTAGCATAAAAAATGACATACAAGATTTTCATTGGCTCAAGTGCTAGGAGGTACCCTAGTCCCCTTTGCCAGCCCCCTACCCGAGCAAGAGAGCTATCTTGGGGTCACCCATTATTTCAAAGATGCAATATATATATTATGTCTTGATATTAGTTACCATAATAAGAGGTTACATAGGGTATTTGTGGGCCTTGGAGGAGAACTTGTACAATGTTGATATCATCTCTAGGGTTGGAAAAGTTGACCGATGGTTCAATAGGGGCTAAATGGTTTGGTGTAAGAAAAGAAAAGGTTAATATCATCTGCTACACATGCTTGGTTCGGTTCGTTTGTTATGTTGTTGTGTCACATTGTGCGCCTTGGGATATTACATTGTTAACTTTCTCTTCAATGTCTAAAGTCTCCATAGATGTTGGAATCCTATGGGTGTCTAAGCACCAGTCCTCTGGGTTTTTGAGGATCATCGCTTGAAGTTTCGTAGGTGACAACTCTTCATGGCCCCAAGTCATCGGGTCCCCAAGCTTGAGTCCACAACATATGGTATTGAGAACCCTCCAACATGTAGAAACATGGTTGCCTTAAACTATATTTATAGAATTATATAATTTAATTTTATAAAATGAGTTATATTTGTCATAACTAATTGTCTAAACTCATATTCCAAATTTCTTGCATCTTATTGACATCTCAGATTTTGAATGGAGTGTAAAATTTGCCGAACCTGAAATGCAACTGTACAAAGCACTATAAGTCTGCGAAGAATTGGTACTAACCCGACCAATTATGGCGTAACTTTAGCCCATTCAAAATAATTACCATAGTTTATATGCATATGTTTAACTCTTTCTGGCAAAAGCAAATGCATCGAAGTCACTAAGAACATGCATGGCTTGCTGGAACTAAGGAATGGGGATGTTGGATATGAGATGCTACAAACTAAAAAAGATACAATGCAAAGCGGTCCCTAAATAAAAATTGTCTAGGATGATGAATCAACAGGATGCCATAGTTACACTTTCACCTATAGCCATAGATACACTTTCATCTATAATAGGTCAATTGAGCCTATTTACATCCTGAGCTACACTTTCACCTTGACCACAACACACAAACATTGTCTTCCCTCTTTTACTATTTCTCTCTATCTCCAGCTTGTCACCACTAACAACAAAATCTAGCTCTATGAAGAGAAATTGAGGAATTAACAGATGACTTCAAGAAAATTAATGGAGGCTTCTGCAGCCAACATAAATTTCATTATTGAGGGACAAAGTGTATCAAGGCCAACTATAGGTAAATACAAGTAGCTTGAATAGAGGCAATAAGAAGCTCTAGCTAGATTATTGAATATAACAACATGATCGGTCGTCGACCAGCCCAACTAGTTGAGCATAGTCAGTCCTAGTAGAAAGTATAGTTGTCTTTTGTATTTTAGGAATGATATACTATATAGTATATTATATATTTTTGTGTGGTATAAAGGAAGAGCAATACCTAGCAAGAAGCAAAGGCCAAAAGTAGCAAAGGAAAGCAGTTTCATAGAGGTAGACGACAAATTAGAGTCACAACCACAACAAGAAGCCAATAAGATGGAGAAGGATTTCAGTACCAAAGGATAAAACTTCATTAATTGTTAGTAGATGAGAAGGGGTCCCAAGGTTGACACAACTCGATGCCTGAACCATATGGTCTATGTCATATCCTTGTGGTTGCAGGGGACGAGATGTCAAATGGCTAAACATGTCGGTGCTTGATGACGAGCAGCACCCATAGGAAGTGAAGAGCTAGTGGTGGTTAGATGAAGGGTGTTGTCCTTGACATGAAGGGATCTAGAGGATTCAAGCGGACATGCAATAGCATGCACGTGAGAAATCATGGACTAGGCATAGACATGAAGTTTGATTTCTCTCCCTTCAGACTCCTTCCTTTAAGGATAACCCTAATGGGCCAATTTGGCATCCCAAACCAAGCCGACATGCAAAGGCCATTACAGGCCATGAATGTAACTCAATCGACCAATATATGCTCGCTGAATTTGAAAAGGCAGGACTGGCCTTTATACCAACATAGCATGTAACTTGATAGTGGCTAATTGAAGCATCAACCATCAAGTCTTGTACGGAGAGCTTCATGTTGCAACTCAAGATGTGCATTGTTTGTTGGTTTCACACATAACCGTTGGACAAACAATTCTTTACTTTCATTAGTAGCTGCCAAGAGAAGTCCCATATCTTTGCCACCCATCACTCATGTAGCAACCTTATTCATCATGGTGTTTCTTGATCAAGGAGGCATGGGTAGTGGCATCGTCCATAGAGTGTCATGACAAGACATCAATGTCCCAACATGGAATACACATAATCACTTGGCAAAGATGAGCTAGAAAACATCTAAAATGTGAGACATCAACTTAATCAAAGCATTGCAGTAGGGCAACCATTTAATTTAGGGTTTATAGAGATAGAAGTTATTAGTATAGGGCTAGGTGTGGACACACAACCATGCATACTTTCCAACCTTGAACGAAAGGTCAAAGTTTTGATGGTTAAACACCTAATCTTAGAGAACACATACGGTAATGGTAGTGAGGAAGATGCTAGCTACGACCGGTTAAGAGACCCTGATTGTAGTCATGTGTGCCTCATTATTGTGCACACAAGCTTATATAGCAGATAATATATAGCTAGCCAACAGACCCCTTAACTTAGATTCCATGGACCAAAAAGTGAAGTAATTAATACAAAAAATGCTCCACCATAAACATCCAGTACTTGAACTATTCCTTGGGTTCATCACCTGATCCCCTAGTGATCGTAACAAACTACATGTCGTAGCCTTATACAATTCATGTTAGAGTATGATGATAAGTCCATTAGTCGATTATGAGCATGCACACTCTATCCAAGCAAATAATCAAGGAGCAACTCATCTCATCAAAGAATGTGCATATGACTATAATGCTGCAGATGCTCACATATTTGAAGAATCAACCAGCAATATCTTGGCTCCTACTTGAGTTAGGTTTCAATGGTGTCTATGGATGTGCTACGAATCTACGATAAGTGGTAGGTTACACAACGATGATAGTGTCAAGAGAGACGAACCCATTATTGCTAAGACGTACACTGAGGGGGTGCATGTACTAAACAAACAAGTGCCAAGGGAGACCAACCCATTATTGCCAAGTCTCAGGGGTGCATTGCACAGGGGTGCCAACTCTGTCATCTCAGATAGTATGGTAGAGGTACTCGAAAAGGCCAAAACAATGTGTTAATATGATCAACTCGTTCCTGGAATGACAAGAGAGGAGATGCAATACATTTCCAATCGTCATTGCCTTTACTTGGCAAAGAAACAATATGGCCCATAAGATTGCTAGCTAGCTCACCCATTGATGTTGCAAAATCATTGACAGATATACATTATATGATGGTCAAGGAGCAATTTTAGGCTTCAGTGGTAATATAGACGGCGCTAAAGGGTAGCTATAATCGAACAAATGCTTTAACAGGAAGGAAAATATAATGGGTAAATGATATAACTGAATGAAGGGTAGTAAATCCAATGAGCAAACGCTATAACCAGCAAACAGAAAGAAATGGAGTCGTGTAATGAACACAAGCACAGAATCATCAAGCATAAACGATGCAATCAAAATGAAGGTAGGGATGAAGCAGCAAATTATTACCCTCGGCGAGGCAGCAGGAGCAGCAGACCAGCTGCTGTACTTTTTATTTGCAAACTTCTGGGCCCGGAACTGAAGCGCTGTGGAGCGGTAGCCGAGGGAACTCCCGTCCATGAGCTCCGGTTCAGCTGGGCTGGTCGCCGCAAGGCGAACCCAGTTGAGCATCCCCACGAGATCCTCACCAGCGAAGCGATCTTTGTCCGCGAACATCTGGCGCCGGAGTTCAAGAACCGCCTGTTTGTGGCCAGCAGCAGCAGTATTCCTCCCGATGATCACTCCATTACCTGGGTTCGTCGCCACAAGACGAACCCAGTCGAGCATCCCCACGAGCTTGTCCCTTTTCTGCTTCAGATGCGCCGCCGATCCAGCCCCAGCGCTGGTGAGTTGCTTGGCCGGCGAAGGCAACAGGAACTTGTCCTTCTTGGAGTCCAAGAGCCGGTCGGCATTGCCGCTGCTCACCACCGCGTGGTCCAGAGGCGCGAGGTACTTACCGTACAGCAGCTTGACGGCCGTATCGGCGGCAGGGTCAAGCCCGACCGCCTCGGCAACGGCCGCCCAGGACGCGATGGCGGAGAACCCGCCGCGAGCGCGTACGGCGAGGAACAGCCTAACAAGCTCTACCTTGCGGCCATCCCCGAGCAGAGGTGGAGGGATAGGGAGCCAGGAGGCAGCCGCGGGATCCCCCATCAGCCCGGCGTGGAAGGCCGTCAGCACGCCGTCGAACAGAGCGGACGCGCCCTCGTCCGTCAGCCCGGCCTCCGGGATCTCAAACCCGGCGAGAAGGCCGCGAGCACGGAGTTCACCAACGACGCCGAGCACGGCGACCAACGCGTCGGATGGGACGGGGACCGGCAGCGTGGCCTCAGCTGGCGAGGTGGACGAGCCATGGGCGGGCTCGCGGCCGGGGCTTGAGCTCGAGGCGTTTGATTTGAATGCGGGCGCGGAGGAATTGGACTTCAAGGGAGGTGGTGGGGCAGGACTTCCGGCCATTTTTTTTTTGTGGTGCTTGGGAAAAGAAGAATGGCTTTGCTCTTAGTTCTTAAACTTTTGGCCTAGGATCTTTTATCCTTCTAATGGTGTGAGGAATTTTCATCTATGCACAAACCCTAGATTTGTTTTTGAAAGAGGAAAGTGGAAGGGAGATGAAGGAAATGGAGAAGATAGGTGGAGAATCACATGGATTCATATGGATTCACCTAATAAATGTGATACTGGTTGGATGATGAGCTGTAAAGTACTCAGCAACAACATTGCCATATTTATATTTTTATTATTATAATAAAGCCAAAGGGTCCCTAGCCTAGTTGGTCAGATGGTTTTGGCGGCACTTCTCGGGTTCTAAGTTGTCTTATGGGGATGAAGTGCCGCCGTATATAGATGGGCCCAAGGTTTGAGGATTTTCTCGTCCTACAGGGATGCAGTGTCGTTGTATATAGGTGGGGCCAAGATTTGGGGATTTTCTAGATCTACGTGAGATGGTCTTCTGAATGCCGATGGGGATGTCACACCCGCATAGATCGAGTTTTTTATTATAATAAAAATATTATCACAGCTTTATGAAAATTAATAAATAAAATTCTTAAAAGACAACTATAAAAAAACTAGAACCGTCACTATAGATATTGGTGGGAGGAATTTTCATCTATATGCATAAACCGTGGATTTGTTTTGAAAAGGAGAGGAAGGTGGAAGGGAGAGAAAGCGAAAAAAATAAGAAAGAGCTTTTACTTTGTTTTAGATATACACTATGTCAAGATACATAGTAAAAACAATATTTCTAGAAAAATCCAAACATCTTATAATTTAGAAAGAATGAGTTGGCTTGATGGATCATCTAATAGATATGATGTTGGCTGGATGAGTTGTAAAGCACTAAGCAATAACATATGACGAGCAATCATATTTATAGTTTTATTAGTTCAAATAAAAAGATTGTCACAACTCTATGGAAATTAATAAATAAAATTCTTAAAATTCACGACTATAAAAATCCAGAGTATTCTTGCATAGGTGAGAGGAATTCTCATCTATATGCAAAAACCCTATCCTGTCTTGAGAGGAGAAGGTGGAAGGGAGAGGAGGAAAAATTAAATGAGATGGTGGGCAGAAGATACGTGGATCGATGTGTCCTCTTATGTAAGCCACTCGTGGAACACATAATAGATGTCATATTGGTTGTATGGGTTGTATAACATGAGGCAACAATACATGATGAGCTATTCATTTAACTTTTTTATTAATTAGTTATAATAAAAAATTACACCCTTCGTTCTAAATTATAATATGTGGATTTTCATGATACATAGTTTTTGCTATGCATTTAGATATACACTTTGTTTGGATTCATAGTTTTGTTTTTTAGACACAACTTCACGTGTATTTTATTAAGAAGATGGTAGAGTCCGAAGAAACGGCTTACGCGACGCGCCAATGAGAGAACCCATAGCGCAGGGAACAAAACCACGAAGAACGTGGATAAGAGCACAACAAACAAGAGAGAAAGAAAAGTGAGAGGGAAAAGGCCTTCCGCCACAACCTAACCAACTGAGCCTGCAAAAGAATAAAACAACAACACGATGGCTGCCAGCAAGGGAGCTGTGGTGGCAAAGTATCCACCTAGAAGAGATGACTATAATGACAAAGTATCCGTCCGAAACCCCGCCGACAAAGCATCCACCAGAGGCCACACTGCAAAGTATCCTTGGGAAGGCAGCGACTATGAAGGCAAAGTATCCGCCTAGGGATCAAAATGGCAAAGCATGCCGAGAGAAGCGCAAGCAGCGAAGTATCTGCTGCTAAGAACCAGACAATTGTGGTGACACCAACATCGAAGCTGAGGAGACCAAGGCAAAGTGAAAGCAGAAGCAAACGCAGGCACAGCATAAACAGGGGCAACTCCGGTGAGAAACGAGACGATGGGATGACGGCAAAAGTGCCACAACAAAGCCTCCAAGACGGGGATGACATCCACGGACGCCTAGAACGTTGAACAAAGTGCATGAGAGGGACTTTTGTCCTAGGCCGATCCCAATGACTTGCGTGGTGAACAGAAACTTTGACGACACCTTCAAGAATTTGGATGGCACAAGATGCACCACCACCACTGGCCCAAAGCGAAACGCCGAGCAGAGTTTTCACCCAAGAACTGTTCAACCACACATGTAGAAGGCAGCAGACTATCATGCCAACTGGACCGCTTGATGCGGAATGCACTGCGGAGGCTTCGAGGCCAAAGCAGGCTAGCACCAGCCGATCACCGTCCCCGCCCATCATGGACGCTAGCAGGACCGTTGCGTGGTTGGCAGGACGGGTCATAGCTGGTCATAGGCACCCTAACCATGGAGCAGCTGTCGTCCGCAGCAGCCCTAGGGAGCACATAGCCAGCCATGCCTCGGCCAGAATCGGCCGTTCGGGCCGCCGCCGCTTGCCGACAACAACTTGGCCAGAGTAGCCAAGGCCACCACAACCAGGGGTGACCAGAAGCCAGCCGTCCAAGGCCCCAGGTTAGTCGCCACTGACCCCAGAGGAGTAGGGACCTGACATCCACCGACGAGAAGCTAGATCCAGCCGCCAAAGACGCGGCACGCCGCCCCGTTGTGGCCCTAAGCCACCCGGATGATACCGCCGCTAGGGAAGGGAGCGGGTGCTGGCAGGCTGGGTTGTGCTCGCCAACGGTAGATCCAGTCCAATAGGGCTCGGATCTAGCCAACAACCGCCGATGTAAAATGGAGAAGATGGGGAGAGTATGGAGGAGGAGGCGGAGTAGAGACAGGGAGAGGCAGGGGAGTTGCGGACGGTAGTAAAATCAATATTTTTAGAAAAGCCAAAACATTTTATAACTTGTAATGGATGAGTACATCTCTTGAGGAAAAAAACTCTCGTCTGTCTCATGTCCAAAGCACAGATCTATGGCTGGTTTATCTCACGAAGCTGCAGCACCGCTGTGTAACGGTGGGGTAGTGGTTCAGAGGTTTTTTTCGGTCTGCATGAGAAGATCTTTTCTTATGCCAGAATACTTGGTGGTCGTAATACGGGCCCACAATGGTTTTACCCATACGACACAAAAGAGGGGTCGTATGCTATATTTCTAATCTAAACTGCAAAGATACACATATTAATTTTTTTACATATCTAATCTAAACTGCAAAGATATATACACATATTAAATTTTTTACATAGCGACAAAGATTTTTCTTGTTGGCAGCAGGATACTTTTGATCTTCGAACGTATATAAAAAATCATGCATCGATCTTAAACCATCGGATATGTTTATGATTTTCCATTCAATTGATCTTCGAACGTTTAATATATGGAAGACACTACAAGGTCAGCTGATGTAACACCCTGTCCTAGGGCTTAATAGGATTAATATGGTACTCATACCAACAAGTTGCAACTTCTTTTCCAGAAGCTTATCTTGAAAGAACTCCAAGATTAAACGTGCTTGGCTTGGAGCAATTTCAGGATGAGTAACCGATCGGGAAGTCGTTCCCGGGTGCGCATGAGTGAGGACAACGTGCGTAGGAAAGATTGGTGTTGGTCTGTGAGTGCAGTATTGGTCCTATTAAAGCTGTTATATGTAAACGGACCCAGCCTCGAGGAGGCGGGACGTTACATCTACATGACACGGTCAAGTGGTGTTGCATCCGTGCGATTGGGCACACCCCCGCGGTGACAACGCAGTTGTGGGTGGATCCCCGGTGCGGCGTGTCCCCACAACAACAGCGGCTAGAAGCGAATCTAGGAGGCGGCGATACATAGCTATGGCGCGTTATGGCGGCGTCCACGACAACGACGTGGCTCAGTGACCTCGGGCCGGCACGGCAACGCTGAGTCCACAACATAGAGCCGTATCTGTTCATATGCTCAAGGTCACAAGAAACATTGCGGTTTATCTTGGTTTGGCCTGTCGAGGTACTACGTCCAGTAGTGAAGTGTTTTTATGTTCAAGAGCACCCAAATCGGGAGAGGGGGGTACAAGAAAGTTTGGTAGGGGATCGCTCGGTGCTATCTTTCAGCTTGTCGGTAATGAGGTGTCTTCCCTGGTAAGTAAGGGGATCGCCCCTCTCTCTTGCCAGATTGCCGAGGGAGGAACACTCTATTGTTCCTCTCATTTGCTCAGGGCCAGATTGTCTAGTCTGTTGCACCCCTCCCCTTGCAAGGAGCCTGTCCTCCCATTATAAACCGAGGAAGGTCGGGTACAAGTCAGTTTAGGGATTTTAGTCTATGTTCTTCGTGCGTCGGGTGTGGAAGGTCGCTACAGTGGCGTGGACCTTGATCATGTCACGGAGTCAGAGTAGCTGCATGCACTACCCGATATCCCTGATCTGTCGCTGTACAGCCTCCACTACACGAGCCTTCTCAAGGCTTCCTTGGCCCCAAAAGAGCCCCAGCCGAGAGGTTGATGAGCGGGCCCTAGAGTCCCGCGCCCTCGAAGCCAGGGAGGTTGCTTGTCTTGTAGTGTCACTATAGTTGCATGACCCTATCATTAAAGTGGTCGATAGCACCTCTCATCCATTGAACAGACCAGCACCATGGGACTTGAGCACCTGCCACAGCCTTGGATGCCTAGCGGGTTGCTCCCTAACCTAATGATGGCTCGGTTTAGAACTAAGTTGGAATCAAGCTTGGACTATTGTCGCTCGACAACCCGAGGCCCAAGCGAGCCCCTGAAGTGGCCACTGGCGTAAGGGTCTGAATTCTTCGATCATCTTGGTGGCCTTGGAGATTTGGAAGCATTTGAATTCTTATGTGTTTGAAGGCTCCTTGCCTAATGTATAGGGGTTACTACAAACCATTAAGGACGAGTGGGATCACTGCAGCCTTGGGCAAGCTTACCTTTTTTTTTTTAACCTTGGTCGCTGTCTCAAGCATCTTAGGTGCTAGGATCTTGGGTCTTTTTGAGTGTTACTTTTTACTTTGACTCGGTTTCTTTCCAGCTCTTTCTGCTCTTGTTTTTTTTTTTTTTTTTCTATCTTGGCTCTTTCTGAGTGTTTTCTTTTTTATTTGACTCCGTTTCTTTCCAGCTCATTGTACTCTTGTTCTTTTTTATGTTAATGAAATGACAACACAGCTCTCTTGCATCGTTCAAGAAAAAAACATGTGAACCATGGGGTGTGACATCATATAAAAACAGGACGATGATGAATGATTGTAGAGCGGCCAACTCATCACGAACTATGCGGTGTTATAGAAAATGTTATCGCACACTAGAACTTGCAAAGATCGCCAAGAAATTGATCAATGTGCATTCAAATATAACAACTTTCGCCAAGCCATCTTTAAGACTAACACGTGGTGAGTGTTCCCACATAAATCTTGACAAAAAGATCAAGAATTTACCAAGAATTTTGTGAGCAAATGAAAGCCCCCAAAAGGAGACAAGTTCTCAAGGAGCTTGACCCCTAATGCATCTATTGGTAATCCCACATGACCTTGCACCCAAAACAAACGTAGGACGTAGCTAACTCGTGTTCAATCAAGAGCCAAGGAAAAGCTTAGAAAAACAAGGCAAGTTTATGACGGAAAGGTAGGGTGCTCGTTAGAGAAATGATTCAATCCATGATCTTGATCTCTCACATGTTGATGAGCCCATGGCTCATCAAGATGATCATAAAGGCAAGTCTAGTATTATTGCAAATATTGCAGCCGGTAATTCTTTGAAGCCCTCGATATTAAATTTGGAGCGATTATTTTTTAATAAGAAATATAGCGAGAACATGATGGATAAAGTTACTAGCTCCGGCCTATCATCAAATATCCTTTTTAAAGGTGCATTATTATTTGCAAAAGAGAAGGAAAGGAAGCAAAGAAATCATATCAGTATTGGTTCAAGTGTTGATGTCCATGAGGTATTTCCAACGTAATTAGCAACCTGGCCGGAGTACTTAATCAATATACGTGTATATGCTGTGCTGATGGCCTGCTAGTTTAGATGAGGTGTTCACGTATTTTATTCCTAAACTAGTGGCCATCACGTAGAGCACGTGTTTTGTTTTTGTCAGGTCCTGGTGAGTCAAGTCTGGTTGCGTCACGTCTTTTTGAGTTGAGTCGGACATGAGTTGGGTCAAGTTCAGTTGGGTCCAGCGCCTGCGTGCGTTATATTGGCCAGGAGTCGGCCGTGTACTGGTAGATTAGATTGAATTTTATTTGAAAGAGTTATCTCTTGTCGAGCCGCCGCTCGAGAACCCTAGCTGCTGGGGTGATTGATCCGGATCCTTCGTGGATTTGTGTGGAGTGCGTGATCGAGCTGCTTCAGCTTGGGTACGTCGCTTGGAATCTTGGAGTTCCTCGTCTTTTGATCGTGGTTCGTCGTGGCCGCGGGTGGAAGAAGTTATCTAGGGTTTTGGATTACATCTTGTGTAAGCTGATCTCTTCTATCTATCATTGATATTTCTACTGGAGATATTTGATCTATCGTGATACATCTAGGTGGTGTGTCAGTGCTGCTACTAGTGTTTGATATCACGTTAGAATAATTCTTGATCTGATTATATTCCTTTCCGTGGAAATTAATACCTGGCTGCCTATTCATGTGCCTGTGTCGGGTGTGAGGATAATTGATATTGCTATTATACGGTGTTTCTATTGGAAGTCTGATAATAGAATATCAATTAATCTATTTGCTAGAACTGACGTGATCAGTATTGCTGCTGGTCTGTTCATTACGGCACTCGTCCAAACTACTGTCACATACTATTCAATATCCGACAATTGCTCAGTTATCCTTCATGTGGAAATAAGATCAGCTGAATTTTTATTGTGCTATTTTTTTTAGTAAGCATTCAGATATTCATATTCTTGCACCGTGAAAGATTGGGCAAATATTTGGACAGCGTAGGCGTGTCCTTATCAGGTGGTATCAGCTTCCAGGTTGTTCACGGTGTATTTGAGTTTATTCAATGGCTGCTTATAGTCTTGCTAACAAGAAAATTAAGTGTGTGCCCACACTTTATTTAATACCTGAGAATTGCTATTACTATGATTGGGAAGATGCTATGGAGGATTTTTTGCGGGGTCGTGGACTCATGCCACGCATGCAGCTGTTCTTTGCTAAGAAGACATTTTCTGATAATCTATCTGTGTGGTGGCGAGAATCACACAAATCACACATTATGAGAGGTGAAGACCCTTGTCGGACATGGAACGATATGAAAGCTGTGCTACGACGCCGATTGGCTCCTCCGCTTGAGTCTAAGACGAAGGTAGCTGCTGCTCATGGTAAAAAATCTCTAGCCAACGAGCCAGTTATTCGCTCCTCATGGGCTGCTGATGTTGCCGGAGATAAGTACCTTCCTGGTTCTACCCGACAAGCTATTGATATTAATTCTCATAAGAAGTTGAGTTCTGGTGCTAGTTCTGATGCTACTTCCAGCAAGTCCATGCATGCTGAAACATTTGACCAGACAGGTGTTGATAATTCCTACAAGAAGACATTGAGTTCTGATGCTTCATATGGCAAGACTATAAACGATAGAAATTTTCCTTCTCCTCGCTTGTATGAGAAGAAAGCTCTCGGTGCAGATAATTATACGATGAAGGGTGCTGCTATAAAGGAACAGAAAGAGCCATTTAAGGAGGTTGGTAGTCCCAAGAAGATGAAGCAAGATGATTCTCAGTTGTTGCTAAAGGTACAAGTGCCTGACCAGACCTTTATACATGGTAGTGTTGCTATTCCTTCTATGTCGGGGTTGCATAGTACTGCTTCTTGTGATATTCAATCTGACATTGAAATTGATGACACAAATGACACATTAGATGGCTTATCTATGTTGTCTCGAGAGGTAGAACGTGATGGTACTGTTGTTCATGTCAAAGGGCAGCGGTCCAATATATTTCAGTCTGAGTGTAAAATTCAAGACAAGGTATGCAAATTGATTATTGATGGTGGTAGTTTTACAAATGCAGTTAGCTCAGATTTGGTGAATGCATTAGGTTTGTCTACATGGAGGCTTCCAACTCCACGTTATATGCAATGGATGAATCAAAGTGGTACACTGAAAATTACCCATAAGGCTAGAGTTAAATTCTCCATTGGAAATTATGTTGATACAGTGGACTGTGATATTGCACCGATGAGTGCTTGCCATTTATTGTTGGGTCGACCATGGCAGTTTGATCTTGATGCCACTCATAGTGGTCATTCCAATAATTATTCGTTTGTGCACAAGGGAGTCCATCATGTGCTCAAACCAATGCTTGAGGGTGCAATTAAGGCTGAGGTGTTTGCTCCTGTTAAACTGAAGAAAACAGCAGCTGCGATATCCCCAAAAACCGCGGGACGGCTTTGCTTCAAGAGGGAGAGAATGGCGTGAATATTACTGCTATAAATATTGATGTTAGTGAGTCTGCAGTTAACTGCGCAGAGCCAATTAAACCAGCAATTCAGTTTGGTTCTATCTTTGACAATACTGAGAAGAATGGTACATCTGTTTTAGCTCCATTGTATGCTACAGATAATTCAAATATTCCTAGTAATGCATCAAAGAAGAATGTAAAAATCAGTTCTCCGGTCATGGCTTTTGAAAATAATTACAAGAAATCTGGTTACTTTTCGAAAGTTCAAGCAACAAAGTTTGATATCTATGCAGTTGACACAACCGAGAATGAGAACAGTTCAGTTGACCTTGTACCATGTTTGCTTGTAACTACTACTGATCAGTCTGACAAAGGTGCTCCCAATTATATGTCAAAGCCGAGGACGACTTTGTTTCAAGGAAGGGAGGATGATGAGCCCATGGCTCATCAAGATGATCATAAAGGCAAGTCTAGTATTATTGCAAATATTGCAGCCGGTAATTCTTTGAAGCCCTCTGATATTAAATTTGGAGCGATTATTTTTAATAAGAAATATAGCGAGAACATGATGGATAAAGTTACTAGCTCCGGCCTATCATCAAATATCCTTTTTAAAGGTGCATTATTATTTGCAAAAGAGAAGGAAAGGAAGCAAAGAAATCATATCAGTATTGGTTCAAGTGTTGATGTCCATGAGGTATTTCCAACGTAATTAGCAACCTGGCCGGAGTACTTAATCAATATACGTGTATATGCTGTGCTGATGGCCTGCTAGTTTAGATGAGGTGTTCACGTATTTTATTCCTAAACTAGTGGCCATCACGTAGAGCACGTGTTTTGTTTTTGTCAGGTCCTGGTGAGTCAAGTCTGGTTGCGTCACGTCTTTTTGAGTTGAGTCGGACATGAGTTGGGTCAAGTTCAGTTGGGTCCAGCGCCTGCGTGCGTTATATTGGCCAGGAGTCGGCCGTGTACTGGTAGATTAGATTGAATTTTATTTGAAAGAGTTATCTCTTGTCGAGCCGCCGCCGAGAACCCTAGCTTTGGGGTGATTGATTCGGATCCTTCGTGGATTTGTGTGGGAGTGCGTGATCGAGCTGCTTCAGCTTGGGTACGTCGCTTGGAATCTTGGAGTTCCTCGTCTTTTGATCGTGGTTCGTCGTGGCCGCGGGTGGAAGAAGTTATCTAGGGTTTTGGATTACATCTTGTGTAAGCTGATCTCTTCTATCTATCATTGATATTTCTACTGGAGATATTTGATCTATCGTGATACATCTGGGTGGTGTGTCAGTGCTGCTACTAGTGTTTGATATCACGTTAGAATAATTCTTGATCTGATTATATTCCTTTCCGTGGAAATTAATACCTGGCTGCCTATTCATGTGCCTGTGTCGGGTGTGAGGATAATTGATATTGCTATTATACGGTGTTTCTATTGGAAGTCTGATAATAGAATATCAATTAATCTATTTGCTAGAACTGACGTGATCAGTATTGCTGCTGGTCTGTTCATTACGGCACTCGTCCAAACTACTGTCACATACTATTCAATATCCGACAATTGCTCAGTTATCCTTCATGTGGAAATAAGATCAGCTGAATTTTTATTGTGCTATTTTTTTTAGTAAGCATTCAGATATTCATATTCTTCACCGTGAAAGATTGGGCAAATATTTGGACAGCGTAGGCGTGTCCTTATCACATGTCCTAGCACAATGGAAGCCAAAGAACTTCACAACCCTGAGGCAAAAGGGAGCATAGGAAATCCCATAGAAATTGCTACGAAAATTAAAATAGCACAGAAGTATGCGACTAGGAGGAAGATTGCGGCACAAAAATCAAATCAAAGGGGGCATGAATTCTCTTGAATTCACCAACAGGATCATTGATACCATGCTCTATCCTCCTACTGTACTGAAGAACAAGGAGACAATCTCTCTACTCCTGATATCTAATCCTTGAAGCCTTTGCTAGACTAGATGCAAATAAGCTTAGGTTAAGATTTGGCTTATCACCAGCTAGCCATCCCTCATATTCGCAAGGTACATAAAGCATCTATGAGATTGTACATCGACAAGTGCCAAACTCATGGTGCAATGAGCTAATTCCAAAAGACGGTCCATTTCGAAATTACTTTTACAACACATTTACATGTTTACCAATGTTGTCGATGAACATCCCACAAATAGATGTTTTACCTGCACCGTGCTATTTACAGTTCTCATGTGATGCAGCTGCAGAGACTAACCACACGTGGCTCCTAAATCCCTCTTCTGTGATTGTTCATATGTTATTACCCTCCGAACTGCAACAGATAACCATGTACCTACACGAACAAACCTGCACATCCATACTACTAAAATGAATCCGTCATATCCCCTCTCCACCAAATGAATCAATGCCATAGCCGAACTCAACCAGTTCCTGGATGGAACCATCAAACATAAACATCCAACTAGCTACCAGGAGCACGGAGTGGAGACAATACTGCATTCCAATCACCCCCGTTCCTTACCTAGGTTTCCCTTGGCTCTGATCTTGGCAAAGAGTCTTGCCTAGTTAACTCATAATTTGACTCTGGACTGCGGTTCCTTGTGCTGACACGCATTGAGCACAGGAAGAAAAACGAAGAAGTATAAATGGTTATGTGCCATATGCTGCAAGAGGGGGAAATTCCATCAATTAGTAGTGATATAGATAACAATAAGCTAGAAAATATAGCAGTGAAACAGGAAGCTATAAATAAATACAGTGATAAGCCACCACAAGCTTTCCAACTTGATGGAAGGTGATGATTCCATACCTGTGCCAAATCCAGTAGTTGCTATTCGATTCCAGCTTCCAGCTGATAGCCGCAAAAGACAATGTCATGAAACCCAAAAGTAAAAATATCCAACGGAAGCGTTTGTTCAAAATCTCCAGAGTATTCTGGAACAAAGTTCTGAAGTTTGGCCAACTACACAAAAGCATAACAAGATGACAACTGAGTTATCCCACTGAAGGAAATGCTGGACATTATGAGTTGCAAGTTATGAGTTCACCATAAGCTTAAGCACTAAAGGGATAGAATATGTTCAAAAAACAAAAATATGTGAGGAATTTCAGTTTAAACACTAAACTAAAACACGATACACAGAGCACCATGTGTCCAATACAAGCAAATTACCTTTGAGGCATATTAAGGTTAACTCGTGAGGACCAGCATATAAACCTTCGTGCTGTAGAGAACTCCAATAGCCAGCCCATAAGCAGGCCAAGAGAACCAATGGCAATAACGATTCCAATATTTGCAGATCTGAGATGATAACTCAATCAGACACCTTAGGCTCACTTAGTATTTTGAAACAAAAATGTAACCTGCGATCTGTGTACCTTGTCGCACCAGTTGCAGCTAAAAGAGCCGTGAGGATAAACACAGCAGTATGTATTGCTCTCTTTGAAGCTTCATCAATTGTAGCCATATATATGAACGTACCCACAACAGCCATGAAGGAAAGCCAGAAGTCCAAAAACTGGGCTCAGAGACAATATAATGAAATAGAAGAATTGTGAATAATTAGAAAGTCAAGCAAATGGGATTTTGACACAATCGACAGAATTGGTAAAACAAATGTATTTGGTCTACCTTGATTTGGATAGACATGACCAGTAGTGATGAATACCAGTACCATGTCCAACAATCTTTACACTAGCATTCAATAAATGGGTGCTAAGTATAGCTTACCTGCAATACACGAAAAGACAGAATGCACCAGGTGCCAACATCACATGAATGGTATAATGCACTGGAAATTCCACTAGATGTGTAAAGAATCCATTCTGCAAATGCCTTGGTGGCAAGGGAGAAAAATGTTAGCATCTGATCAAACAAAGCTCATGCATTCTATAATAAATTGAATCAAAATGTGGTTTAGCTTCCTTATGGAGTACATTTTCTTTCATCCATCCATAACAGACGTTTGAAGATGAGATGAAAGCAACTGATGGGACAAGACAGCCTTCTTTCATCTGATACTGACAGTTCCTAAGAATTTCACTACCAACTAGAAACACTACTTAATTTTGTGCAATCAATTTAAGACCCCAAGGCCCATGGATTTGCAATATACACTGATGATTCCAATAGGCACAACGGTTTGAAAGTAAGCATGTTTATCTATCAAACATGTATGTGGGAATGAATTATAAAAGTAGTTTCGCCTCGCTGCCATGCCATCCACATAACAATAGGGAGAGGGATCACATCCACTCCACACCCTATGCCCACATGAAAACTTATGTCAGGAAACAAAAACAAAAATGTTTTTGGGCTTCAGTTGACCTTGACCCACTTCTACAAACTTGGGGACCTGAATGTCTAGTTTTTAAGTTCATGGACATACATAAACCACCATGCATTGTAGACGGTAGCCACCCCCTATGATGCGGACTAAAGCAAAAATACTGGTGGTAACTGAGTCAAACAGGTCGTGTCAGGCCACAACGAAAGTTGATGAAAAGCATACCTTTTGTCGGAGGGCCCAGAAGGCAGGTAAAATAGCTGCAGCATTTGATGCGATCAGAAAAACAGACTGCCAAATGTGACCTACATATATATGTGACCATGCTAGACTGTAAGTTTACTACATGGTTGCAAAAGTATGTATGTATCACAACTAGCAACTGGTTCAGAACTGTTATTGCACAATGAAGGAACTACATTCTCATTGAAAATATCTGCGACTTAAATAAACAGAATTTGGACAAAACTTTGGTATCACTGCCATCTAACATCCTTTAAGGGCGTGATTGGTTCAGGGAATTTGGTCTGGCCTGGCTGGTTGGATGCACTTCACTCGTGATTGGTTGGCTGATTCTTCACTTGGACCTGGCCCTGGTGATGCAAAATGGGGCGCGCGGCCAGGCTCCCAAGAAACGGAATCAAGTTTCGTTTCTGCTCAGCCTGTCTCGCTTCGTGCGGACGGCGCACTCTAGCTGCAGCTTTTAGCCTACAGCATGCAGGAAAGGGGAGCGCTTCTAGCCAACCAAACACGTTACCTACTCATCCAGGCCTTCTCCATCTAAGTTTACCAAACAACAAGTGTTGCACGAATTCATCCTGGCCCAGCACAGCCTGGTTGCTTGGTGCGAGCCAAGCTTCCAATTTCTCTGAACCAATCACGCCCTAGCCAACCAAACACATTACCTACTCATCCAGGCCTTCTCCATCTAAGTTTACCAAACAACAAGTGTTGCACGAATTCATCCTGGCCCAGCACAGCCTGGTTGCTTGGTGCGAGCCAAGCTTCCAATTTCTCTGAACCAATCAAACCCTAAGTACATGTATGTGGCACAGTTTCCTCGCCTTGGTTTGCATTGCTGTGAAAGGATACGTAGCCTAGTGGGTACAGCACCTTAGTAGCACCTCATGTCCCTCGTGGGAGAGAATTTAAACAGGCCTAGGTTAAGAAACAACCCTTCTTAGTGCAATGCCGTGAGGACAGTCTTTGTCCCGTAAGCGAAGTTTTCTTTTTAGCTGCACTGCTACATTGCTGAATCACTTCAATAACTGAAAAAATTACTTGTCAACAAATAACAGTGAAATCTGAAAAATCAGTTTTGCATTTAGTTTCAATAGTTCATCAGCTGTGAAAATTCGGTGGCTCTTGGTACTATAAAAGTCCCAAGTCAGGCACAAACTTAGATTCAACCCTTACATAAAGGCATTTCAGTAGCATTACACTGCGATTCTTTGTGTAAGTAAACAAGGTTAAGCAGGTCAAGGGAGGCCGAGCTTTCAAGTAGAGCGATACTAGGTGGAATGCTGAGAGTGTGAGTAATGAATCTCAATAAGCTAGCCAATGGTTGAGACACAACATGACCTCAGGGGTTTGGATTTTTTTTTTTTTTCTTTAATTTGTCCCTAGTCAACCAGCCCAAGTGGTGAAGCTGCTGCTGTATGTTGTGTGCCATGACTTGTGCCCCTAGTTTGCTGGTAGCCACAATTGTGAAGCTACATGCTTCTTCTGCATGCCAATCCAACTAAAGCCAACTTCACAAGAAACCATTACCATAAAATATCATGAAAAGTAGAAAATCTTAATATTTTCCATATTAGAAAGTATCCCCTCCATTCCAAATTAGATTGTTTTGGCTTTCCTAGGTACATAGATATTGACATAGCGTACATCTAGGTATATAGCAAAAACTATGTACATAGAAAAGGCAAAACAACTTATAATTTGAAACAGAGGGAGTATATGTTAAAAGTTTAACATTTGTAACATCCAAAAATTCAGTGGCAAAGGGATTAATACACATGCATTAAAAAAAAAGGCATTTACACACATTGTCCCATAATAAGATTTTTTTTAAAATGAGACATGAAAGTAATTACCATTAGGGGAAACTAGCTCATCACTGCAATCAAACCCGCCATGATCACGATCACATGTGCAGAAGCTGAAAGGAAGGAAAAGGTTATCATATGAGCTACAAGATATATCTTTTTGTCTAACCTTATATTGAAAATCAAGTATTAAAGAGTAAAAGCGCTAAAAAAAACAGGAAAATTTTTCACAACAGAACATCTTTAGAAATCACCTGTAGAAAGTCAGCCCACTTTCATCAACTGAGGAATGACACACACCCTTCTGATTGCAGTTTCTATGGCATCCCTGAAGAGATACAGACATGTATGTCTGATAATTTGTCGTAATACTTGGATGCTTCAACCCAAAGCACCAAGTTCCCTCTTTAGCATAAAAAATTGATAGATCCATGTCTGAATTCGTGGAATTCTGTAATGAAAAGAATACTGAACCATTACTGCTGCTTGTCCTACTGGCATAAAAATCCCAAGTATCATTAGATGGTAAGCCACCATATTTTGAGTACAACTCATAGTTCAATTGTTTATTTGACTTAAGCTGGACATGGATAAGTGCACCGGCTGAACCTTGAGGAATATCCAAAAAGAAATATGTCCATGCAAACTGCTCATGGGATGAGTTGCTTAAAAATTGTTCCAAGTAGAAGTGGCTATCTTCCAGTGACGCTCTTTCATCAGTAGGAACATAATATGACTCAAAAGGGACAGAAGGACTTCTCTTAGGAACTTTCTGCGTGTAGGAACAAATATTTGATTAGCAAAGATGTATTAACAGGGAAAGAAAACATATAGTCACAAAGCATTCACAACATCAGTCTTAAATGAACATTTGTCTAACATCCATGCTGGTGTGTATATTTCAACAAAGAAAAGGGAAATTGAAAATGATTTATTCACATTTTTAACACATTGAGAAGTTATGTTTCTGGGGGAAAACGTGTTACATCCACTAAAGGGAAAACACCGCATGTCTTGAGTTCAGGTGTTTTGCACATAACAGTTAAGAGACTGGGTACATTCTCTACCCTTCCTAAACAACTTAATAATTTGTTTGGTACTTGGTATACTTTTGGAACAAGATGCACCTAACAAGTTTAAGTGGAACTTGACTCCGTCAGGTTCCTACAGCAGCAAGTCTGCTTATCCAGCCTTCTTCGTTGGAACAATCAAGTTCAGTCCATGGAGAAGAATTTGGAATTTGGAATTTGGAAAAAGTCCACCCCACCCCCCACCCCCCCCCCCTCCCCCGGCGTTTCAAATTTTTCATTTGGCTCGTGGTTCATAATGGTGCTGGATGGCTGACCGCCTAGCAAAACGGGGTCTGCCTCACCCGGAGGTCTGCCCCTTATGTGATCAGGCTGAGCAAACAATCAATCACCTTTTGGTTGGCTATATTTTTTTCACCTAGTCTGGGTTTCTCTGGATGGTGGAGAAAAGTATTCAGAGCTGTACCAAAAGAACTGCGTAAGGGCTTCAACTCCTTATTAATCTTGGTGCATCTGGAAGCACCAAATGATTGTGTGTTTGAGAAGTTGAGGCCGAGTCTTCAGGTGGTGCTTAGGGCAGTGAGCGTGGAGGGTGGCCTCTGGTGTTCAGCAGGGGCTTGGAAGCTCCAAGAGCTCATGCCCAGGTTGCATGACCTTGGTTCTTAGGCCTGTGGTCACTGGTCGTGTTTCTTGTGTCTTGTGGCATGATTCTAGGCTGGTTCCTGGGGTATTGGTTTTTTTTTTTTTTTTGGGGGGGGGGGGGGGGGGTCATTCCTGTGCTTGGGTTTGGGTCCCTCTGGACTCTTGTGCAATTTTTTTCTACCTTAATGAAATGATGCGCAGCTCTCCTGTGTACTTCGAGGGAAAAAATTGGTACAAAATGTTCAGAGGATCAAACTTGATACAGTACAGAGCCAAAGGTCCAAGGTCAAAACTTGAGTAAATTTTAAGAAACCAGAACTGAAGCCCCACTTTCAGTCCACATGATAGTCACTTGAGGAAGCCTCAACGTGAATGGTGGTTTTGCCCCAACTTCCAAAAAAGTTAAGCATTTGAGTGAATTAATTAGTGCATGGAACTCAGCAGAAACATAGTTAACTGGCAGTTCATTGGATCTTTAATGGAGAATAAATATAAGTGGAATACAGACTTACCTGGAGCCCATATGCCTCCCAAGAGCAATTGGTTCCAGTTTTTCCATTCAAGCATCCAGTTAATTGCCACTTCAATGAGAAACATGTTGTGTCCAGAACAGGTGTTGATGCTGTAGCATTCATCTGTGTTTTGTTGACAGTCTCAATTGCAATATACCAACGCCCAATATTTGGCGATTTTACAACCAAAGGATCATGGCTGATATCACCTGAATAGTCATGCAGATCCCTTTGAGGAAAGGCATTATACCGCAGGTAGCAAATCAAGGATGGCCCTAGAGCTCCAAAATTTGCAGCTGTAATTTCAAACTGCAATGCTAGGTTGACTACATCCAAGAAGTAGAACTTCATGTCGCCTTGTCTGATGCATAATGAGTCATTAGAAACAGAACAACTGATCGAGTTTTCCACTCTCACCAAGGCCGTGGCGTTAGACACAACTTCTTGTTCTACTAAATGGTTCGGCTGTGACAAGATATTAATACGCCTATTGTGCTCTCTAGTATTCAAACTGCTCCTCCTCTCAACATTCAAATCTAGAAGATTTCTTGAGTTATTATCTATTGAAGGTTGAGAACAACCAATCATGTCAACTGTCTGGTTGCAGTAGGGTCCCCAAAATGCTGAAGTGGGGCATCCTCTTACAGTAATGCGAGTGCTCACCAAGCGTGCTTTTCCTCGGCTAATCTGTGAAAGTATAACCACCACAAATTCATATATTGATCAACGCATATTTGTGCTAAAAGACAAGCAAAGATAAACATGCAGTAGAGACCAAGATTTCAATATCCATGTCCTGATCAACACATACCATCTTTGATTGCGTGCGAGCAGGGCCAAGGCCATGAAAGTACCCAATGTACCATACCCCGGGAGATATCTACAGAAAACAATCAAAGGTTGACATCTCAGAAGCTTTTGGAATTTCTGAAGATCCTTTCAGTGTATCAAAAGATAATAAATTTCTTCCACCTAATGAACAGATCAGGATCTTAAAACCACAGTTCAATTTGGTATTACTAAGTACATGGACATGTATAAAACAGAAAAAAATTGCATTCATACAGTGATTACAGAGCAACCATAGTAACTTGCATGAAAACCATTGCCAGTGAAGTGAGGGCAAAAGCCCAAAGATATTGTGATTTTTCAGCTACTTGGTGCAAAACAGGATCATATTTTTTTCCCACAAAACCTGATCACAAATGATTGATTACAGGAATTAAAAGAACAAGATTGTGGTACCTCTGGGCACAAGGTCCAGCAGTTTATATGCATAATTAGGTCCAATAAGTAATCATCCAAGAGTCAGTTCCAGTTATCTAATTGATTGCTACTATATCTAGGAGGTGACTACTCCGGACAATGCCAATACTAATCCCAAATTATTTGGCTTGAGAAAAGCAAAGCAACACCATTACAGGAGCAGTATTAATATTCATAATATAATACAAATGTAATCAAATTACTGAAAATATGATCATCTAAATTTTAGTACTGCTGTTATAACTCAACATAACGATGTGCTGCTACAAATAAGGATGACATTACCACATACTCCCTCTGTTTCCAAATGATAGTTCACTTTGGTTTTGTCTTATGTCAACTTCTTTAACTTTGACCAAGTTTATAGAAACATGCAAAAACATCTATAACATCAAATTAGTTTCATTAAATTGTCCATCAAAATGTTTTGATTGACCTTTAGTTTGACCTTAAATATATTTTTCTGAAAACTTGGCCAAAGTTAGAGAAATTTAACTTAGACAAAGGCGAAGTTAGAGAAATTTAACTTAGACAAAGGCGAAGTGAACTATTACTCAATATACTCCCTCTGTCCCTGAATACTGGAACTCCTAGCCCAAAAATTTGTCCACGAAAGGAGGAACGTCTAGAGTGAATGGGTCCACCAGCCCTCCTCGGAATCCTTCCCGTGACATTAACGAAGCCAAGGAAACGGCGCCAGTAAATACTTTTTGGCACTTGTAAAGCTCTGTTGCAATTGTTTTTGGGGCGCTTGTGTATTCGGTGGACTCTGGCAAATGTACTGTTGGCGTGTTGGAATTGTTTTTGGCGCGTACGTGACGCTTCAGCTGCTTGAGCTGCCACCGGAGTAAATGAAAGGAGGTGGATGAGTAGTAAATGATGGGACCAGCTGCAACGATTACTGTGCAACTTATTGCTGGGACTCAAATTAATTAAGGGTAATATGGTCATTTGGCTGCTACACTAATCTGTCTGAAATTTGCTAGGAGTTCTAGTATTCAGGGACAGAGGGAGTATCTCATATAATAGATATTTTTTTAGCAAATCACAGTATAAGGATAGTTTACCTGGTCATTAGTTAGCACTACCGTTGTATTTTTCTGAAACGGTATGCATTGCACCAGATTTGGCTGATTAATTATATTGCTATTGCCAAAAGGTCCAGCTGGGAGAGAGTTTGATACTGCAATAAAGAACCTTCCTGTCAAAATTAGTTGAATGATTCAGAAAGCTATTTACGCATTTAAGAATAGATTGAGAAAAAGATCAACAAAAAAACTAACAGAAGGATGCCCCTAAATCAACTATCTTCTTTCTCTACAAAATATAGTATTCATTCGAACCAAACAACTGGAAAGGTAAAGAACTGTCACTTCATGAGAAGTTTCTAAATATCTTGCTCAGCACCAGCAGGAAATAACATAGATGCTAGATGGCTATATAATTCAAAGCCCTCAAGTTGGATGTGAAATAGCACAGTGCTGATCATCAAAAATACTTTACAATATTACATTAAAATCTGAAGTAATTGGCTTTCAGGATGAACAAGCTGAAAGATCCCATAGTTTTGGATGAGCAAACTTGTGTAGTGATCATATTTCTTATTTTATCACTCATTGTTTGCAAGAAAGTTTTACTAGAACCATGAAAATATATTACATGGTAGGATTAAGAATAATGTTAATAGGGTATAAATCATCCATTCAATTTAGAAGAGAACAGTTGCAAACTACATATAGCAACCTAAATAAATTTGCCATACAGTTAAGCAGGTGCAAAAAAACAGTTTAAAAAGGACATGGAAACACCAAATGCGACAACCATCACACTAAGAAATGTGGCACTCACATAAATTGTCCAGATAAGAATCAGATATATCTGGAATAGGAGGGTTGGAATTCATAAAACAGATAATAGCAAGCTCGCTTCTTGGAATGCCTTTCAAGTGCTCCCTCTGCTGCATTATTCAAAAGAAATATTCCACAAACTATACATAAGAAAATTGTGAGGTAAATGATGCAATGTAGTAAGATTTAAGTCAAATGGGGGTTGCCACACCAAAAAAGAAAAAGCAAAAATTTTCAAAGGAAAGAAAACTTCCACTCACTGTATGCATCACAACACAACTTACACCAGTGTTTCATATCCCTGCGACCCCCATTATATATACAAGGCACTGAACTCATAACTGTCCATATAATAAAATGTGAAAGGAAAATGCCAACATACAAGCTGTTTACCCATCACTGATTTGGGACACCACAATTCCTCCCTCCGACCTGCCCTCCAATTTAGACACTGGCATGTGAACTGATAAGCAGACGCGCATGATATAGGAGCCGCTTAGCCACTAATCAGCGCTTCATACCAAGCATGACCCAGGTACTACCACTACTAGTAGTAAGTACCAACATACCCACTTAATAACAAACTTGATGGTCACGGAAATAGCTCTTACATGATACTAGTTCAATAATGCTCGGGGTGACAGAATCTTTCACTTACAAGGTCTATGTCTGCAGCGAAATCCATGGTGACAGAAGAGAACGACGGCGGGAACTCAACTGCCAGTACAGGAGGTAGAGTATTACGGTCAATCCAGGAAAAGAAAGAAAAATAGAATTTCCACTGATGAGACAAATCAGTAGTGTTCAGTTGTGGCAAAAGACGTGTCAGAACGGCACGCCAACTAAACCGAACTCTATCAGTTGCGGGAAAGTAGCATCTGAGAGGCCAAAACTAAGCAGAACCTACCAAACTGCAGAGCAAATAGAATTCCGTGTCACGTTTTCAGGTAGAATTCCGCAACAGCTAAGACCCCTAACCAATCACTAAGGTACTTGAGTTCCATTTCATCACCACGATTCCCATCACGGAACGAAATAAATAAAAATAAAAAATCGCACAAAAAGCTCCCCCGGGGGAAAACTAACATCTACCTATATTACACCCTACAAAAGTTAGAGATGAAACGAAATTTCGCCGCAGCAGGAGAACAAACATAAGAACTAGCCGAAACCGAGATATTCAATCAATCAGAGCACTGAAACAGTCTCACCGCGCAGGTAGGTCCAGTCGTAGGGCTTGAGCGAGAGGCGGCTCTGGCCGTAGCTGGCCAGCACCACCGCCTCCCCTGCGCGGCGCATCCGCGGGGTCCCGGCGCCCACCCCGCGCCCATCATCACCAACGCCAGCGCCAGCGCCAGCGCCAGCACCAGCACCGCCGCCCGCCGCCTTGCCGGGGCCATGGGCGCGTGGTACATCGGAGTCCGACGACGAGGCAGTGCGGGGCACCCCGCGAAATCCGCGAGCTCTGACTGACTAAACCCACGCGCTCGCAGTCGCCAGTCGCACTGCACCAGCTCACACTGTGTGGTACGGGGGACCGGGAATGGGGGGAGAGAGAAGGCTTTACCGGCACGGCGCTAATCTCTAATCTGGGCTGCTTTTTCTCTTTGCCCATCTTTTTCTGCTTTTTTTCATCGCTGGGGGAAAAAAGAACGGAAAAGACGAAAAGCGACAGGCTGAGGGGATGGTCGCGTACGGAGTAGACCGGTAGTGGTTCTGTTGGATGGGAGAAGTATCTGCGGTTAAAGGGGGGTTTTTTGTGTGTGTTTTGTTTGCGTTCCCCAGATGCATGTTGTAGGATTTTATTTTATTTTTCTGTATGTATCGGAATTGGATGCGCAGGTACTAGATACGATTCATTAAAACATCAAGGATGTTCTTCAACGCGGTCTCCTTTTTCTAATAGCGAGTACAGACATCTAATAATGAGGCTACCTGCTCATGATGTGATCAGAGGATCGATGTTGATCGATTCGATTTTATATTATGTATATACACGAAGTCAATGGCGTACCGGAAGAAAGATAAAACTGTCCGCAGCGTGTCCGCCAACCTCCGTCCGGAAAGCGCCACGTCATCCGATACCGGAAAAACAGCTGCAGCGGCGCACGGTAAGCCATCCGGAGAAGCTCCGGACGGGCGGGCGTCCGGTGTCGCCGGGCGGACGGAAAAAAGGCGTCCTTCTTACGCCGTGCGGGCCCATCACGCCCGCGACGAGAGAAAAAGGCGGCAGCGCTGGCCGCTGCTTTCCCTCGCCCGCTCCTCCTTCCCCGCCGTCTTTGCCGGCCCCGCGCTCGCCCGCCCGCCGCCCCAGGCTTCGCCGGAGCCGGAGCCGCGAAAGCGAAGCCTCGACGCTGCCGCCACCGCCCCGCCGGCTCCGCCCGAGCCCGCCACGGCTTCGAGCCGCCGGGTCGTGGCGGGCGCGCCACCGCCACCGCCGCCGCCGCCGGCGCGCCCGCCGCCATGGCTTCCCGCCCGGCCCGCCCGGAATAAGCGCTTCGCCGGGGAGGAACCAGAGAGAGAGAGAGGAGAGAGAGAGAAGAGAGAGGGAAGGGAGGAGGCCGGCGTGGTTTTCATATTAAAATAAACTGACAAGTGGGTCCTACAGGGATAGAGGATGATATAGAGGATGAATGGGTGCGGAAGAAAACAGTATAGAGGAGGGAATCTCGATGACTAGGACAGAATATTCCTTTTAGAGGATGAATGTGGAGGATGAAGAGTGCGGATAGCCTAAGGCTATCTGTACTCGTGGTACTCTAAATTTATCCTTTAAAAGGCCTGGTCATCAAGATTCTCTCCTCTATACTCAATTCTTCCGTACTCATCCATCCTCTATATCATCCTCTATCCACTGTGGAACCCACTTGTCACTTTATCTAAATATATCCATGTGACATCTTATTTTGAAAAATTTATTGAAACAAATTTAATGGTACAATCGGAATTTAATTTGGAGTTTTGGTTCGTGAGTTATAACATTTTTTCTAATTGGAATGGTGGGGTCCACTTCTGGAATCTCCCGTGCGCATGGTCTGTGTCTGACGTGGTGGGGCTGCTGGCTCGTACCGCACGTCCGGTAAACGCTTCAAAACACGCTGCATATACAGGAGGGAAGTGTATAGCGTACAGTTTGCCGTTGACCGCTGTAGACAATTTTCCAGTACATAAATACTGCAGGGGCATTTTAATGTTGCCACTACAGACAGTCTAAAGAGACGTTTTACAGGACATACAAGGCCAAGGTACGCCCGTATTTGCACGCACAAGCCGCGACCACTGCATAGGCTCTTCTTTCTCTCCAGTCTGTCTGCCTGTCATGAAAGCAACCAATCATTCCCCCCCCCCCCCATTTTGTATCCCCAGTATTTACCTAAAAAATGTACCAATAAAGGCAGATGATTTTCGATCGGGATCTTTTTCCCTGCAATGAATTCGAGGATTGGATACTACGACGAGATCGCTATTGCAAGCATTAATTTCGTCAACAAACAACCAGTCTATAGCCATTATATACAACAAGTGGAGAGGTGCTCCTGGGTACTTCCAACGAGGATAGTTACTCCGTGTCATTTATCTCATTGACAATAGTTGTCAAGAGAAAATCAAGGATTAGAGGTAATAGATCTGCATCCTATGTGGTATCCTGATGATGCAACTGTCGATATTCTTTCATCAGTTCAGATGTATTTTGGACTAATTCTAAAACGTTGAATCTTACGGCATATCTAATAGTTTTGGTATATTAGTCATAAGATTCAACACAAGGATTGCATTTTAAAGCACACGGCAAATGTGGAACTCTGGCCGCTAGCTCAAATAATATAGTCACAGTGATTGAAGTCCAGGCAGAAGCATGAAGCACTAGGCACTCGATTTTGGTAGCCTGCGAGGATACGCAATTGCCTGGTCATGCTGCTATCCAGGACTTCAACAAAAATACCATCCTGTTGTAAAAAAAAACATCCTGAATATAGACTAATATTTAATTTACCATTGACAATTATAGCAACAAGCTCCTGTTAGCTACCTCCAGCTCTAGTTCATACGCAAGCCTTTTGTGGGGCAAAAAAAATTGTCCGATATTGGTTTCAGATGTAGTCAAGACTTGCCACTTAGCTTTGCGTAATTGGAATGGTAGTAAAACTTGCGATTTATGTAGTCACTCTAAACTTCTAACATTTGTTTTATTAATTGATATTATGTTTGGCTTATGATGCTGTCTTTATTTTGTTTACCAATAGACTACCGTAAAATATCAATCATCTTTATATAGTTGGTCAAAATTGGATGGTCGCCATCAAAATCACCAATTATTGGCTGATGCAGCTTTTGTTAGGCAATTTGGGTCACAAGGTAAACATTTTTGCAGATTCTTTCGAGGGAGACACTGATTTTGATTTTGGGTTCTATTACAACATTTGATTAAGACAAAGAACGAATGGCTAGGCTTGTAGGCTATAAGAATCAAGAGACATAGAGTTCTTTGCATCTAATAGATAGTTTTCAGCTACCATATTGGATTTAGTTTCAAACCTATAACGAGTTTAGAATCTTGATATGCTTGTTGGAATAAGGTGGAGACGAAATTTTCCATCATATCTAAAAAATCTATGTAGTCAAGAAAGTTCGTGATGAATTAAGCTTACCACACACCACCAGGTAATGGTCGAGTAATCATCTGCCTTGTCGAGTAATCATCTGCCTTGTCCATTTGTTTTCCACAACATTGGTGTTTACAGTAATGTGGTTCATCAATTATACAACTCAGACCTTTCTCCATTGTATGTGGTGGAAGAAACCCATGGCCCACATAGAGTGAAAGAGACATTTTCAGTGCTGCAAATAGGAATCGGCCCACGTCTACCCTTGAACAGGCCATGAACAAACTAGGTAGTGCCATAGGCTCCCTAATTATTGACAACGATTGTGATGACAGCAAGGGCCGGCGACTCGCAGTATCATGGCTACTGTAAGTTTTATGTGGTTTTGTTGTTTTATTAAAGTTTGAAGAGAGCATGAGCTCACCGTCACAACACAAAAGTGCGTTGATTGAATTAACTCTGCGGCCTGGATGAAGCAGACAAACTACTACCTCATTCGGACATGCAGTTGTAGGTGACCAAGCCAAATTGATTCAATTTGGTAAGCAATCAGGATAACCAAAACCTTAGAATGGGTAATACATCACCTTCTCGCCTAATTACTTTTTTGTTTAGCTTGTGGAGTTCCATGAGTTGATCTACGCCACCTGAACTACAAGCTAACAATAAATAGTATAAGTACAAGGGATAATATCGTTCCACCAAATTTAATGGATGGATTGAACAAAACACCACAGTATCATGAGGTGGTTCCTAAAAAAACACCTCTTTAACCTTCATGTAATTCATGACACCAAAAAGACTTCATTCCAACAATCAATTTCCTTGCAATGCTCATGTCAGCCATATCTAAGGACCTACCTAATTAGATTGACAAGTCATTATAATAACCCAGCTGATGTTCAGCGCCAAAAAAAGCACATTTGCTAGCTCATGACAGATCCACACACATAAACAAGCTCCATCAACATTTTGCGCATTTGTTTATAAACACAAAAAAATAGGAACCATATTCTTCTCCTTAATTAAATTGTTGCATGTTTAATATGTTGAACACATCAAAACAAATCAATCAAAAGACATGCTGTTTAGTAGGGTTATTTTAACAGATATAACACCGAGATACAAAAGTCAAACAGCTTATAAACCGATCTAAACAAACAATAATAGAAGGAATAAGCTACAAGAGTCTCAATTCAAATTAAAATAGACAAAGCATGTTTATATTCTGCCACTGATGTGCAATGTGCAAGCCCCTGGCTGCTCTTGCTCATAGGGACATGAGTGCCCGCACCTTCACTGGCTTCCTTGAGAGCTTCCTTTGATTTTTGTTCCTCTCCTTGCTAACATCGTTGCAGCCAGAGTTATTGTTGCTGCACACATCATCACTGCCAGTTGTGGCCCAATGACTCGTACCATCTTCAGTCTTAGCTTTGGCATGAATTGGAGGAGAAGCATATTTGGATGGTTTCACTTCCACCTCTTCTTCTTTGTTTGGATGGTTCCTATTGCAATGCCTTTTGCTGCGGGACGGGCCAAAGCAGCTGTAGTAGTAGAATCCCTCGGCTGAATCGTAATTGTTGACAGGCTTCTTCTTTTGTGCATTAGAGCTGCTGGAGGGTTTAGACTTGGAGGCTTGTGCTGGTGCTGGTGCTAGTGTCGATACTGTCACCTTATCTTCCTTCATTGTCGAAGCAACCTTTAGTTTCAAATATGAACGCCTCTTCGTCATGTGGTACTCACAGAGGGAGTTGGGGCGACTTGCTTTGAGAGTGCAGTTCCACCCCTTGCCATCATTCCTCTTGCAATTCCATGTCTGTGTTGTCCATTTCTCACCCTCTTCCTTTTGCACATTTGCATTCTCTTGGGTCTCTCCCACTTTGCTCTTCTTCATTATAGTCTTCTTCATTGTTGTATTCTTCTTCAGAGTCTGTTGGGGTGCTCTGTCATTGTTGCTAGTTGCAGCCATGGTCGTCATTATCTTATTCTTCATGGAGGTGATCTGCATGCTGGGCGAGGAGAGGTGGCATGCACGGGGTTCCATATTTACACAGTAGCTATCAAG
Organism: Chrysopogon serrulatus; assembly: GCA_015844335.1. NCBI lineage: Eukaryota > Viridiplantae > Streptophyta > Magnoliopsida > Poales > Poaceae > Chrysopogon > Chrysopogon serrulatus. The sequence continues at coordinate 54,329 of JADLZL010003672.1, read as the reverse complement.
GAGGTCATCCACCTCCTAAATGGAAAAAATAAGTAGATTAACAAAAAAAGTAGTAAGTCAGCATCACACTTGGCAGCAACAATGTTCAACTTACTACTTTGCCAAAATAAGGGATGTAGATATAGGTTTTGATAGCACCACCACTCTAGTGATTGATTTCAATCCTTCCTATGTAGCTTGCCTAAATTACCACAAAGAAAAACTAAAAGCGTAGCTGAAGTATCCAAGCCAGGCAAGGCCCGTCCTATCAGAATAGCCCACTGGCCTCTAGCTTGAACCTGATGACCAAATCCGGACATGAAAAAATCTAACCCTAAAAGTCACAAGAACCATCAAGACCTCTCGAAAGTAGTGAACATGGGAAATAAGACCTCCACACTCAGAGCCACCTAGATTGGAGTACCGGTTAGAGAGGAAGCGAGTAGGAAGATCTAGTAAGAGAGGGATATACTGACCTGAGGATCAAACATGGAGAGTTCATCCAAGAGCTCCCATGGTGAGCGATTGAGCTCACATAGACCCTCAGAGGTAGTTGCAGATCTCAAGAAGCCGTCGCGATCCTGAGATGTGAGCAGTGCCCTTGAATACGGTTCCAGGACCGGTGGTGGTGCTAGGAGCGTGGAAGGTAGATCTGTGGGTGTAGAGTAGGCGGATCCAAGAAGGCGAGACGCGTTCCTACGGATCCGCATGGTCAGAACTCAGGAAGAGGGGACTGGATCGAGCGTCCTTAGGGCTCTAGGGTTTGTGATTTTGGGTGGAAAAGTTGGATGGATTATATGTGGAGGAGGAAATGGGTACATAGTTCTCTAGGCTCTCCTTTTTCTTTAGGTTCTCAACTTCCATGTGACACGCTGCCCGTTACTAGATGAAAATATTGTGGCTCACTTAGAGCGGTGAAACTATTTTTTCTCTAGGTCCATTTTTATTTGTTCCTTGTGGGATCCACCACTTAGTGACTCAAAAAAATGGCATGACACAACTTTGTGTGCATATGGTGACTTTTGTAGTCCCATGAGTGTGCACATCAAACCATGGGAAAGAGGGGAGGAGGTTTTGTTCTATTTACTAATAGATGATATTGATAAGGTTAAAATGTTTTGAATCAAAATTCTTTGTATTAATACAATTGACAAAAAAGGAAGCAAAATGATATAATAGAATGATAACGACAACAAGATCTGATATTGTGATCAAGGAAGAGGAAGAGATTTGAAACACAAGTGGTAGGCAAATCAACAAGTATGGTCATAGGTTCGCATAAGAGCACAAGTCATGGCTAGATTTGTAAAGTAAAGTAGCAATCAATTTTGTGAGGACAAGCAAATAATGAGAACGCGTGAGGTGAGGTAATAGGATCAAATTTGGAGCCTTGGATGGAAAGTAGATATGGAAGAACATGATGCATCAACACCCAATGTTGCAGCATGACTGGAGGTAGGTATTGGTGTTTTGTAAACCGACGAGTATTATGTGGGTCGCGCTGCTGTAGAAAAATGATGGTAGCACACAAAGACATAAGGAATTATACTGGATCGGGCTAGAGCTCTATGTCCAGTCTCAGAGATGGTGCGAGTTTGTGTTCCTTAGTTCAAGTGCTCTGAAGTCTTACAATGAGCTGCTAAAGGATTTGAGGTTGGAGTGAGGTGAACAAAAGCCCGAATAGAGTTTCAAGAGTTCGTCCCCCTTATATAGAGTTCGGGGGGCATGTTACATGTGGTGAGATGGGTTCTCCCAACCTGAGTGGTCAAGAGCTCGGGGAGGGAAAAGCAGGTAAACTTGTCCCGCCAAACCATCCTGTATTGTCATGGTGTTGTCATACATTTAGGTATGGCTATCGTCGTGGTCATCATGATCGTCATGGCCTTGCTCCCTAGGTCATGGGTTGTCTTCCTAGGGCATGGCGTTCTCGACCCTGACCTAGGGTCATGGGGTTGGGGTCCTCATTGTTCTAGATGGTATTGGGAGTCAAGACAGGGGTCATGTGACCCATCCCACAACGGGTGTGGACATACACCCGTCTTGTTAGGTTGGATGGTGTGGTATCATACTGGTCATCATTGTCCCATGGTGTTGTCTCATCCACATGGTGCGCAGGGATGACGTCTACCCCGTCTACCCCAAGATGGTCGTCACCTCCATTTTAGCAGCGCGGGTAGGGTGCGCCAGTCTTAGTTAGAGCAAGCGTACTTAATGGCAATCAGCCTCTCCTTGTCCTTTCTCAGAGTCAAGACGAAGGAGAGGACAGGCCTAACCACGTTGCATTGAAAGGTCCTGTTGGTATAAATTAAATGCACATAAGAAAATATGACTATCCACAGGCGCACAAATATAATATCGTTGTAGCACTTCACCTGGCGGTTTTAAAATCAAATCCACAAGGAAACGTGTGAGTATAACTATGGTCCAACCTAACCTAGAGTAAAAATCAAGACTAGAGAAGGTCAAGATAAAAGCATATTACTAAAACCTTTCTAATTCGAATCTCAGTAAACTGTCTTCTAATGTTCTAACATGGTCGATAACATGAATAGGGTGGGAATTAGAGTTCTCCCCTACCAGCATCTATAAGGCTACTAATTTTTCTAACGGGAGGTAGACTATAGAGAATTCAATGGAGCTGTAAAGTCACCTTTGCGAGCTACCACAAATCTAGAAAGACAACAGGAATTCACAAGTAATCGAGATCTAAGCACCACACTTACACCTATAATTACTACTCCAACTTACAGTGTCCTATAGATTAGAGCACTCAAAAGAATTGTCAACTAGAAGAACAATATAAACATGTTGCTTAGTTGAAAACAAGACGTCATTGATTGAATAAATCTTAGAAGCAAGACCCATGCGAAGGAACTTGATTTCAGAGAATACAGCCTCGGAGAAGCACCGATAGACCGAAACTCCTCTAGAACTCTACTCTCTTACTTCTCTCTCTATTTCTAAAGACTAGACCTATTGAGGACTAATCTTCTCTTGATAGCTACTCTGAAAGATAGGTCCTTTCATGGGACCCCTCTTAGCTGATCCTAACTGGAGATAATGAATTAGGCTTACAGGAATGGCTCCAGATAGAGGGCCAGGGGTCTTCTTATATAGCCCGGTGGGATGAATAAGAGCCCTTGGATCAAGCCGACTTCATGTACAGTGGATATGACTCCTTAGAGATGGTGATGGAAGACTCCAAAAGGGCGTAGAGGGTTTTTTAGGAGGGTGTCGCCCAACACCACCCCCATGTTGGCCGGCTCTCAAGTTTGGACTTTGGGCCCCCGCTTTATCGTGTGTCTTCTGGTACCTTCTAGAGTCTGAGGGCATATATTTCGTTAGGGTTAAGTTTTGTCTTTTTATGTGTTTTAATCCTTCTTTGCATGCTTCCTAGATTATTGAAAACCCTAGTTTGGTTTTGGCTAATTGATGAAACCTTGGACTAATCTATTTGGTAAACATGTGTGTAGCCTTAGCATGGATAGTCCACTCAAGATGGAGCAAGATGATGGATGTGGATGATCACATGTGCTCCAAGTGAGAAAGTGGATGAAAGATGAAAGCAAATGGGCTCAAGGCAAAGGTATAACCTATAGGCCATTTATTTTCGGTACTCAAGACATCATAGAGAGTGTAAGTACATTTACGATTGATAATCATACTATTAAGAAGAGTGATCACGCGTCAAAAATGGTTATCCAAATACCACTAGGTGTTTGAGTTCGTGCATTGCATTAGAACCTAGTGAGCTAACTTAAATCCTTGCAAAATTCATTTGGAAACTGCTAACACACATGCACAAGTGACAAGACACTGGTGTTGGCACATGAGAGCAAGGGTTGATGGTGTTTGGGTATAAATCCCTTCCAGCGAGCTTGCGAGGCGGGACTTAGCGATTTTCGGGTGAAACGTGCTCTTACAGGAGCATCGGACGCTGGGTCCAGAAGCGTCGGACACGTCCAATGACCCTATTAGAATTGGCGCTACACAGTAACATGCATCGGAGCGTCGGACATTCTTGCGTTGGCACATCCGGTGCAAAGTGTTTCAGACTGGCTCAGCTGTCAGACGACATTGGACGCTGGGGCGCATCCGTTGACACCCCGTCGGACATGTCTAGTGAGCGAGTGCGAGGTTTTGTACCTCTCTGCATAGCATCCAGCATTTTGGCAGCGCATTCATTGATGGACATCTGCGCATCCGATGCCTTGCCCAAATATGTGAGAAGTTAGTTGTTCGTTCATAGCGGTCGAATTCAAATGAGGATGCGTGGCAGCCTGTTGGAACTCGATGATGGGCATCGAACGCGTCTGACACCCCTGACTCAGCCCCACTTAGAACATAACGGTTTACTTGTTTGAGTGCTGGCTATATAAGCTTATTGGCCGGCTTAGGGGGCAACTCTTGCGCATTTTGATCATCCTTGAGCACCCTAGAGTTGAGTCAACCTTCTTTATCTCTTCTTGCTTGATTGCTTGCATTCAAAGAGAATAGGAGAGATTCTAGTGCATTGCTTGTGAGTTATTGCATCTAGTGGCACTAGTGATCATTCTCGCTGTGTGGTTGCTTATTCTCTTGGTGGTTGCCACCACCTAGATGGTTGGAGCAGCGAGAAGAAGGTGTGAGCAAGCCCGTGATTGTTCTTGGCCACACTGATAAGTTGTGAGGGGTTCTTGACCTTTTCCCTGCGGAGATTGTAAAAGATACTCTAGTGGAATGCTCGTGTCATTCAACTCTTAGCTATCATTATCTTGGTCTTCTTGTGGTTGATTTGTCGAGATCACTTCTCTCTATTGAATTGATTGGATCATCAACCGGATTTCTATTGATTAAATCAAGATGGTGATTGGCTACATCCATAAGTCACGGTTTGCATACCTTGATCCTCTCCTTACTTTTTGCAAGTAGCATATTTGACCGAAGTCAGTAGGGGTGAAAGGTCCAATTGGCTAGAGGGGGATGAATAGCCTAATTAAAATTTCTATAAATACACTCGATGAACCAGTTAGTAACAAAAATGGTGCTCAAGCGAATTTTGTGTTAGCCTACTAGAGAGGGGGTTTGCAAGCCTCCTAATCAATCAACTAGCAACCTAATATACTAGAGCACACTAAGAGTAATGTCCTTAGCAATCAAATTACTCTACACACCCTAATATGCTACTTGCACAATGTAAAGGGGGATCGAAGTATGCAAACCGAGTCTTGTGGATATAGCCAATCACCGTCTTGATTCAAACAATAGAAATCCGGTTGATGATCCAATCAATTCAATAGAGAGCAAGTGATATCGATGGATCAACCATAGGAAGACCAAGACAATGATTTATCCCTGAGGTTCATGTGTTTGCCAACACGCTACGTCCTCATTGTGTCCCCCTTGACCACGTGGTTCGGTGGCTAATCGGTATCACACACCGAGCCTCTCAAAGGCACCACAAGAACCTACCAAGGCTAGGAGTTGAATGACACGCGCATTTCACTAGAGTACCTTTTGCAATCTCTACGGGGAAAGGTCAAGAACCCCTCACAATCCACCAAGGTGAGGCCAAGAACAATCACCGGCTTGCTCACACCTTTTCTCCGCTGCTCCAACCGTCTAGGTGGTGGCAACCACCAAGAGAATAAGCAATCACGCAGCAAGAACGATCACTAGTGCCACTAGATGCAAGAACTCACAAACAATGCACTAGAATCACTCCCAATCTCTCTTTGGATGCAAGCAATCAAGCAAGATGAGAGGGAGGAGGTTGGCTTTGCTTTAGGGTGCTCAGGGATGATCAAAATGTGCAAGAGTTGCTCCCCAAGCCGGCCAACAAGCTTATATACCCACCACTCAAACAAGTGAACCGTTATGTTCTAGGTGCGGCTGACTCGGGGTCATCGGACGCTCAGACACCAAGCATCGGACGCGTCCGACGCCTACCATCGAGCACCGCAGAGACGCCACGTGTCCTCATTTGAATTCGACCGTTACCCGCGCTTTTGAAGGATCGTCGGACGCTCAGGTGACACTCACAGGACGCGTCCGACACACGCAAATCAGCTCTAAACAAGCGCGTGTCAGATGCACTTCACCGGACGCAGGGGCATTCACCTGAGGCAACACAGAAAGGTCCAGAAGTGTGCGCACGCACATCGGACGCATCCGGTGATGCGGCAACGGACGCTCCAGCGTCCGATGAACATACATCGGCAATCTGACAGGTTAGTTGCTTTGGATCGGATGCGCAGAAGAAATCTCATCGGACGCACAGATGCAAGCGCTGTGCAACGCCAAACTTCATAGGGTCATCGGACGCGTCCGACGCCACGGGATCCAACGTCCGATGCCCCTGGAAGGGCTCCTTTCACTCCGAAAATCGCCGAGTCCTGCCTCACAAGCTTGGTGGGAGGGGTTTTCACCCAAACCCCAAGTACCCTTGCTCTCATGCACCAACACCAAAGTGTCTCACCACTTTGTGCATGTGTGTTAGCATTTTCCAAATGAATTTTACAAGAGTTAAGGTTAGCACACTAGGTTCTAATGCAATGCATGAAGTCAAACACCTAGTGGCACTTGGATAACCGTTTTCGACACATGATCACTCCTCTTAATAGTACGGTTATCTATCCTAAATATACTCACACCCTCTATGGTGTCTTGAGTACCAAAAGCAAATAGCCCTATAGGTTATACCTTGGCCTTGAGCCCATTTGCCACCAGTTCATCTCCTCTTTCTCACTTGGAGCACCTGTGGTCATCTTCATCCATCACCTTGCTCCATCTTGAGTGGACCATCCGTACTAAAGCTACACACATGCTTAACCAAATGGATTAGTTTAAGGTTTCATCAATTAGCCAAAACCAAACTAGGGCTTTTAATCTCCCTTTTTTTGGTAATTGATGACAACCTTTACAAAGATATGAATTAATAGTGAATTTGGTTTTACATCACTTGTCCAAGTATTAAGTCCTTAGTTGAAAGGTATGAACAAGCTATGCAGAACCGATTTGGTAGTACTAGCTCCCCCTACATGTGTGCTAAGAGTTTGGATTAGAAGCTTTGCACACATATTGGATTAAAATTGTGGGAGAACCATTACTACCAAGATGATGCTAAGGTTTATAGAATGGACCTTTGAAGCGTGATTCATTTGAGTACGCCATTTGTCAACCATCCTTAGCACCAAAACTAGCCAAAAACATCATAAGCTAGAAACCATGTGAGATCAACATTAAAAGCATGGTTTCTAGATACCACTAGAAAAACACTTGAATAGATCAAGAGATGCTACTTCTAGCTAGTTCCTATGTATGCTAGTTATCATTTCATCAATCAAGATCTATACTAGCAAGCACCACACAAGTAAGAGAGATACCACTTGAAATATATAAACTAGACAACATTTTACATGTGTAATGCAAGCAATCATATGAATATGCACATCCAAATGCAATCAATCATGTTCATAAGCTTGCTCCCCCTACTTGTGTGCTTCAAAATTTTTGATCCCTTTCTATTCTTCGACCTTCATCTTCTCTCCCCAATTCCCTTTATTTCTTCTTTGCATTCTCTCCCTCTTAAAGCATGCTATCATTGTATTCTCTCTCCATTTATCATCAATGACCATAAAGGGCTATGATCATGTTTGGTGTAGACTCAAAATTATGGAAAGTGCTTGGAGTAGAGAGATGATCACTTAAAGTTGAGGATCACTTATTTCCATAAAATTTCTTCTCTTATGGTCCAAATTAGTAAACTTGCATAAGTAATCTAGCTCGGTTTGAATAAATGATAGGCTTTTTCACACATCTTTCAATGGTTATCTTGTCAATGTTGAACTAGACTCTTTCTTGCTCATTTAACTAGATCAAATACTAGGTTCACATTCTTATGAACAAGTCATATTTAGCCACTAGATCATACAAGACATAGAAGCAATAGTGGCATAATATGTACTCAAAATCACTTTATTTTCATGAATGAGCCTAATTAAATGAACATGTATCACTAGAAGAAATGTCTATCATGCTCTAAACAAGTCCTAAATAAGTATAAATGCAATATAGCAAACAATTTCACCTTTGCTTTAGTCTAAGGAGAGGCATGTCATATAGTTTGGGGGTGCATTTATTTCATGTTGGAGAAGTCTAGGATGTTCAATTTATTTCTCAAGGTGCAAAACCTCTTCTCATCAAGTGGCTTGGTGAATATATCGGCAAATTGATCATCGGTACCCACACTTTCAATTGAGATGTCCCCTTTGGCTTGGTGATCTCTAATGAAATGATGTCATATGTCAATGTGCTTTATCCTTGAATGTTGAATCGGGTTGGTGGTGATCTTCACGGCACTTTCATTGTCGCAGAGCAATGGCACTCGTCCAAATTTGATTCCAAAATCTTTCAATGTGGCCTTCATCCATAGTAATTGAGCACAACAACTCCCCACACTAATGTACTCGACTTCGGCGGTAGAGAGTGCAATACTATTTTGCTTCTTGGATGACCATGAGATAAGTGACCTTCCCAACAATTGGCATGTTCCACTAGTGCTCTTCCTATCCACCTTGCATCCCGCATAGTCAGAGTCCGAATATCCAATCAACTCAAAGTTTGACCCCTTGGGATACCACAATCCAACATTTGGTGTGTGCTTGAGATATCTCAATATCCTCTTGGTTGCCTTCAAATGACTTTCTCTTGATGAAGCTTGAAACCTTGCACACATGCACACACTAAACATGACATCAGGTCTAGAAGCGATCATAGAGAGTAAGCTTCCAATCATAGACCGATACAACTTTTGATCTACCAAGTCACCACTTGTATCCAAGTTAAGATATCCATTTGTACCCATTGGTGTTCCAATTGACTTTGCATCTTGCATCCCCAACTTCTTTATCATGTTCTTGATATACTTGCTTTGACTAACAAATGTGCCTTTCTTCAATTGGTTGATTTGTAGACCAAGAAAGTAGCTAAGCTCTCCAATCATAGATATTTCAAACTCTTTTTCCATCATATTGCCAAACTCTTCACAAAAATCTTGATTGGTTGATCCAAATATGATGTCATCCACATAGATTTACAACACAAACAAGTCATTTCCAATCTTCTTGGTGAAGAGGGTAGTATCAACCTTTCCCATCTTGAACCCTTTAGAGAGTAGAAAGTTTCTCAATCTCTTATACCATACTCTAGGTGCTTGTTTCAATCCATACAATGCCTTTCTCAACTTGTACACATGGTTGGGCTTCTTGATGTCTTTAAAATCGGGGGGTTGCTCAACATACACTAGCTCATTAATGTTTCCATTCAAGAATGCACTCTTCATATCTATTTGATATAGCTTGATGTTGTGGGTACAAGCATAGGCTAATAGGATTCTAATTGCCTCCAATCTTGCAACCGGTGCATAGGTTTCTCCAAAGTCAAGATCCTCAACTTGAGTATATCCTTTTGCTACCAATCTTGCTTTGTTTCTCACAACTATGCCATCTTGATTTTGCTTGTTCTAAAATACCCACTTGGTGCTAATGACATTGTAATTCTTAGGACGCTCAACTAGTTCCCAAACTTGATTTCTTTCAAAGTTGTTGAGCTCTTCATGTATAGTATTGACCTAATCACAATCCATCAAGGCTTCCTCTATCTTTTTTGGTTCTATTGATGAGACAAATGAATAGTGCTCACAAAAAGATATCAATCTTGATCTAGTTTGCACACCACTTCTAATATCACCAACTACTTGATCTAGATGATGATCTCTTGCAATATGAGTAGGTTGGAGAACTTGTGGTTGATAGCTTAAGCTTGGTTGATCACTTGGTTGCACAACTTAAAATGAACTAATTTGTTGTACTTGAGCTTGATCATCTTTCTTGTTATCATGAGAGCCACTACCACTTGCTTGATCTTGATTTGGTTGCACATTTGAAGGAGATAGCACTTGTATATCATTATCATCTTACTTAGGCCTTATGTCACCAATATCCATTTCTTTCATTGTATTTATCAATTGAGCTCCTCTCACATTATCTAGATTTTCTTTCTTATCTTGAGAGCCTTTGGTTTCATTAAATTCAATATCATGCACTTCTTCAACTATGCCATGAGTAAGATTCCAAACTCTATATACTTTGCTTATGGTGGAATACTGAAAGGTCCTAAATGGCTAGAGGGGGTGAATAGCCTATAAAAATTCTTGCAAAGCACTAAACAAACCGGTTAGTATAACAAATGGCGAAGCAAGTATTGCGCTAGCCTAAGTGGGGTTGCAAGCCAACCCAAACAATTTTAGCAATCCTAATACACTAGACACACTAAGAATAAGGTCCTTAGCAATATAACTAGGCTACACAACCTAATACACTACTTTGCACAAATATAATCGCAAGGATGGAAACCGAGTGTGCAAACCGTGCCTTCGGGAAGATGACCAATCACCGTCTTGTCAATACAATGGAACCCGAAGAGATGATCCAATAGAGAAGTCCAAGTTGATCTCGAAGGATCAAGCCACACAAGAACACCAAGGGACACACGATTTTTATCCCGAGGTTCACGTGCTTGCCGGCACGCTACTCCCCGTTGTGTTGACCACACACTCGGTAGTTCGGTGGCTAATTGGCGTCACAAGCCAAGCCCTCACCGAGCGCCACAAGAACTCACACAAAGTGAGGGTAACTCAATGACACGAGATTCCACTAAGGATTCCTTTCGCGATCTCCCGCGGGGTGGGATCAACACCCCTCACAAATCACCTCCGGAGTGGCCAAGAACAATCTTCAACCTTGCTCAACTCCGGCTCGCTGCTCCAACCGTCTAGGTGACGGCAATCACCAAGAGTAATAGGCTCAATCGCAGCAAGAACGCTCACTAGTGCCACTAGATGCTCAATCACAAGGCAAATACACTAGAAGCTCTCCCAATCACTCTCTAGATCAATCAAGATGAATGCAAAGTGAGGGAGGAGGTTTGCTTAGCTCTAAGGAATGTCAAGAGTGTCAAAGTGCCAAGAGAGACTCCCTAGAGCCGGCCAATTCACTTATATAGGCGCCCACAAACTCTCATAGCCGTTACACACAAAACAGCCAGTCTGCGCACTGACCGGACGCCCGAGATGGCCTGACCGGATGCGTCCGGTCCAGCGTCCGGTCCAACATAACAGGCCACGTGTACTAGCCGTTTGAATTCTACACTTCGCGCCCAACGGCCAGCACCTGCCCGCGCGATGTCAGCAACGACCGGACGCGTCCTGTGCCAGCACCGGACGCCGGCACAGTGGAGTCCGGTCGCTACCCAGAGAGCTCCAAAACTGCAATTTCGATCGGGGCGCTGGCCCGGCCCATGGTGACCGACGCGCCGAAAGGCCCGCCGCTCAACCCCTTCTCCGTAAGCGACGCCGGCGACGTCGGCCCTGACCGGACGCGGCACCGGAGCGTCCGATCGCGCGGCGTCCGGTCACACCTGAAAACCAGCGGACACCGGCAACTGACCGGACGCGTCCGGTCCCTACCAGGACAGCGTCCGGTCACTTCTGAGTGACTAAACTTCATCCGAAAACCTCCGAGTCCCACACCCAAACACCATCACCTCTTGCTCTCATGTGCCAACACCAAAGTGTCTCTCCACTTGTGCACGTGTGTTAGCATTTTCAAATGATTTTTGCAAGAGTTAGCAAGCACACTAGGTCCCTAATACATATGCAAAGTCATTACTCACCTAGTGGCACTTAGATAACCGATATTGCACGAAATCGCCCCTCTTAATAGTACGGTTATCAATCCTAAACCCGGCCATCAACTTCTCTACTCGCCTATGACCGGCAAAATGGAAATGCCCTAACATATACCTTTGCCTCTAGCATTCCATCTTGCTCCACATCTCCAAGTGTGGTACTTGATCACTTGTGGTCACCTTCATCACCTTGATCACCATTTCTCCACTTGGCTTAGACCTCTCCTTTCTCTAATGCTACACACTTAGCAATAGGGTTAGTCCTAGGTTTCATCAATTAGCCAAAACCAAACTAGGGCTTTCAAATACCCTAGCAAGAACCCTTCATCACACTTCTTCTCAAACTTGCTCAATCTTATGCCTTTCTTGAGAATGTAGCATTTGCATCCAAACACTCTAAAGTATGCAATGTTGGGCTTTCTTCTATTTAATAGCTCATAGGGTGTCTTCTCTAGCATGCCATGACAATAGAGACGGTTGCTACAATAGCAAGCTGTGTTGATAGCTTCGGCCCAAAATGAGAAATCCATATTGTATTCACTAAGCATTGATCTTGCCATGTCAATTAAGGTTCTATTCTTTCTTTCAACAACACCATTTGGTTGGGGAGTGTACTTAGCCGAGAATTGATGTCCAATGCCAATATCATCATATAGCTCTTCAACTCTTGTGTTCTTGAACTCACTCCCATTGTCACTTCTCACTTTCTTGATTATTCTTTCAAACTCGTTTTAACATCTCTTGACAAATATTTTGAATATGCCATAAGCTTCACTCTTGTCAACTAGAAAGAAGACCCAAGTGTATCTTGTGTAGTCATCCACTATCACAAATCCATATTTGTTTCCACCAATCACTACAAGAAATTCCATGGTATATGACGATTTACTTTCATCATAGATAAGCAAAAATGCGTCATAGTTAACTTACCATGATGATCGGCCAAAACGTCATGTATCCCGCGTTATACATTTGCTAGACCGAGATAAGCCGTCACAAATTGGTATTTGTGTTCGTCATGGAATCCCTGGAAGCCCATTCAGCCCAGCCTAGGGTGACAAAATAGACCGTCATAGCCATCTACCACATAGGATGCTACGTAGGATGTTTCTCCATCACCGATTTGAGTTGCCATATATGGCGTGTTCACAAAATTGACCATCACCGATTATACAATGAAAACCACATAAGGCCCAAATCATGTGGTTAACTCAATTTCCAGTATATTAATACAACATGTTCTAATCATCATAGAACCTAAGGAAACACAAGAACAGGTCATTGTCAACCTTTACATCTATATTACAATAGCATTCTAGACTGCCAGTGAAACAAGAACATGTCATTGTCAACCTCTACATCTATATTACAATAGCATTCATTCTGGACAGCCAGTGCATAAGCTTAATTTTTTTTGCTGTATCGTGTCACTCCAATAACAAATCCATTGCACCAGGTTCCTAGTCCTTGTACTTGTCTCCCTAAAAATACATATGTGCACAAAATGCCTCCAGTTATGTTCCATTCAGGCATATTATAACAGCACATAGATAGCATCAGGTCTCAAATGCATGCTCACAGCAGACAGCACTCAGCTATTTGATTTTTGCCATAATAGTGAAGCTGGAAAGATAGGACAACACTATAGACCTCAGCATTGTACATTTAGTTTTCTTTTCAATTTTTTTGAACTACACATGATAAAAATAAATAGTGCTTGTTCATATAAATGACATGTCTCACACGACTGATTACTAGCAGTCTGAACACCAATTTATGTTTGATACATCGATTGAAATCCACACGTGCTTGGTAGAACTATGTTCGCAGATATGGCTGGGCAGATATGGCAGTACTATGATGCATACTGTAAAAGGACTGTTGCTACAAGTGTGCTACACTGTTTTCTTTGTGATGTAAGCCTAGGGCGCACCATATCCATAATAGAATAAACTGTTCTCTTAAATCACCAGCAAGGCAGCTAGGCAGTGGACGATGACATCATTTGTTCAATCAAAAATGTATCAGCTAACAGGCACTCAATTAGTTAGATAGTAAAACAATATACTCATGGCCAAATTGAGTAGGATTGGTCCACTCCGCTAACAATATACTCGTATTATACATATCTATTTTTTTTAGATTGTCAATGTCAACATAAAATAAATTACACAAGAATATTACAGCATGGAAATGTAAGCAGTTGAGTATGATTGTGCATCTTACACGCTGAGGGCTGTAAATCAACCGAAATGAAATACTTACATGCCGAGGGCTGCAAATCAACTGAAATGAAAACTCTGCTCCCAGACCCAGATCCGCTGCTGCTCTCAGATTTGGATAAACTGGGGATGGATTATGAGAGTTCAGGGCCTCACCTGCCAGCACCTAGTGCAGGATCTCGGGCTTGTCCAATCTAGGGGAGAAGGGAGCGCGGACGGCCGTGGGAGGGAGGACGGGACTGAGGGCGGCTACCCGGGGGGCCTCGCGGTGCCGCTGCCGAGGGGCGTGCGGGGGGCGCCGCCGGGGGATCCCTTTGTGGGCGCCGCCAACGGGTGGTCGTGCAGATCCGCGTGGGCGCCGCCGGGGATGTGCAAGCGCTACCGCCGGGAAGCCACTCCAGCCCTGCAGCGGGGTTCCTCATGGGCACCGCTGCCGAGGAGTGACCTCGCATACATAGTCATAGCCGGAGGGACGAGTGAAAGACGGCTGGTGGGAGATGCTCGATCTAGAACAAAAAAACCTAAGTTTGTTGTTATATACTGCATACATGTAAATTGGCCAGCTGCTGGAGTCCAAATAAACCCATTACTGATCCATGACGTTTTTAGAATACGTCATCTTTAAACCGTCATGAACCATGTAATTTCCAAACTCTATATGCTTTACTTGTGGTGGAATACCCTAGCAAGAACCCTTCATCACACTTCTTCTCAAACTTGCTTAATCTTATGCCTTTCTTGAGAATGTAGCATTTGCATCCAAACACTCTAAAGTATGCAATGTTGGGCTTTCTTCCATTCATTAGCTCATAGGGTGTCTTCTCTAGCATGCCATGACAATAGAGACGGTTGCTACAATAGCAAGCCGTGTTGATAGCTTCAGCCCAAAATGAGAAATCCACATTGTATTCACTAAGCATTGATCTTGCCATGTCAATTAAGGTTCTATTCTTCCTTTCAACAACACCATTTGATTGGGGAGTGTACTTAGCCAAGAATTGATGTCCAGTGCCAATATCATCCATAGCTCTCCAACTCTTGTGTTCTTGAACTCACTCCCATTGTCACTTTTCACTTTCTTGATTGTTGTTTTAAACTCGTTTTAACATCTCTTGACAAATGTTTTGAATGTGCCATAAACTTCACTCTTGTCAACTAGAAAGAAGACCTAAGTGTATCTTGTGTAGTTATTTACTATCACAAATCCATATTTGTTTCCACCAATGCTAGCATATGTTGTTGGTCCAAATAGATCCATGTGCAATAACTCAAATGCCTTTGATGTGCTCATCATGCTCTTCTTAGGATGGGTGTTGCCAACTTATTTGCCTATTTGACATAAATTACAAAGCTTGTTCTTCTCAAATGTCACATCCTTCAACCCTCTCACAAGATTGTGCTTTACTAGCTTTTTGAGTTGCTTCATGCCAACATGTCCAAGTCTTTTATGCCATAACCAACCTATACTTGACTTTATGATCAAACATGTTCAGAGTTGAGCTTCACTAGCATTGAAATCCACCAAATAGAGATTTTCATATTTAAAGCTTTTGAATATCAAGTTGCTTCTATCAACACTCACTATCTCCACATCATCAATGCCAAATATGCATTTGAAACTAAGATCACATAATTGAGCCACGGACAATAAGTTGAAGTTGAGAGATTCCACTAATAAGACATTTAAAATTGAGAGATCATTTGAGATTTCTATCTTGCCTAAGCCCTTGACTTTGCCTTTGCCATTGTCACCAAATGTAGTTGAATCAACACCATAATCACCACTTGATGAGATAGAATTGAACATCCTTCTATCACCGGTCATATGTTGAGTGCACCCACTATCAAGCATCCAATGCCTTCCTCCGGCTTTATAATTGACTTACAAAAGTAAATCAATTCTTCTTAGGTGCCTAAACTTGCTTGGGTCCTCTAAGGTTAGTCACTAAGCTTTTGGGCACCTAAATTGCCTTCTTCTTTGGGCCAACAATAGGAGCACCAATAAACTTAGCCTTCACACCATTAGCACCCTTAGTATGCAAATAACAAGAATCAAAACGAATAGAGGATATGTTAGCATTCTTCTTGTTCTTGTAATATTGCTCTATATGCCTCACTTGTTTACAACTAGAGCAAAAATATCTATTACCCTTCACAAAACTAGTCTTGTGAGTGACAAAGACCGTCTTGCCATTCTTGGAGGTATAGCCCAATCCCTCTTTGTTAAGAGAGAACCGTTGGCTACCCAAGCACTTTAGCAAGCGGGTATCTCCACCATAGGCCTTGCCTAAGGCATGAGTGAGCTTATTCACCTCTCTTTTGAGGGTCTCATTTTCCACCATAAGTGAGCATCACAAGTGAAACCATCACTAATAGTAGATGTGGCATTGCTTGAACTACAAGAGGGGTTAGTAGGAGGCACAATGATAGGAGTATAAAATGATTCATCAAGAATATCACAAGTAACTCCAATATTGCATGTGTCTACAACATCCTCAACCTTAGCTTGATCAAGGAGGGAGGAGTGAGCTTTTTTAAGCTTGGTGTGAACCTTTTCAAGCTTCTTATGGGCTTCTATTAGCCTCTCATGAGTAGCATTGAGCTCATCAAAGGATTGCTTAAGAGCTTGCTTGCTCTTGCATAACTCTTTACACTCCTTTGTCTTCTTCTCAATATAAGTTTGAGCATCTTGTAGCATGCTCATGAGTTCCTCCTTGGAGCACTCCTCATCATCACTATCCTCCTCACTATCATCATCAACATCATCAGATAGTACCTTTGAGCTCTTAGCCATGAAGCATGATGGAGTGTTGAAGATAGAAGACTTGTTGTTGATGGCAATGCTTGCTTGTCCCTTCTTCTTCCTCTTATCATCATCACTCTCATCATCATCACTTGAAGAATGTTGGTATAAATTAACTGCACTCCATTAAATAAGTTTTAAGTAGGATTATCCGCAAGCGCACAGATATCATACCAGTGTCACATTTTATCCGGAGGTTTTAAATATCGTATCCATAGGGAACAGTTGTGATGATGACAAAGTATATAGACTTAACCCTATAATTAGGCTAGATAATATCAAGAAAGAGGAAATAGCTATTGAACTCTAGTTCTGACAACCGGTAAGCTTTGTATAATATCATTCTAACTGGGCAAGTAACCCAAATAGGAGAAGAAACAGAGTAATCTCCTACCAAGCACCTATAAGCCTATCAGTCCTATCAACGGGAAGTGGACTATAGAGAATTCAACGAAGCTATAAAGTCACCTTCATGAGCTACCACTATCCGGCTAATCAGGGGTCATCCACAAGTAAACCTAGCCTAGGCACCATGCCTACACTACGAAATACTACTTTAACCAAGTAATTACCAAGATCAAAGCACTCAATATGAGCTGTGAACTTAAGAACAAATAAGAACAACTGCTTAGTTGAATCGGAATGGCGAATACAAAAGTACCTCAGAATACAGCTTCGGGCGAGGGAGCTGAATCCAGAAGAATACAGCCACGAAGAAGCACCGATAGGCCAGAACTCCTCCAGAATCTCTACTCCTCTACTCAATCTCTCTAATCTCTAAACAAGACTAAATCTAGAAGAACTAGTATCTCCTAATTGCTACATCTAGATGAACTAGAACTAGATGAACTAGAACTAGATCAACTAGAGGGACCCTAACCCTAATTATGTAGAGAATATAAAGCACCGGGGTGTAGAATACCTCTTGAAGGCCGAGGTGGAGTAGGGGGCAAGGAACCGCCACGTCATCGATCCGCGTCTTCATGTTGTGTGCACCATCGGATCAAACCGACCTTAGATCAACGTAGGGATGCTCTACTTGGGTGCCAAGGAAGCGTGGGAGGAAGATTCCAGAAGGCGGTGGCCAAATGCCACAGGGGGGCTCCGACCGGCGCAAGGGTGGGGCCGGCCGGCCCCACCTGGACTCCCCTGTGGGTCCCACTGCTTCGGGTGTCTTCTAGATGTTTCCTAAGCCTGATGATGATATTTTTCGATGCGAATAATTTTCGTGATAATTATGCACTCTAATCCCTCTTTTATGCTTTTCTGGAATAATCCCTGGAAAATATAGAATGTGCAAAACTCGTGGAAATTGTCAGTTAAAACCCTAGACTAGTGTGTACTTATGTGTCTTTTTATGTCTAAAGTTCTAATAAAAATTGATGTTATCCACCGTCAACAACTCCCCTAAACTTACCTTTTGTCAGTCCCTTGGCAAACAACCTAAGCCTAATTATTAAAATATTTAGATCAGGAGTTGCTGCAATACTTTTATTTCTTTTAAGCACACTCGCTTTTAAACATAAATTTTCCTCCGGTTTAGACAAAAACTGTTCTAACTTTCAAACTTACCTATTTTACCTTTAACTATGGAGCTTTACCGCTTTTGCATAAGTCTTGAACAATCGAAAGATAGAGCAATCAAGTCAAGCACTATGTCTCAAATTCTTTACAGTACCAATATTCCAGAGTTTTGTAAGTTTTAAAATAAAACTCAGAGCATAATTGTATGACACCCTCAAGTCTCTTATTATATATGGTATTTATAGATCTCACTGAGACATTAATGATGTTATGCCTTCCTACAACTAAGGATTTATAGTGGAACTTATAGGATATGGCAAAACAATGGATGAGCATACTTGCAAATCATATGTTGTAAATGGAAACAATGGATCCACAGTATTTATGGTATTTAGTACATGGACTATCTTTATTCTCTCTGGACTATCTTTATTCTTTTCTTTTTTTTTTTTGAATTAATCCGGGAGGCAGGCATCTATGTACCCATTATTTTAATTGTTGGGAAACTTATCCATCTTTTACTCCCTTTTTTTCTTCTTCTATTTTTTTAAAACTTGTACATAGCCACATGCATCCTTTGAATGTAAATAATTGGAGAGATAATGATAAGAACTTAGAGCAATTAAATGGGGGCTGTCCTATAAGGTATATTTTTGGGTGTTTACTCCGAGTGTAGGATAAAAAATATTTTTAAGGTGGATCTGGATGAAAATGGAAATGACTGCGCTTACATCCCAGAGTAGGAGTAATGCATATATGGGTGGAGTGCGTAAGTGATCTTGATTTTAAAAGCATAACAAGACTCTTATAACGTATACAACAAAGGTTGACTGAACTCAATGTAAAGCAAGCAGCATGAATGCGCAAATATTTTCTTAACGCTAAATATATTATATGGCTTTGGTAGGAATTTAAACTTTATCATACAAGAGCTCATCATGTTAGATTTTAGGTTTTTAAAATAAATCTCCAGAACTTAGTAATGCTAGGAATAAGATAAATAGCAGCTTAGACCTTCATATATCATATTAATCAATCACCTAGACTTAGCTCAAGCATATGCTTCCATAAGTTTCAGGTTCAGAGTAAATTCTTATATCAAAGCAGTTCATGTCCAAAACTCAGGAGAATTCATGGTTAAAAACTAGGCACTTGAAAGAAATTACGGTAGAGCAACTATTCATCATCTCCAAGACAAAATTTTAATGTTCTTCAGTTTTTTTATTTGACTCTTAATCACACCTTAATACATAGATAAGTATTTTATTTTTGTTTTTTTTAATTTGTTATTCATCTTTTTATTTCTATTGGTCTCACAAGACTAACGACATGGACCTTCATGTGTCCATATATTTTTTTGGTATTTTATTACTATATAAAATAGACTCCATAATCGCTTAGGTATAGTTACCTGATAACTAGGGGATGCTCCTCCCCCAAGCTAGATATTTACAATACTTGGTGTCGATGATCTTCAGAGTGAGCTAAACAGCAGCGGTTCTGGTGGGTGCCACTGATAGACTCTCTCCTTGTCATAATATTGTTCCTGCATAATTATACTCCAACAAGAAAACCAAAACTCGAGGCTTGAATTTAATAATAGGTTAGCGGTCAGCCAATAAGTAATTGATTGTTCTTATGAGTTGATTTCAAATTGACAAGTTCTAGCAGGATTCTCTTTTTTAGGATTTTTAATTTAATTATGTAGAAATTAAATATGTGTGCATTATATAGTTGTATTTTTATGTCACCACAGAGAATATTATTCTTATAGGGCTTAAGCTTTTTATAATGTAAGAAAGTAAATACAGGAGCTATTATTATTTTTTATGCCACCACAAAGAAATATTTCTACAGGGTTACCACAAGTTTATTCACGTGGGACTTTTAATATTTTATGATGCAATAAATGAAGCAATAAAAATTTTTATTTTATTTTATTTTCTTTTTTAATATTTATGAAGATGAATATGTTAAAGTAAATTTATTAATGTAGATAGGAATACTAATTAATTGGATAACTACCATATTACCTTATGGCAAGGGTATGAACTTTAAAGTTTACCGATAGGTCTTCTTCTTTCACTTTTGTGTATCTCTCCATCTTGAGAGATGGAGGTCTTGATGGTTGCATACCTCTAGTGATGATGATGTCACTTTGTTCTTTGGTTTGGCCCATAGGTTGAAATAGAGCTTTAATAGTAGCTGGCAGCATCTTGCTCAGTGTGCATGTTCACGGAACTTTCACTTGTAGAATTAATAAACTTTGCTCGATGCGTTGTCCTGTTTGCAAAACCAAGGCAGCGATCAAGTGCATGGGCTCTGCTGGTGGAAAAACACCAACAGAACCAAATCTATTTCTTTATTTATTGTTTCTCTATCCTTAGGCACATTAAATAAGATAAGGTTAGTGTTACATGATTTGTTTATTTATGACATGAGTGATAAGATCAAAAGATTAAACATTGAATTTTGTATTTAAGTTCACATGGCGTAAAAAAAAAATGAAAATGCTTAACCAATGAAAGGATTATCTATCTCTATATAAATTTTCACATAAGTATGACTATCGTCTTTCCAAGATCGAATATAATATTTTAGCTTGTTTGGTTAAGACTGAGATTAAGAGAACGGTGCCATAAACAATTTTAAAGAACAAAGCATGTTCAGTTAATTAGGTTATAACTCTAATATATTTGTGTCTGTATTTATGTGTGCACCAAGATCAAGAGGAGAGTAGTGACCACTTACCTTAGGATATTACCTTCATTATTAGAGTGCGACGACACTAAGTGATGAAGGGTAAATGACTGGTGGTTCTTTCTCTTGCATCTTGAGTTGTTCATGGACATCTTGTCTCCTCTTTTGCGCTTATTCTTTTGCCATCTTTTACTTCTTTAATCTTTTGATTCTTTTTCACTCCAGTCATTATTATGCCTGCAACAGATTAGTAGACAACACATACCTAAAGGAGTATACAACTTTTGCACACAGGTTGCTTGTTCGATATTTATATAGGCATGGCTTGAGGTAAAGTAATTTGTAGTAAAAGATAAAGTGAATGAATCATTAATGCTCACAGTTCTTTTATTCATGATGAATGAGCTATGTCTTCTTCTATAAAGTTATTAAAGTTCAGCAAGTACCCTACTTCATCTCTGATTTGAATTAATCTCATAACTTACCTAAGTTAAATTGAAAGTTTTCTACAGGGGTTAGTCTATAAAATATCTAATGTTTACTACAATAATTTCTAGTTCAATAACCAAACTAAACTCTATGTCTAATTTTGGTTAAGGAAGGCTATTTAACCTAAGCACCACGCTTAATTCAAAAAGCCTTTAAAAGTATGTACACTACTTCCAAACCAAATCTTACTATGGCAGACAAAGGTAATATGAAAGTACTTATAGAGATTATTTATTGAAAATAGAGATAAAAGAGCATGATTAATAAATTGAATAAAAGTGGAGACAACCAATATTAGCAACAAAAGATTTTCTAAATAAGTCCATTCCCCCAAGCTAGAATTTTGAAAAGCAAAATTAAGCTTGGATGGATATAATGTTATATAATGATTGGTTAGTCATACCTGGCGCTGCCATTATTCATTTTCTCACTTCAAACCTAAAATGGTTAGTAATAAAAATACCAAAGGAATATTTTAGTAATTATATTTCTATGCTAAAGGTGCAAGCTCAATTCATTTTTTAAGGGTGGTTATTTTGGGACACAAAGTTGTTCTTAGAAAACCTTCTAATTATTGTACTTTGAGTTTGTGCGGTGGTTTCTTCTAGAACACTAGCCTTTGTGTGCCTATATCAAGATTACAACAAGATCTATAATATTTATGATAAACATATGCATCTACAACCACCCTTTTAATGATTTTATGAACAGGTATAAAGAGGAGGTTGAAGATCTCGTGTGTGGTAATATTAGAGAGACCAAAAGATTTAGGAGATTTCTCATATGACCATAGATTCGATGAAGTGTTTATGAGATAATTCACATGCTCATCGATATGATTTTCCTTTTCAAACTCCAAGGATGTTTCTTCATGGATGTCTATAGGCAACAAGTTTGTCTCTATTATTTCATGCCTATGATATTTATTGGATGTTTTATTTTCTAGAATTTCCCATGAATTGATATCCCTAAGGTTGGTCTCTAAAGATTTCTCTAAACTTGGGTGAGTTCTGTTTATTAAAGAAATTGATTTAAGCTCACAATTTGAATTTAAACCAAGTTTAGATGCTAATGCTAAAGCTTCGTCCTCTTCCATCCATTCTTTTACAATAGCATATGTATTTCTAGTATGTTCTATGCATTCCTGCCATTGTCGTTGCTCTTCTCGGGTATTCCTATGACTTTTATTCTTGAGATGTCTTGATAGATTTCTAGGGTCATTATAAAGTTTAGTAGAAAGAGGATAAAAAGATTTATTGGGGTCAAAGATGGGTTTAGAGATGGGTTCAGAGACATTTATTGTGGGCATAGAAGGGGAGAAGATAGAATTTACTCCTAAGTGGCTTGGCTCTCCTTCTATGGCATCACTGAACATGCCATTCTTGAACTCTCCCCAGTGCCTTTTATGAGGGAAAGGAAGTTGACGACACTTTCTCCAAGATGCTCTTCTGAGAAGATCTGATGTGTATTGATTTATGAGCATCTTGGCTAACTGGAAGTCTAAATCATCAAAGTAGAATTTCAAAGGTTTAGGATTAATAGCTAAATCTTGGGAATGGGATGATTGTGTTTTAGCTACCAAGACTTCCGTTTCTAGTTTAGGTGATAAGTTCTTCTCTTCCTCGGGGAGCTTAGAATAGGCTTGAACAACCTTTTCTAGCATAGGCCTTGCTTCAGTTATAGGTAAGTGAAGAAAAGCTCCTCCAGAGGCTAAATCAAGGGATTCTTTAGATTCCTTAATAAGACACAAATAAAAATATTGAATAAGCACAGGGTTTGGAAAACCAAGGTTAGGGCCAAATGTAACAAGTTTATTAAAACATTCCCATGATTTACTAAGAGATTCTTGTTCTAGTTGTCTAAAAGTTAGAACCTCTTTTCTAAGATTAACTACTCTATGGATGGAAAAGAAATATAAATAAAATTCAGAGTATAATGTTTCTCAATCACCTTGCATACTCCCTATGGCTCGATTATATCAGCGTTTGGCTCTTCCAGTCAAGGAAAACGGAAAAAACTTCCATCTAATAGTCTTATTGGACATGCCAGCAATACGCAAGCATGCACAGGTCTGCTCGAATTCTCGTAAGTGTGAGTATGGGTTTTCATTACCTTCTCCCGAGAAGGGTTTATCCCGAATCATATTAATTAAACATAGGCGCAGCTCATAGCCAGGTGTTATGATAGGTTCATTAGATTTTGGTGGCCCGAAGCTTTTGCGCATGCCATAAAGATAGATAGGAATAGAATTAAAAGCATCCATAAGGATGAACACAAAAATAATGAAGAGAATGGGATAAAATAAGAAAAGATAAAAGTATAATACAAGATTAAGCTAGACTAAGTTAAAATCAGCAAACCGTTCCCCGGCAACGGCGCCAAAAATGCTTGTTGGTATAAATTAACTGCACTCCATTAAATAAGTTTTAAGTAGGATTATCCGCAAGCGCACAGATATCATACCAGTGTCACATTTTACCCGGAGGTTTTAAATATCCTATCCACAGGGAACAGTTGTGATGATGACAAAGTATATAGACTTAACCCTACAATTAGGCTAGATAATATCAAGAAAGAGGAAATAGCTATTGAACTCTAGTTCTGACAACCGGTAAGCTTTGTATAATATCATTCTAACTGGGCAAGTAACCCAAATAGGAGAAGAAACAGAGTAATCTCTTACCAAGCACCTATAAGCCTATCAGTCCTATCAACGGGAAATGGACTATAGAGGATTCAACGAAGCTATAAAGTCACCTTCGTGAGCTACCACTATCCGGACTAATCAGGGGACATCCACAAGTAAACCTAGCCTAGGCACCATGCCTACACTACGAAATACTACTTTAACCAAGTAATTACCAAGATCAAAGCACTCAATATGAGCTGTGAACTTAAGAACAAATAAGAACAACTGCTTACTTGAATCGGAATGGCGAATACAAAAGTACCTCAGAATACAGCTTCGGACGAGGGAGCTGAATCCAGAAGAATACAGCCACGAAGAAGCACCGATAGGCCAGAACTCCTCCAGAATCTCTACTCCTCTACTCAATCTCTCTAATCTCTAAACAAGGCTAGATCTAGAAGAACTAGTATCTCCTAATTGCTACATCTAGATGAACTAGAACTAGATGAACTAGAACTAGATCAACTAGAGGGACCCTAACCCTAATTATGTAGAGAATATGAAGCACCGGGGTGTAGAATACCTCTTGAAGGGGCCTTGGGGCGTCATTATATAGGCCGAGGTGGAGTAGGGGGCAAGGAACCGCCACGTCATCGATCCGCGTCTTCATGTTGTGTGCACCATCGGATCAAACCGACCTTAAATCAACGTAGGGATGCTCTACTTGTGTGCCAAGGAAGCGTGGGAGGAAGACTCCAGAAGGCGGTGGCCAGATGCCACAGGGGGGCGCCGACCGGCGCCAGGGTGGGGCCGGCCGGCCCCACCTGGACTCTCCTATGGGTCCCGCTGCTTCGGGTGTCTTCTAGATGTTTCCTGAGCCTGATGACGATATTTTCCGATGCGGATAAGTTTTGTGATAATTATGCACTCTAATCCCTCTTTTATGCTTTTATGGGACAATCCCTAAAAAATATAGAATATGCAAAACTCGTGGAAATTGTCAGTTAAAACCCTAGACTAGTGTATACTCATGTGCCTTTTTATGTCTAAAGTTCTAATAAAAATTGATGTTATCCACCGTCAACAAAGAAGCATCACTATCCCATGTAACCATGTATGATTGCCCCTTCTTCTTCTTCTTGTAGTCGCCCTTCTTGTCCTTCTTGGCTTTCTTGTCCTTCTTTTTCTTGTTGTCGTTATCACTATCATTATCACTATTGAGAGGACAATCAGCAATGAAGTGATCCTTGCTATTGCACTTGAAGCATCTCTTCTTGTCATCCTTCTTTTTGAAGTGATCTCTTCTCTTTCTAGCACCATAGCCCTTCTTCTTCATGAACTTGCCAAATCTCTTCACAAAGAGAGCCATTTGTTCATCTTCATTTGAGCTTGTGCTTGCTTCTATTGACAGTCTTTAATGTCAATTATAAACCATCAATTATCATTAGACCTAACATGAAATGAACCACAAAGCATAGGTATAGGGTTTTGATCTAACGAGTTCCATGAGTTTTAGTGATCTATGTTTCTATAGGTACATACTGGAAAAGCTACCAAAGATAACCTATATGATAGTATAAAAGTATCTCAAATGATGGATTAGAATGCACCATTACAACGGGCTCATCGAGATGATCGAAATGGATATATCATTTGCTATATTCGGACTCCCGGACGAAAAGATATCGCACCTGCAAGTGGCACCTACACAGGAAGGATCTAGAAGACACCAGAAACCACCCCGTGGAAGGTGAGGCCCACCTGTCACAGGGGGAGATCGGCCGGTCCCACCCCTGGACTGGTCGGTCTGCTGTTTTGGCCAAAATGGCCCAGCTTCGGCCCATGGGTTCCACCATCTTTGAGGAAGAATCTCAGCCGCCCGTCGATGTCAGTTTGATCCAAGGGCTCATGCTAATCGGTCGGGTCTATAAAAGCAGCCCTAGACCCCAGGGAGGAGGCACATCGCCTAAAATCCTAATTCATTATTTGTTGTGATCCATTCGAGAGACGTCCCTTTGAAGATCATACTCTCATGGAGATCAACACACCAGGGAGATTAGGGCTAAACTCTTCAATGTAATAGTTTAGCAACTTGAGAGCTAGGGTTGAGAGACTTCGTTCTGGATCTTGTCATGGAGCCTTGGAGGTCTGGTATATCTCTATATCTTATCTTTGCAAGACTTATGCTTTAGTATAATTATCTTCTCTATTTACTTCTATGCCTTATTTGTATGGTTAGTGTAGTTATTGCATCTTAGCATAGGATCTCTGCCTGTATTAGGTGCTCTAGTTATTACGTATGGCTATAGATTACCAGAGGTTGCACCCAATTCTTATGGTTAGTTGTGGTAGCCCATAAAGGTGACAGCTCTATGTGACATTCGTATTCCACCACATCGGGGTTCGTGTTTCGTAGAGCTTTTGGCAGCCTTCCCTACTTCTTTCTCATCTATTCAAAGGTTGGGAAGGTACTGCTGCTCTAAAGTGCTATTGTGTGTGCTATACATACCCATGCATTAGTTATATTCTAGTGTTGACGGTGGATAACATCAACTTTTATTAGAACTTTAGACGCAAAAGGATACATGAATACACACTAGTCTAGGGTTTTAACTGACAATTTCCACGAATTTTGTATATTCAGTATTTTCTAGGGATTATTCCAGAAAAGCATAAAAGAGGGATTAGAGTGCATAATTATCATAAAATGTAACCGCGAAGGCAAAATATCGTCATCAGGCTTAGGAAGCATCTAGAAGACATCCAAAGCAGCAGGGCCTGCAGGGGCTACCAAGTGGGGCCGGCCGGCCCCACCCTGGCGCCGGTCGGCGCCCCAAAGTTAGGGTTTGCCCCCATCTTCTGGAGTCTTCTTTCACCGCCTATGAGGAGTCATCTCGGCCCTTGGTTAAGTCGGTTTGATCCTGCGGCGCACGTTCATCCCATCGGGCTATAAATAAAGGGGCAGACCCCCTCACTGGAGACATCAAGTCATTTGGAGATCAAGCCATCAAGAGCCTTCTCTAGTTCATTAGAGCCTCTCTAGTTCATAGTTTTAGCCTAGTTAGATTAGAAGTAGAAGAGTTCTAGTTCTTCAGCGGGATCTCGAGCCCCTGGCGTCTATCTGGAGCGCGGAGTTCGGTATGGTTCTAGTACTTTGCTCTTATTCAATATTATGATTCAGGCAACATTGTTCTTAACCTCTTATATATTCTTAATTGTAATAGTCATTGTCTACTTTGATTATATATCTAGGATAGTTGGTTTGATCTTATTGAATTCATGTAATTGCTCGTATAGCGTTTACCCAAGCGATCGATGGGTAGATGGTAGACAATATGTAGACGCGGTGTCTAGATATCTTGTTTATCTGCGAGTGCACCCTAATATGCCGGGTCGTGTGGTAGTCCGCGCAGGTGACAGCTGCGTTGGTTCCTCTGTAGTCCATCCCCTGTACGTAGGACTAGCAGGGCACGGTCGCGAAGTTGGATAATAACTCTGTTTCACATCCGTCCTAGTTGATGCCCCTTTACATGTGATCATAATGTGGGATTAACTTAACAATGATTGCTAGATGTAATTGTATTAATTAGAGTTATTCATTGATGTAGTTATTGAATTACCTTAGTATTTATTCCCGAGTTTATCCATTGGCTAGCTATTACTGTGACTAGAAGAGCTCCGATGTTTATCTATTTATGATGACTGATCATTATTTATTATATATCTTTTATCACGTGACTTAGCCCTGTTATGAGTAGGATTCTAGTTATGGTTTACCTTTCACATCAATAGTGTAAGTTGTAGTTATAAGTCCTACATAAACCTTCCCAGTGGTATAAATATAAATCGACAACCTGGTAGAATTCTCTAGGTAAAATGCTACAATGATATAATTATCTGTCCGCTTGTAGAACCGTTCTTAGTTTATATCGATATTTTTGCCTAGTCATATTGATTGATACATATATATAAATCTATATTTATCCTTAGCATATACAATTAGGGATGACAACCTAGTTCATGTTTAGGGATGTGGGTGAGAGATAAATGGCTAGTTATTAATGATAAGTTAATTTTATACCATGTGTTTCTAATCTCGTTAATTAGTAATGACGTTAGAAATACCAACAAGCATTTTCGGTGCTGTTGCCGGGGAAGGTAGTTAGGCAATTAAGAAACACAGATAGACTTATACTCAATTATGTGATCGAGATAACCATTAACCCCAGCTCAAGCAGGATTATCCTTGTTTGTCTACTTTAATATCTTATACAGAGTAATGAATGACCGGTTTACGACCTTCCGGCATGCCCCAACAAAATAAGAAGAAACATAACAAATCTAATGTTGGAGAAAGAAGTCGACATCACAGGACTTTAATTTATATCTTAAGTGACGGGGAACAAAGATGTTGCATCACTCACAAATTCCAGCATGTGAGTCATGGTAAGTATGATCAAATAAAGGTGCGAAAGTCTTGCTCATGGACTTTAAAATTTATGAGTAGTTATTTTTTTGCATTTCACTGAATGTTTACTTTAATCCACACTATTTAGTTTAAATTTCCTCAGCCATAACTTGTTCCATTTCATATATTCATCTCACGTGCATTATATATATAAAAACTCACCGTGATCATGCTCTTTTATCTCTATAAATCTCTACTATATTTTCATGCTACCTTTATTTGCTATGATATATGTTTAGGTTTTGAAGTTCTTTCATAAATCTCGTAAATAAAGCATGGTGCTTAGTTTAGGAGTGGTGGTTTTACTTTTAAAAGGCTTTTAAACTGAGCTCAGATTAAAATGCCTTCCTAAATTAAATTAGACATGGTGTCTAGGTTAATTTTTGAGCTGATAGTATGTTGTAGTGGATACTGGATATTTTGTCGGACTAACCCCTGTAAAAAAATTTTGAATTAAATCTGGGAAATCAAGAGATAAGTTCACACCGGGGATGAATCAAGGCAGATGATAACTTTGCACAAGAAGTCTAGTTTGTGAGTATTAATATTTATTCATTTATCTTTTGTTACGAGTTATCTTTGTCTTGAACCATGCTAGATTGCAACAATAACATAAAACACAATAGACACAATTTATGCTAAATAATCTTAAACCATATATCATCTTGATTAGCATAGAAGAAAATCACAAAAGCAACAAAACCCGTATTTCAATCTTGTTATTCCCTCGGGTATGTGTCCATTAACATTTTGCAGGAAAGAACAACCTTAATCTATTAGAGAAGAAGTTTTCAAGTGAACATTATTGCATCTCCAATAGACCCCATCTCATCAACCGCAAATTAATCAAAGAAATCTGAAAAAGGTTGATGGGTGAAGAGCATGTAATCTTCCATAGTTACATTGAATGGTGAAAAGGCGAAGAAGATAAAAGGAAGGTCTTGCTCAGCAAGACTATAAGCTCTCACCAACAGATGAACCCGAACCCTCCTCTTCCAAGTAAGTTCGTCATCACTTACTTAGAAAGATAAAGACATGAGGTACGTTTGTCCAAGCCTCATGCAACATGTAACTACAATTAACATCTTATACCATGTTGCTAATTTGTCTTGGTCATTTCTACCCTATGCCATGCTCAAACATAACTTGCTAATATATATATATAATAAAATGCTCATGTGGTTCACCATACATATTCTTGGTTCTATTTGAATAAATACCTTTAAGTCTTGGAAACTTCCTTATTCTATTATAAGTATGCTTTAGAATACTACTTAAACACTATAAAAATCAAGCATACTTATATAAGAATTTGGTTGTACATATAGGCTAACCCCTCCTACATCAAAAATATTTAAATCATATTAGAGAGACTATTCGTAGAATCAATTCAAGGTTAAGGGTATGCTTCAAAATAATATCCTTGCTTTAACCTTGATGAATTTTTTTTTTAAATCATTGAAAACATGAGCTATAGATTAATCTTTAACTCTTAGACAAATATTATCTGTATTTTGATAAATAGTATATTCCTTCGGGTATGTGTTGTCCACTAACCCCTTGCGAGAAAGACCATTAAAATTCATTTACCCTTCATCATGCTCTAATAATGGAGGTAACATCTTAAGGGAAGCGGCCATTAATTTTCTCTTGATATTGGTATGCAATAAATGGCAAAATACAACCATGTTAGAGTTACAACTTAAATTGATCAACCTGATTAAACTCAATATGATTTGTTCTCTAAATTCGTTCATAGCGCTATTCTTTTAATCTCATTCTTAACCAAGTAAGCTAGAAATACTTTGTCTATTTTTCTTAATACATTATAAAGATGAATAGTCTTTCTAACGGTTAAGTAGCTTTACTCTTTATCTCACAAGTTTAAATGCCATATTTATACTTCTGGTTCTCACACACATGATAGGAATAAACAATATAAATAATATCAATCTTATTGGGCCCAAGGTTAGAGAATGAATAAATTTCTGGTTCTATTGGTGTTTTTCCATCAGCAGAGCCCATGCACTTGATCTCTACCTTGTCTTTATGGACAGAACACACTTCAATTAAAGTGTGGTGAGACAATCCCTCAAATTCTACAAGTGAAAGTTCTCAACTAGTAATATTGATGCACATAAGATTGGCTTCGAGACGCTTACAATAGAAAGAAAAAAGTTGGCACCACCATTGGGAGCCACTAGTGGAGGCACCACCTCAATCTTTACCCTCAAGAGCAACTCGAAGTACTCAATAAACCACTGCAAGGAGAAGTCCAGTTCGAAGGACTAAAAATATCGAACCCTTGCCGTGAGGTAATATCGGTAGTTATCTATATCTACTTTCTTACATTGCATAAGTTAATTTCTCTTTAGTGTGTTTATTTTTCTATATTAGCAATGCATAGAAATAACAAAAATAAATAGTCTTGCATTAGGCTACATTTATGCATCTTAAAAACTTTAAGCCCCATGTGAAACCCTTGTAGTGTAAAAGGCTGTAGGAGTTCTTACTGTGGTGGCCTACAGAATAAAAATATATACCATGCATTTACACTTTCTGCATACAAACCCATGAAATCCAAAAATATATATTAATTGAGCATCCTGCTGCAATACTGCTATCATAAAAGTATTTTGAAAGCACCATAATACCCAATCTTAAAAAAACGGCTAATCATTAACGTTTTATCCTAATATCGTTCCACGAGTTTTTGGTATTCTATGAGAGCTTTCTCTGGGATGACTCAAAGAGCCAACTTATCTAAGAATCTTCATCTTCATCATTTGAAGTACACCTTTCTGACATACAGCTGACCCCTGTGTGAACGAAGTAACTTCTTGGGTGATGAGATTGAAGTATTCCTGGTAACACCTGCTCTTATAAGCATGAGCTCCTCTATGAGGACCACTCAGCTTCAACGATCAACCATATCAAACATCTAGCTTGGGGGAGAGCATCTCCTAGTTACCAGGTAAGTATACCTATGCGATTATCGAGTCTATATTATAGTCATAAAATACTAAAAATATGTGGGCACATAAAGGTCCACGTCTGTTGAGTCTTTTAGAGTCTTTAGTTAAATAAAATCTAAAAACCAATCAAAAGAAGTCTTAGTCAGTATTAATTATATAGAGTGTGTTTAGAGTCAACTATGAACTAGAAAATTTTATTGGAGATGATCAATAGTTGCTCTGCTGAAATTCTTTTCAAGTGCCTAGTTGTCAACCTTAAATTCTCCCGAGTTTTGGATATTGCTGTTTTAATTTGAGAATTTACTCTGAGCCTAAAACTTGTGGAGGCATATGTTTAAGCTAAGTCTAGGTGATTGATTGATAGGATTTATGAAGGTTGAGCTGCTATTTGTCTTATTACTAGTGTTATTAAGTTCTAGAGATTTATTTTAAAAACCCAAAATCTTACATGATGAGCTCTTGTATAACAAAGTGTGAATTCCTACCACAGCCATATATAATACATATAGAGTTAGAAAAACTTTTTGCGCATTCATGCTGCTTGCTTTGCATTGAGTTTAGTCAACCTTTGTTGTATACCTTATGAGAGCCTTGTCATGCTTTTAAAATCAAGATCACTTACACACTCCATCCATATATGCATTACTGCTACTCTGAGAGTAAGCGCAACCATTTTTCACTTCCATCTAGACCCACTTTAAAATTGTTTTTCTCCTACACTGGGAGTCAAACACCCAAAAATATATAAACCCATAGGACAGCCTTTGTTTAATTGCTCTAAGTACTTATTGCTACCTCTCCAATTATCATATTGTATTCAAAGGATACATGTGGCTATGCAAAAGGAAAGTTATTGAAAATGAAAAGGGAGTAAAAGAAGGACAAGTGTCCTAGCAATTAAAACAATGGGTACTTAGATGCCCGCCTCCCTGAAAGAGAAAAAGAAGAAGAAAAAAAGATAGAAAAAGAGAAGAGAGAAAAGAAAACGAATAAAGATAGCCCATATTTTCCCGCGAAAAGTTCTAAGATTAAAAGAGAGATTTATCCTCAAGGAGCAAAAGTAGAATTAGAATTAGCCACTGAATACCTTATATACACCTATCCACCATATTCCATACACATGCACTTCTTGATTTGATTGTATGCCTTGACTCTCTGTGGATCCATTGTTTGGCTTTACAATATATGAACTGCGAGTATGCTCATCCTTGTTTAATGCCACTCCTATGAGCTCCACTATAATCATTAGTTATAGGAGGGCATGACAACATGCCTCATTAAGATCCATAAATACCACATATTAAAGAGACTTGAGGTTGTCATACAATTAAGCTCTGAGTTTTACAGTGAAAACATAAAGAAACTCCAGAATATTGGTACTGCGAAGAATTTGAGATATAGTGCTTGACCTGATTGTTCTGTTTTTCGATTACTCAAGATTTACGCAAGAGCTGTAAAGCCCTATAGTTAAAGGTAAAATGGGTAAGTTTGAAGGTTAGAATAGACACTGTCTAATCCGGAGGAGAATCCTTATTTGAAAGCATGTGTACTTGAAGAGTATAACAACATTGTAGCAACTCCTGATCCAAATATATTAGTGATTAGGCTTAGCTTGTTTGCCAAGGGACTGGCAAAAGGTAAGCTTGGGAGAGTTGTTGACGGTGGATAACGTCAACTTTTATTAGAACTTTAGACGCAAAAGGATACATGAATACACACTAGTCTAGGGTTTTAACTGATAATTTTCACGAGTTTTGTATATTCATTATTTTTCAGGGATTATTCTAGAAAAGCATAAAAGAGGGATTAGAGTGCATAACTATCATGAAACGTAACCGCGAAGGCAAAAATCGTCATCAGGCTCAGGAAGCATCTAGAAGACACCCGAAGCAGCGGGGCCCGCAGGGGCTACCAAGTGGGGCCGGCCGGCCCCACCCTGGCGCCGGTCGGCACCCCAAAGTTAGGGTTTGCCCTCATCTTCTGGAGTCTTCTTCCACCGCCTATGAGTCATCTCAGCCCTTGGTTAAGTCGATTTGATCCTGCGGCGCACGTTTATCCCACCGGGCTATAAATAAAGGGGCAGACCTCCCTCCCTGGAGGCATCAAGTCATTTAAAGATCAAGCCATCAAGAGCCTTCTCTAGTTCATCAGAGCCTCTCTAGTTTATAGCTTTAGCCTAGTTAGATTAGAAGTAGAAGAGTTCTAGTTCTTCAACAGGATCTGTTGGCAGCTATGAGGTGCCTCTGGAACCTGTTGGCAGCCCCGAAAGACACCACTGGCGCGCTGATTCCCTTGGAATCGCCCGATCTTAGGAGCCAACCCGATGAAGCCAGACGATGGCTCCGTGGAGTTTGTAAGTGTGTGGTTGTTTGAATCCTTTCACCCTCTGTTGTCCCTTCTGACTCCTTTCTGAATTGTTTTCGCCTTTCCAGCCCTCGGATCTCCTCCTGAAGGAGGATTCGGTGCCTCTTCCCTGCACGGCGGCACAGCGGGCGGCGAACGTGGCCAGTTCCGAGGCCCACCATGCCCAGAAGGAGAGGCGCAAGGCGAGGAGAGCGGAGAACCGCCCGAGGGAGGAGTGGGACTTGACCCCCCTTACCGATTCGGATGAGGAGGAGTTCAGTGTCCGGTCCGATGGGTCCGCGCAGGGCTTCGTCGACCCGTCCCTAGAGGGCGAGAGCAGCGCGGCTGGCTGCTCGAGGGCCTCTGCCCCCGGTGACGGTGAAGGGGAGAAAGAGAAGGAGGGGGAGAAGGAGGGGTTCGTGGATGACCCCGCGGTTCTCGATGAGATGGCCCGCACCGTGGGGGCCGTGCTCGTGGTGGGGTCCCAGGGTCCCACCTTAGAACCTTTGAGCCAAGCCGTGGCTCCCAAGGGGGAGGGGTTGGTTCGCCCAGACCCTGAGGCCGCCGCGCCCGTGGCCCTCGAGAAAGAGGGGTCAGCTCGTCCCGACCCCACCGTTGTCGCGCCTACTGCCTCCGGGGGCGCGGTTGGTGAAGGTGCACAACCTGCTGTGAGCGGAACAGGTTCAGCTTCGATGGCTGGATGAGAGGTCGGGAAAAGGGGAAGCGCCCTTATGCTGACACCGCAGAGTCGGCATCGATGGGGCCAGTTCCCAAGATGCCACGCTCTGTGCCCAGGAGGTGAATTTTTAGCTGAACCTTCTCTCTTCTGCTGTGCGTACACGCATTTGAGATTAACCGTATTTTCCTTTCTTGTCGTAGTCGTGTTCGGACTCCAGGGCGGCTCTCGTTTGCACCCAAGAAGGCGCTGAAGAAATGGCAACAGGCCGGCGGGCTCGTGTCCTAGCCCGTGTCTGCCGGAGAGGGATCCGCGGTGGTGCCCTACGCGGCTCCTCCCTCGACGGAGCCCATGGAGGCGGAACCGTTGGCGAGAGGAACAGCGGAGCCCCGAGGGTCTGAGCGCCCGAGTGCTCTAACCTAGGAAGTTCCTGCTACGGCTGATGTCCCTCTTGCCAAGGCGAGCGACGGGGGTAATGCAACCGTGCACACACCTCCAAAGCCGACGGGAGGCATGCCGTCGACCCTTGTTGCTGGCGGCGCTGCTGAAATGGTGGTGGGTGACGCAGGAGTTCCCTCCTTTTTTGGGGAGAATCGCGCTTGCTGTTCTCCGACCCCTTCAATCTAGGGGAGGAGCCCACGGTGATCGATGACCGCGCCAAGAGGGAGGTCGTCAGTGCCTTTGAGTCCACAATGGCGGCAGTGGGCTGTGATGTTGCCTCCCTGAGGGCGAAACTGGGGTAGGCGCAGACGCTTTACCAGGTACTCTGATCTAGGCTTTTCCCTTGTGTGCGTCGCGATTACTGACTTTTCTGCAAAACTCTGCCCGTTCAGGCGTCAATGTGGATCAACCGGGAGAAGTCCCAGCTCCTGTATCGGCAGTATCCTCTATGGGAGGGTGCCACGGCGCAGATCCAGGACCTCCATCTTCGGCTTAAAGATGCCATTCAAGATGCCGACTCAACGGAGGAGAGGTACATGGCCCTCCTGCGTAGGTAGGAGCTAGATGACGCCGAGGCGAAGCGCGTCCAGGAGGAGCTAGAGCAGCGCAGTGGCCATGTCCAGGAGCTGCTCTAGGAGACAGAGCAGCTGTGTAGCCGGCTGCTCCGGGCGGAGTAGAACCTTGAGCATGAGCGCGACGAAGCGCAGCGGCTCCGTCGTGAGCGTGACGATAGCCGCAGAGCCGAGTCCAGCTTGCGAAGAAAGCAGAACGGGCTCCGGGATGAAGACGCAGCTCTCCATGGTGAGCGGGAGCAGGAGCGCCGCCTGAAGATGGATGCTGAGAATGCGGCTCAGCTAATGTCTGGGGAGCTGGCGACCCTCCAGGGGTCTGTCTTACAACTGCAGCAACAAAACACCGATTTGCGTGCTGTAGTTGAGGGCGCCCTGGACGGTCTCGGCGTTCCCCCTGCTCTGGACGGCTCCCTCGACGCGCGAGTGTCTCTGCTGCCTGGGCGCGTCAGGTGCCTGGAGCGTGACGCCTTCAGGACCGAGGTCCAGGAGTCGTTCGCCATCGCACACTCGCACTATGGGAGGAGCTTCGACCTCTACGGCCTCAGCGAGGGGTACTTCGGGGAGACCTTCGAGGCGGAGATCGTGGCCCTCCGTGTGCTGGTGGCGAACAGCGCTGAAGTCCTTGCAGAGCGGCTGGCGGACCTGGTGCTCCCTCAACGGGAATAAAAACATTTGTTTGCTTTTGACAGTGGGCTCTTCGTGCCCAAAGACTATTATTAGCTATTTGTAATAATAACTATTTCATTTTATTTTAGTTCGAACTATCCCTTTGCATGAAAAGTTTTTGAAATTGGATTGCTCTGGTCTTGGACACCCGCCGGGTGGTATGTACGCCATCCCGGTCATGACATTTGGTGTCAAAAGCTAGCGAATCCTGCCCTTCGAGGCTTTCTCTTAACTTAGGGATGTATTAGACGGGCCGCTTCCTGTCATAACCATCGTATCTCTAGGGAGTATTTTGGTGTTCGAGAAGGCTAGCCGGACCCTCACCCGGTTGTGTCGTTAGCCACTGGGGCGTTTGACAGGACAGCCAGGACGGTTTTTGGGGTGCTAGGATCACTTCTTTTCCCCAACTTAATCCCTAAAGTAAGAAAGTCGTGATGGAATCTAGAGCCGACATGCTTTGCTTTTTCTTTACTTAACAAAGGAACATGAGTCGACTTTAGGGGTCGAGATTTCTTTTTAGAGAAAATTTCCAAATTAAGCATCTAGTTATTAAAAGTGGAAAAAGCATTGGTACAGAATGAAGTACATGATATGAAATGGGAAAAGAAAATCTTCAGGGATAAAAATGACGTAACTGCTCGATGTTCCAGGCGTTTTTGACGAGCTGCCCCTTGTCGTCCTTCAGCTTATAAGCCCCTGGTCGGAGGACTTCAGCAATGGCGAAGGGACCTTCCCATGGTGGGGTAACTTGTGACGCCCCTTGTTGTCCTGCCGAAGCCGTAGGACAAGGTTGCCAATGTTGAACACGCGCCCCCGCACTCGTCGGCCATGATGCCAATGCAGGGATTGTAGATACCTGGCAGAGTGTAGCAACACGACGTCGCGGGCTTCATCGAAGTTGGTCCATGGTGTCCTCCAAGTAAGTCTGGTTTTGCGTGCTCATCGTGAGGCCCCGATACGCGGGGGACCCATACTCTAGGTCTGTGGGTAGGACGGCTTTCGCCCCATAGACCATGTAGAATGGGGTATGTCCCGTTGCTCTGCTCAGAGTCGTTCTCAAACTCCACAGTATGCTGGGAGTTCAGCAAGCCATCGTCGGCCGAACTGATTGAGACGATTAAAAATCCGAGGCTTGAGGCCTTGGAGAATCATGCCATTGGCTCGCTCTACCTGTCCATTAGTGTGGGGATGCGCGACAGATGCCCAGTCGACATGGATATTGAATTCATCACAAAACACCAGGAACTTCTTTCCAGTAAACTGTGTTCCATTGTCCATGATGATCGAGTTGGGCACACCGAAGCGGTAAATGATGTCTGTGAAAAAAAAGCACGCTTTGGTCGGACTTAATGGTGGCGAGGGGTCGAGCCTCGATCCATTTTGTGAACTTGTCAATTGCAACCAAAACGTGGGTGAAGCCCCCGGGCGCCTTCTGGAGAGGCCCGACCAGATCCAAACCCCAGACCGCGAATGACCACATGAGGGGGATCATCTGCAAGGCCTGCGCTGGCAAGTGTGTCTGCTTAGCATAGTACTGGCATCCTTCACAGGAGCGGACGATTTTCGTCGCGTCCGCTACCGCCGTGGGCCAGTAGAAACCCTAGCGGTAGGCCTTGGCCATGATTGTTCATGGTGCGGCATGGTGTCCACAGACGCCTGCGTGTATGTCTTCCAGTAGGGCATATCCGTGGGCAGCAGGAATGCATCGATGCAGGACACCCGAGTGTCCCTTTTTTGTACATTCGCCGTCGATAATGGCGAATGACTTGGCTCGTCGAGCCAACCTCCGTGCCTCAGTCCTGTCAGTAGGCAAGACCTCGCGGATGAGGCAGTCAAGGTACGGCTTTCTCCAATCATTCTCTGGTCCTGGATCAGGGACGCTTCCTCATCCACCGCATCACTACGAAGATAGCCGGTTCGAAGGAGGGGGGTCGTCCCCCTGGGTCGACGAATCGCTCTCCCGGGGTCGGAGGAGGTGGGGTCGCCTTCGGGGGTCGGCCAAGCTACCTCGGGGTCGAGAAGGAGGAGTCGATTCCTCCTTTGCCGTAGTTCACCGACGGCTGGGTGAGGTCCCCTCGGCGAATATCCCGCCGGGATGGGCTCTCGGTTTGAGGCCATCTTAGCCAGAGCATCTGCTTCCTCATTGTCCCGTCGAAGGACATGACAGAGCTCGAGGCCATCGAAGTATTTCTCAAGCTTGCGCACCTCCTGGCAGTATGCCATCATCTTTGGGTCGTGACAGCTCGACTCCTTCATGACCTAGTCGACGACAAGCTGTGAATCACCGCGGATCTCAAGGCGTTTTATGCCGAGTTCTTTGGCTATGCGCAAGCCGTTTACCAAGGCCTCGTACTCTATGACGTTGTTGGAAGCTTTGAAATGGAGTCGAAGGGCATACTTCATCCTGACCCCGAGAGGGGAGATGAAGACCAGCCCGGCCCCACCCCGCTTTTCATTAACGAGCCGTCGAAGAAAAGCTTCCAACATTCGTGTTGGATGCGAGCCGGAGGTAGTTAGACTTTGGTCCATTCCGCAATGAAATCGGCTAGAACTTGCGAATTGATTGCCGTGCGAGCCGCGTAGGTTATGTTGTAACCCATCAGCTCGAGCGCCCACTTAGCTATCCGACCCGTGGCTTCAGGATTCTAAATTACCTTCCCCAGGGGAAAAGATGATACCACGGTGACGGGGTGTGCCTCGAAGTAGTGCCTAAGCTTCCTCTTTGTGATGAGGAGGGCGTATGCCAACTTCTGGATTTGCAGATAGCATGTCTTGGTGTCGGACAAGACCTCGCTAATAAAATAGACAGGGCGTTGCACTTTTAGAGTGTGTCCCTCCTCGCTCCGTTCTATGACGAATGCAGTGCTGACCACCTGAGTGGTCGCGGCAATGTAGAGGAGCAAGGGTTCCTCCTTCGTGGGCGGAGTAAGAATCGGGGGACTGGTTAACAGTTCCTTGAGCATATCTAACACCTCTTGAGCCTCATCAGTCCATGTGAACTGCTCAGCTTTCTTGAGGAGCCGGCATAGGGGCAGACCCTGTTCACCTAGGCGTGATATAAACCGACTGAGCGCGGCGAGGTACCCTGTGATATGCTGCAACCCCTTGAGGTCCCGAATAGGCTTCATCTCAGTGATAGCCTTGATTTTATCGGGGTTGGCTTCGATGCCGTATTGTGAAATGATGAACCCTAGCAACATCCCTCTAGGGACCCTGAAAATGCATTTTTCAGGGTTGAGCTTGATGTGCTTTGCTTTGAGCCCGGCAAAGGCCCGCTCCAGATCGACTACGAGGTCGCCGGTCTGTTTGGACTTGACAACGATGTCATCCACATATACTTCGACAATCTCTTCGATGAGCTCGCCAAAAACCCTTACCATGCAGCGCTGGAAGGTGGCACCCACGTTCTTAAGCCTGAAAGGCATGGTTACGTAACAGTACGAACCGAACGGGGTGATAAACGAGGTGGCATGTTGATCGGATTCACGCATTTTGATCTGGTGATAACCAGAATAGGCATCAAGGAAGCATAAGGTTTCACACCTAGAAGTGGAATCCACAACTTGATCTATGCGTGGTAAAGGAAACGGATCCTTGGGACACGCTTTATTATGACCAGTGTAGTCAACACACATTCTCCATTTCCCACCCTTCTTTTGTACAATGACAGGGTTGGCTAACCACTCAGGGTGATACGATTCCTTGATGAATCCAGCCGTTAAGAGCTTCTTTACCTTCTCACCGATGACCCTGTGCTTTACCTCATCGAAACATCGAAGACGCTGCTTCACCGGCTTGGAGTCGGACCTGATCCATAAGACGTGCTCGGTGACATCCCTCGGTATGCCAGGCATATCCGAAGGCCTCGACGCGAAAATGTCACGATTTGCGGGGAGGAAGTCGACGAGCGTGTCTTCCTATTTGGGGTCGAGGGTGGTGCCGATGCGCACCGCCATGCTGTCGGAGCAGCCGGGGTCGAGGGACACGAGCTTGGTGTCCCTGTCGGGCGTGAAGGACGCGTTCGTCTTCGGGACGTCAGGCATGTCCTGGTTGGTGTTGGTGAGGGAGCTGATGACGTACAACTCGTAGGAATTCAGCACTGATTCGGCGACATCGCATTGCTCAATGTCGTACAGGCACGCGTGCTGAACGGACGAGTGCACAGTGATGACACCGCGGGGGCCTGGCATCTTAAGCTTGAGGTAGGTGTAGTTTGGGACGGCCATAAACTTGGCGTAACACGGCCGGCCCAACACTGCGTGGTAAGAGCCGAGGAAGTTCACCACCTAAAAAGTCAATGTCTCCTTTCGGAAATTAGTGTGAGTCCCAAAAGTGATCGGCAGATCAATCTGCCCAACGGGTACAGCATGTTGGCCGGGGACAACGCCATGGAATGGCGCCCCTCCGGAACGAATCCTCGCCCTGCTGACCCCCATGGCGTCAAGGGTGTCCTGGTAGATGATGTTGAGGCCACTTCCTCCGTCCATCAACACCTTGGTGAGCCGTTTGGTGCCGATGATAGGATCAACGACGAGGGGGTATCATCCCGGATTCAGCACATACTCCGGGTGGTCGGATTGGTCGAAAGTGATGGGGTGCTTGGCCCACTTGGAGGGAGCCGGAACGATCGGCTCGACCTGGTAGACCATGCGCTGCTCGAGCTTGCGCTGCCGTCGCGTGGCGTAGTAGTCTAGGCCTCCAAAGATCATGAGGCAATCGGTGACGTGAGGGAACCCCGAACCGTCCTCCCCTGGCCGTCACCTTGGGGAGGTGAGTTGGTCTTCCGCTTAGCCTCGACCTTGCCCTTCTCTGCCCTGAAAAACTTGGGGATGAGATGACACTCCCGGAGAGTGTGGTTAACCGTGCCCTCATGATGCGGGCATGGTTCGTCGAGCTTCTTCTCAAAATAATCAGTAGGCGGCTTAGCGGGGGCCTTCTTTTTGCCCTTAGCATCGACAGCACCGATCAACTCGCCATTGTTCTGCCGTTGCCCCTTGCGGCCCTTCTTCTTTTTCTGGCCCTTGCGGTCAGAGGGATCGTCGTCGATGTCCTCTTCTGCTTGGCCTTGCCTCGAGAATTGAAGATGGCGCCCAACGCGTCTTCTCCCGACGCAAAGCTCGTGGCCACATCGAGGAGTTCCTTGGTAGTACGAGGGGGTCGTCATCCCAGCTCGTGCACTAGGGTCTTACAGGATGTGCCAGAGATGAAGGCTCCGATCACGTCTACGTCAATGACGTGGGAGAGGCTCGTGCATTGCTTGGAGAAACGCTTGATGTAGTCGCGCAGGGACTCGTTCGGCTTCTGTTGACAGCTCCGCAAGTCCCATGGGTTTCCAAGGCACGAATACGTGCCCTAAAAATTGCCGACAAAGATGTCGACAAGGTCTCCCCAGCTGTTAATACACCCCTCGGGGAGGTGCTCCAGCCAAGTCCGCGTGAAGTCGGCTAGGTACAGAGGGAGGTTGCGGATGATGAAGTATTCACGGTCGGCCCCTCCCGCCTCGCATGCGAGGCGGTAGTCCTCTAACCAGGTGCTAGGGTTCGTCTCCCCGGAGTACTTGGCGATGGTGGTCGGCGCACGGAAGCGCTGTGGGAAGGGCGAGCGGAGAATATGTCGTCCCGAACGCCGGCCGGGCCCCAGGGGGGAGGGCTTCGCCCTCTATCTTCCTCCTCGGGTCAAAGCGTCCTCCTCGACGGGGGCTATACTCCCTAGCCCGGGCGTTGAGGATAACGCGGGCGTCTCGAATGGGCCCGACACGTTCCTGCATGGGTGGCAGGCTTTCAGCGGGCACATGGACAAGTTGGTGCACCGATGGTTCTCGGTCTCTACGACCGTCGAACGTGCGACGGCTCGGAGACACATCGCGACGTCGAGATCGCGAACTCTCGGCCTGCAGGGCGGCCGCTCGATCCAGCAGCTGCCGTATCTCTCGCTGAGTCCACCATTCAGCGGGGGTCATCGGTGGGGGAAGCTGCTGAAGCAAAGCCGCCACTGCCGCGACGTTCTGGCTCGAGCGTGCGAAGAGTGGGGGGCCGTCGTCACCCTCCAAGATCCGCCGATGGACATCGCGAGCCATGCCACGTGCTCGCCCAGCGCGGTGGTAAGGTGAAGGGTCTTCCCTTCTGAGATGTTCTTGATCCCACTCGGCCTTGCGTCGCTCATCATCGAGCTCGGCGCGGTGAACCCGCTCCCGCTGCTCCTCTGAGCTGTCGGAGCACGAGGTCGGAGGAGTTAGTGATCGCCGCGGTGAGGGTGTTCGTTCGAGTGCGGGGTTGAGCATGCCCTTGTCCTCCGGCGCGACGTCGTCGACTCGGCCCTCGGGAGTTTTCACCACGAAACATTCCCAAAATGGGTCAAAGTCATCGTCGTCATCGTTGTCGATACCGGAGTAGCCGTCGGAGTCCGGCATGAAGATAGGCTCAACGAGAGGCCCAGCCACAGCTACGAGTTCGACGTCCTCGGGAGTGGGCGCGATCCCCCTCATGATGAGGTGCGCCATGGTTGCCACGGCGTTGTGGTACCCGAACGGGGCCGGCTTAGACACCTCCTGTATGAGGATCATCCGAGGAATAGGATCACCCCCGGCGAGGCTAACCATGATGGTTTCGTACCAATACGAGAGCGCGAAGATCTCATCGGCGGAGGGATATGGCCCCAAGTAGGGTAAGAACCATCGATCTAGCTCTGTCAGCTCACGTATGTCCGGGGCTTGATGGCCCCGCTCCGATGCTGACGACACACAACTAGCGATCCGTGGCGACGTGGGAGTCGGTGCCCGCGGTCGGATGGGCCTTGCGTCACGTGGAGATGCAGGAGACCGGAGGCTCACGTCATCCATGGCCGCAACAAGGTCATCAATGGGGCCATGGAAGGGACCACGGCTCGTGCCGTTTGCCTGTGGCTCATCCATGGGAGCAGGGGCAACGTCGTCAGGGTCAGAGAGGCTAACCGGTG
Source organism: Chrysopogon serrulatus (assembly GCA_015844335.1). Lineage (NCBI taxonomy): Eukaryota > Viridiplantae > Streptophyta > Magnoliopsida > Poales > Poaceae > Chrysopogon > Chrysopogon serrulatus. Next base: position 11,161 of record JADLZL010003672.1, on the reverse strand, counting down.
GCTCAGGAGCCAGCCAGGTCACGCCGTCCTCCCTGAGGATGAAGTCCAGGTCCCCAAAGTGGATTTGCGTGCCCGGAGTGGGGTTGAAGCGATGCATGGCCATCCAGAAGTTTGTTGGAGTTGTAGAAGTGCGCTTGCCCCCTATCTGGCATGCCAACTGTCGGTGTCAAGAATGAACACCAACGAGTAATCGAAAAGAGAGCGCACTTATCCTCCAGATGGTTTCCCAAGTGGACACAATGATGTATACCGGTTCGGGCAAATCGCCCCTACGTCCAAAAGGAGTGTGAGGTCATGTTACTCGGGGAGCTTGTATGGGGCAGTACAAGAGGGGTCGAGAGAGGGAGAGTCCCCCAAGTCTCTGTGTGAATTCTGGTTTGAGGTGAGTTTGTTTCGTATGTGGAGCAAGATTGGGGCGGTAGTCGCACACATGCTAAGTTGCCCAAGTCCTCCCTTTTATAGTTCAAAGAGAGGCTCACAGGGGAGGGCAAGCCCGCGTGGGAATCGAGGAAGCGTGGTATGTAAGGACTTGACCATTCGGACAAGTGTCGAAGGCACTGTAGTTGGTGTCGCCTTTTTCCTCCGTGAGTCTCCTCCTTGGCCTCGTAGCCCTTCAGGTATACAGGGCTATACCTGAGGACACCGGGGTAGCATAGTTGAACGATGAATGCCATGGATCAAAGTTCTGGTTGCAGGAATGCAGGCTATGATGAGGCCGGACAGGCAGTGTTGATCCTTCACGCGCCCGGGCCCTCCTGTAGAAAGTGGCTGACATGGCCGCCGCTAGGGTACTCCAGCCACGGTGTTGGTACAAGCGATGTTTACTTCCCCATGCTCCCTGTTCCATCAGGGCGACTGTCCACGGAGAGGTACGAAGCTCGGCGTCCCTGGTGGGGATGCGTACACAGGGCTGCCTCCCGTACCAGCATGGTACAGGGGAGCCAGTGCCGTATATGTCAGAGTAGAAGCGTGGGTGCAACACAAGACCCACGGGTTACTTGGGAGTCTCGTTTCCCACTGCTCAGATGCGGGGGTGACGGTGCGTCCCCGTGCCTGCTACGGAACAGTGCAGATTCCATCGTACGCTACGCGTGTACAACGGTTCCACACAGTACGCCTTGGCCTTTGTTCACAGGGCAGGGTCGATCTCCGACCCCCCTCGGCGGGTGGGGGTTGGGTGAATCGGAGGTTGCCTGGAGGGTCGAACTCCGGGCGGCGGCTTCATTCCATGGGCCCTGGAAGGCCTTGGTCATGTGGCCAGTTAGTCGTTCTTTGGGCCAGAAAGTACTTGGCCCTAGGCTCTCGTGGGCCGGGTTGCAAGTGCGTTGATCCTGGCCTGGCAATTTTGCTTTTTAAGGGCTGTTTTAACCGGGCCCTTAGAGGACCGTGGTTTTGACTCTCGACACATATATTATATGATTCTCCTCTGTGTGTGATACTATGCATAACTCTTATCATTTACCTCTCACCCCTACTTTAGTCTAGTTGGTGTACTAGTTAGTAGATACATGATGGAGAAGTATCAAACATCTTTAACCATTGCTTCCCAGTGGTAAAATATAAATAATGATACCTGGAATACTCCCGATAAAGTACTACAATGGTAATTCTATGCGCTTGTGGAATCTTTCATATTTTAATTGTGCATAAGAAATACCAACAGCTTCATCATCACTTGATTCTTGCTTCTTCTTGCCTTTTGACGAAATGGCCTTGAATGCAACCACCTCCTTGTCTTTCTTCTTCTCTTTGTTCTTCTTCTCATCCTTGGAACCCCCATTCCTTTCCACATGGTAGGTGTCATGTGTGATCACCTCACCTAGTAATTGGTTTGGGGTTTGCTTGTCAAGCCCATCTCTCACCATCATAGTGACCAAGAACTCAAATCTCTCGGGCAAGCTTCTCAAGAATTTGTGAATGAAGTCCTTGTCATCCACCTTCTCACTCAAGTTCTTCAAATCGTTGACTGTCACTTGCAAGCGGTGGAACATCTCGGCAATGCTCTCATCATCCTCCATCTTGAATGAAGCAAACTTGTCCTTAAGGATGTATGCCTTGGCACTCTTGATGGCTTGAGTGTCCTCATATATTTCTTCCAATCTTGTCCAAACATCATGTGCTCTCTCGAGATCCTTGATATGCTCAAACACCTTGGAATCCAGAGACTCATATAAAGTGTTGATTGCAATGTCGTTGAATTAGAGCTTCTCTTCTTCTCTTGCGGTGGGATCATTGGGTTCAATCACCGCAAAGTCTTTATCCACTACCTCCCAAACCGTCCGGTTGAGTGATTTCAAGTGTGCACACATCTTCCTCTTTGAATGATCATATCCGGTTCCATCAAAGTGTGGCGGCTTCCCCACATGATTGATATGGTTGACTTGAGCCATTTTGACACCGTAGGTTGTTAAGCCTCAATCGACGGTAACCTTTGCTCTAATACTACTTGAAAGGTCCAATTGGCTAGAGGGGGTGAATAGCCTAATTAAAATTTCTATAAATACACTCGATGAACCAGTTAGTAACAAAAATAGCACTCAAGCGAATTTTGCGCTAGCCTACTAGAGAAAGGGTTTGCAAGCCTCCTAATCAATCAACTAGTAACCTAATATACTAGACCACACTAAGAGTAATATCCTTAGCAATCAAATTACTCTACACACCCTAATATGCTACTTGCACAATGTAAAGGGGGATCGAAGTATGCAAACCGAGCCTTGTGGATGTAGCCAATCACCATTTTGATTCAAACAATAGAAATCCGGTTGATGATCCAATCAATTCAATAGAGAGCAAGTGATCTCGATGGATCAACCACAGGAAGACCAAGACAATGATTTATCCCTGAGGTTCACGTGTTTGCCAACACGCTACGTCCTCGTTGTGTCCTCCTTGACCACGTGGTTCGGTGGCTAATCGGTATCACACAACGAGCCTCTCAAAGGCGCCACAAGAACTTACCAAGGCTAGGAGTTGAATAACACGTGCATTCCACTAGAGTACCTTTTGCAATCTCCGTGAGAAAAGGTCAAGAACCCCTCACAATCCACCGAGGTGAGGCCAAGAACAATCATCAGCTTGCTCACACCTCTTCTCCGCTGCTCCAACCGTCCAGGTGGTGGCAACCACCAAAAGAATAAGCAATCACGCAGCGAGAACGATCGCTAGTGCCACTAGATGCAAGAACTTACAAGCAATGCACTAGAATCTCTTCCAATCTCTCTTTGGATGCAAGCAATCAAGCAAGATGAGAGGGAGGAGGTTGGCTCAGCTTTAGGGTGCTCAGGGATGATCAAAATGTGCAAAAGTTGCTCCCCAAGCCAGCCAACAAGCTTATATACCCACCACTCAAACAAGTGAACCGTCTGACGCCTACCACCGAGCACCACGGAGACGCCACGTGTCCTCATTTGAATTCGACCATTACCCGCGCTTTTGAAGGATCGTCGGACGCTCAGGTGACACTAACCGGACGCGTTTGACACACACAAATTAGCTCTAAACAAGCATGTATCAGATGCACTTCACCGGACACAGGGGCATTCACCTGACGCAACACAAAAAGGTCCAGAAGTGCGCACACGCACATCGGACGCGTCCGGTGATGCGGCAATGGACGCTCTAGCGTCCGATGAACATACAGTGGCAATCTGACAGGTTAGTTGCTTTGGATCGGACACGCAGAAGAAATCTCATCGGACGCGCAGATGCAAGCGTTGTGCAACGCCAAACTTCACAGGGTCATCGGATGCGTCCGAAGCCACGGGATCCAGCGTCTGATGCCCCTGGAAGGGCTCCTTTCACTCCGAAAATCGCCAAGTCCCGCCTCGCATGCTTGGCGGGAGGGGTTTTCACCCAAACCCTAAGTACCCTTGCTCTCATGCACCAACACCAAAGTGTCTCACCACTTGTGCACATTTGTTAGCATTTTCCAAATGAATTTTGCAAGAGTTAAGGTTAGCACACGTTGATATCTTTGTCAAAACCCTACTTCTAGGTAGATGAATTTCTTTTATATTATTTTGGAAGGTTAGTTGACTTTTGGATTTGAACGTTAAGGACCGTCAACAACACCCCCACACTTAGGCTTTTACTCGTCCTCGAGAAAAGGTTGGATAACTTTAGACATAACTCCAGACAAAGATATCAACATAAGTTTATTCCTGGTTATTCCTGTACTACGGGATTCAAAGTGTCTACCATACAGCTTTGGGAAGTTGAAGAGCAGAATAGCTGAACAGATTACCTTTCTCTCATTGCCAAGTCCATTGGAGGTTTTTGCGAGATATGTGAAATAAAACATAGCTTACCTGCTCCTCAATGTGGTTCGCTCAAGTCACTCATTATTTGTAGTATTTATGGATTCTCACTTAGGCATGAATGAGTGAATGCCTTTCCTTGCAACCTACCTCTAATAGGCTTATGTGGAGTTCAAAGGTTTGGCAAGGAATAGTATACTTACCTTACACGTCACTGAGCCAGCGTAAAAGTCCCAAGGAGAGAGGTGTCATACTCCTAGATCAAGATGTGCATGTGTGTGGAATATATGGTGGCTATCCTGGTTCTACTATGCTCATACTTTGGAGGATATACCTCTCTTGCTTGAATTGGAGTGCTTGGAGACAATGGGCTATCATAAATTTTTCTTTTCTTTCTTTTCCAGAGAGCTAGGCATCTAAGTGCCTTTTGTTCTTTTTAACAATTGGACCCTTATCCATTTTTCTTTTTCAACTCTCTTTTTATTTTCTTTTTGCATAGCCCATGTCTTCCTGCATGAAAACTTTTTGCAAGACAGAGATTTCTGATAATATTAGAGCATGAGTGAATAAGATCCTACCAAAAGTCTTTTTGAGTGCGTACTCTTAGTGTAAGAGCAGCACATTTTCTATGTGGATGGAAAAAGTTGCACCTACCCCCAATGTAGACATAGTGCATGTATGGAGTGTAAGTGGATCTTGATCTTGGGAGCATGATAAATCTCTACAACACGGGTCTCAAAAGCTGACAGAGCTCAGTGCAAGTCAAGTAACTTATATAAAAAGTTTATGATCATGTATGGCTCTATAGGCATTTAAGAACTACAGAGGAGTAGCATAGCTATTATTTTTATGTTTTGAAATAAATGCTCCAATAACTTAGGCATAGAGATTAGGTTCTTATGTTCTACTATCTTATACTTGTCAACAGCTTAAAAAGCATGGTGTTCCTATAAAGGGTTCCCAACAACAGCAAGCATTATAGGAGATGAATTATGTGGCTCTTGCCTTAAATCATGAATAAGCTACTCATCCTTAAGGTGCAATCATGTTCATTAAATGATATTCAATTAAGCTCAGTGGTCATATGCGAGAGTGTTTCAAATGCGTACCTGATTCCTGTTGCCCTGTATGCTTGGTTTTTCCTTCTGAGTTTCTGCGGGTTGTCTCCCCCACACTTGTTTCCTATTTCCTTTTATGCACAACAAGGTGGAGACAAAAACAAACATATATCCAGAGAGAGATGACAACTCTAAAGACTCAACTTGTTTATTGTCATTAGGCACATTTATTACACAAGCAATGAATAGAATTAACTAAGCAAACTAATTTTAAGCAATCTGACTAACTAGCAAACTAACTAATACTTATTACACGTGTGCCGGTTCATCTCAATCTCCAGTTCTTCTTTTCTAGTTCCTTGACCCTAGCCTTGAGCGCTTTGTTCTTGCCACATAGCCGCTCTTGACTAACCTCTAAGTTCCCTACTCGTTGCACAGTGGTCCCTAAGATCTTTAGTGCACCAGACAGGGCTTGGGCCTAGAGATCTATTCTAGTTTCTAAGGTGGCCAAGGACAGGCGAGGTTGTCATGGGGCTAGTGCAGTCCTCGCCTTCTTCTTCGGGGGCTCCGGATTGGTTCTTGGTGGTGGATTGAACTTCACATTGTTGGGGTCCACCCGCACACCATCCAGAGTTACTCGCTCCTTCTCAGTAGTGTACTTCGCACCAGTCACCATCCCAAACTTGGTGGTGACTCCTAGCAGCCTCTCTCCCTCTCTAGGAGGTAGTAAATTAGTGCCTTGGGGGAGAGCAATGCTAGGTTGACCTGACTGTTTTGGCTTATCACCCAGGAGGGGTCGGTGAGCTGGTGGAGCGATGGCAGGCCTCTTGATAGCCTGGGCGTAGAAGGCCTCCTCCATTGGAGCTCCTCGAGGTCGAGCTCGGACGACCTCCATCGAGGGCACCGGGACGATCGCCTTCGGGGGCACCACTGCTAGCTGCATTGGTGAGATGACCGCCAATGTGAGGACGTCCTCCGGCTCTTCAACTGTGTATGAGTGGTTTGGGCTCGCCATTTGGTGAAAAAGTGGAGAGGTGGAGAGCTTCCTTGCTATGGGTTGAGAGAGGAGAGCTCTTGGGATGAGAGGAGAATGACTCCAGGGGGTGTTTATATAGTCCTGGTAGCTTGAGGTAGGGGCATTCTATCCTAATCTATCCCGAGCATCTACCGTGAAAAGGCAGTGGCGGATTCGTATCAAAGTGGAATATCCAAAACCCTAACGGAATAAACTTCGCACCGAGAGGCGGCAGACCGCGAGGCGACGCAGGGCTAGACCGGCCGGTCTGGGGTGGGACCAGCCAGTCCCACCCTAGCCCGGTTTCCGGTGCTCTTCCGCGGGGTGTATTCTTGGCTCGTTATCTTTCTAAATTTTCTCCTGTCGTGGTCCAATTCGTGACGGAGTTCATATTTTTAATAAATTAGGGGAAAGCCAGAAAATAAATTTCATCTAATTCCTCAAGTGGTCTAGAAGGTTCTAGAAAAATCTCAAGGCATTGGCCATTTACCTTTAATAACGTACCTTCGCTATTTTGAAGTATCACTGCTCCGTGTGATGATGCATTTACCACCGTGAATGGTCCTTCACACTTGCTTCGTAGTTTACCATGCCCGAATAACCTTACCCTAGAATTGAATAATAGCACTTTATCTTCAGGGCTGAAGCTCTTCTTCTTGATTCGCTTATCATGCCACCTTTTAGTTCTCTCTTTATAGATCTTGGCATTGTGATATGCCTTCTCTCGTCATTCATCTAGTTCCGAGAGTTGCATCTTTTGTATTGTCCCGGCAGCTTCTAAATCCATGTTCCATCTCTTGATTGCCCAATGAGTTTTGAACTCAAGCTCTACTGGCAAGTGACAAGTCTTCCCGTAAATAAGCTGATAATGTGACATGCCAAGAGGTGTCTTGTATGCTGTTTGGTATGCCTATAATGCGTTGGGTAGCTTTTCCTTCCAAACAGTTCCCATCTCGTTAACTGTCTTTTGTAGAATATTCTTAATTTGCTTATTGGAAGTCTCTGCTTGGCCACTCGTTTGAGGATGGTAAGGAGTAGCTACGTAATGTTGGATCCCTTGCTTCATCAAGTACTTACGAAAGTCCTTGTCAATGAAGTGAGTTCCTCCATCACTGATCACCATTCTTGGAACACTGAATCTTGAAAATATTGTCTCATAAAATATCTTCTTGGAGTTCTTGGAGTTTGCAGCTTTACATGACATGGCTTCTATCTATTTTGAAACATAGTCAACTGCCACCAGAATGTACTCATAGTTGCCGGATTTTAGAAACGGTCCCATGTAGTCAATTCCCTAGCCATCAAAGAGCTCTATCTAAAGATTGTTGGTGAGTGGCATGGCATCTCTGGAATTGATATTGCCATGCCTCTGACATGCTCCACATCTTCGGACGAAGTTCCTGGTGTCATCATACATGGTTGGCTAAAAGAATCTACTTTGCCAAATCTTTGCTTGAGTGCGGAACACTCTATAATGACCTCCATATGGTGATGAGTGACATCTTTTAATAATTCGTAGTCCTTCCTCAGTGGGTACGCATCTTCAGAGTAATCCATCAAAGCATACTTGAAAGAGGTAAGGATCATTCCATATATGCAGACGGCTTTCGTAGACGAGCTTTCTCCTGTTTGCCCCTAGTGGTACATATCCTGCAACCATAAAATTGACAATATTCGCGTACCAGGGATCCGATCTGGAGACAGCATCGAGTGTGTCGTCTCGAAGAGAGTCATTGATTGGTAGTTCCTGCATATTCTTAAACTGCATTCTAGACAAGTGATCGGCAATAGGATTTTTTCTACTCCTCTTTTATCTTTTATTTCTAAGTCAAATTCTTAGAGTAGTAAAATCCATCTTATGAGTCATGGTTTAGCATCTTTCTTAGTGAGCAGATATTTAAGCGCAGCATGATCAGTATAGATAATTACCTTTGCTCCTACTAAGTAAGATCTAAACTTGTCTATAGCAAAAACAACAGCCAAAAGATCTTTTTCAGTAGTTGCATAATTAAGTTGAGGTCCTATCAAAATTTTGCTAGCGTATGCAATTGCGTGATGCCTCTTGTCTTTAGTTTGTCCCAAAATTGCCCCCACAGCATAATCACTTGCATCACACATCAATTCAAAGGGCAGCGACTAATCAGGGGATTGAATGATTGGTGCAGAGATGAGCGCTTTCTTAAGAGTTTCAAAAGCTTCTAAACATGCGTCATCAAATTTGAAAGGAACATCCTTAGCTAGCAGGTTTGTTAGAGATCTAGCAATGTATGAAAAGTCATGTATGAACCGTCAATAAAACCCTGCATGACCTAGGAAGCTTCGAATTCCCTTAACATTAATGGGAGGAGGTAGTTATTCAATCACTTCAATTTTAGCTCTGTCTACCTCTATCCCTCTTTTGGACACTAGATGTCTAAGCACTATTTCTTCTCTAACCATGAAATGACATTTTTCCCAATTAAGGACTAAGTGCTTTTCCTCACATCTTTGCAAAACCTTATCTAATTTTCAAGGCATTTATCAAAAGTTTTTCCATATACAGAAAAGTTATCTATGAAAACTTCCATTATCACTTCAATCATATCAAAAAATGTAGACATCATGCATCTTTGAAATGAAGCTGGAGCATTACATAGTCTAAAAGACATTCTACGGTAAGCGTAAGTTCCGTATGGACATGTAAAGGTGATTTTGCTCAGGTCATCTGGATGGATCGGCATCTGATGATATCCCGAATACCCATCAAGAAAACAGAAGAAAGAGTGATTTGCCAACCTCTCCAACATCTCATCAATGAAGGGAAGTGAAAAATGATCTTTTTTTGTTACATTGTTAAGCTTTCGGTAATCAATACACATCCGCCATCCAGTGACGGTTCTTTATGGGATTAATTCATTCTTATCATTTCTAACAACTGTCATGCCTCCCTTCTTAGGCATAACTTGCACAGGGCTTACCTACTCGCTATATGGCACAGGATATATGATCCCAGCGTGTAACAGTTTTAAAACCTCTTTCTTAACAACCTCTCTCATCACATTATTTAGCCTACGTTGTGGCTCTCTAGAAGGTGTTATCTTAGGGTCTGTAGGAATGCGATGGGTGCAAAGAACAGAACTGATTCCTTTAAGATCTTATAGTGAATAGCCAAAAGCAGATCTACGCTTTTCTAGGACTGTAATCAATTGAAAGGTTTCTTCCTCAGAGAGTTTATCGCTTATAATCACAGGAGATTCTCGATCATTGTTCAGAAAAGCATATTTAAGACCAGAATTTGAGTTCTATGGGAGACTTAGGTGGTTTCTCAAACTCATCTAGAGGGTCAGGTTCTAGCGTAGTGTCTTCTTCCTCATCTAGTGGTTCGGAATCATCTTCGAAATCTGGATCGAGAAGAGATTCAAAGGTTGTCTCTAAGACTTCTTCTATAGGATCAGGCTCAGGAAGTGGCTCAGTCTCATTATTGAGAGCATAAGTTATAGATATAGGCAGATTAAAATTCTTCCCAAGGCTGATGTTCAGATTCTCTCTTTGTCCTTCATGCAAAAGTCTCTCTATAGGCTGTCCAATCAATACGTCGAACTCTATGACATCAAAGATATAAAAGCTCAAATGAACTCTTATCCCTTTGACATGAATAGGTAAGACGTAGAGGATTCCCAAACTTAGGAGAATGTGGCCTAGAGGACTTTTTAAAAACTTTGTTGTTGGGGTTAAGGGCATGTCTTTTAAAAGATCTTGAGCATACGTTGTAGACATAATATTAACTCCCACAACAGGATTGTATAATGCTTTAAAAGAACCCTTATGGATTTGGCAAGGTATGGTTGTTGAAGTGAAGTCAACTCAGATGACATCAGAGGAAAGCTCTGACTCTTCCAACCAATCATTGCTTATAATCGACATAAGCTCTTTAGCATTTTATTTGAGGAAAGCCTCATCAGAAGGATCTAAGACTTCTTCACTATGTGATGATTTCTTAGGCTTCTGTGGTCTCCTAATGTTATAGTAACTCGAGTGTTTCCATAATCAATAAAAATATCATCCTCGATCTCGAGCATGAAGTCTGGAAGTGGAATCTCTTCCTCCTCCTGTGGTTCAGGCTCATTGATAGTTGTAGGTTAGGATGTGGTAGGTATAGATTCCTGATCAACTATCAAATCTTCTTTCTCTATAAGCTTCTTTAAAGGTGTTTTGTTTTGTGGATCTTTGTGAGAACATCTGTCGCAACATCAGGGGTGATATGCAAGAATGATCCTCCAGAAGCAAGGTTGAGGAATTTAGAAGTTTTTCTATTCAGACCCTTATAAAAATGTTGAAGTAGAATGGGGTCTGGTATGTATAGACTAGGTCTAGAATGAGTAAGATTATTAAAGCATTCCCAGGCTTCAGTTGGAGTCTCCTTCTTCCCTTGTCTAAAGGATAGAACTTCTAAGCGAAGGTCTATTACCTTAGAGATAGGATAGAATTGAAGGCAGAATTCAGCACATAATGCTCTCCAGTCACCTTTAACACTCTCAACGTGGAGATCATACCAATGTCTAGCTTCTCCAGTCAAATAGAAAGGAAAAAGCTTCCATCGGATAGTCTCATCGGACATATCCTTAATGCGCAAGCACGCACAGGTCTGCTCAAATGTCATTGAGGTGAGAATAAGGGCTAGCATTATCTTCTCTTAAGAAAGATTGGTTTCTGACCATGTCTATTAAACACGGGCATAGCTCATAGTCAGAGGCTAAGATAGGCTTTGAGGATGGCTCTGGCTCTAAGCGTAGGCTCGTGAAGTCATCTTTATAGATAGGCGTGGAATTAAGTTGATCCATTGAAGGATA